>CM040406.1:83725157-84137657 GCA_022702515.1 Ilyophis sp. 1 JC-2022
CCTCCCTCTCCCTCTCCTCTCTCTCTCTCTCCCTCTCTCCCTCCCTCCCTCCCTCTCTCCCCCTCTCCCTCTCTCCCTCCCTCCCTCCCTCTCTCCCCCTCTCTCTCTCGCTCTCTCTCTCTCTCTCTCTCTCTCTCTCCCTCCCTCTCTCTCTCTCCCTCTCCCTGTCTCTGTCAGACATTAGTGGTTTTGATTTATTTGCCTGTGTTAGAGGGTGCGGAGCATACAGAGCTCAAGTGCCCATTGGCCAGTGCTGTTTTCCCACATCCTCTGATATAGCACCTCTCATACGTTTCTCACAGGAAGTGTTTTTCCACTTTACTGCTCTCTGTGTTTTTCTTTACTCTACAGCTCAGAATATTGGATGAATATTAATAGCAAAAACATGGTAACATTGCAATAATGTGTAGTTAAACGTTCACCCAGTATGGACCATTACACAGAAACAAAGAGCTCAGGAGAAATTACACTGGAATTGAGTGGTATCAGATCTGTAGAGTGCAGCAATTTTACGTTAATGTGGATTGCAAAAAAGGTTTCTTTACTATTTAGTTTTAAACACACTACATGTGTTTATCATTTTAATTAAGTTGGAAATTCCTTCATTTCCGGCTATGGTTCTGTGTACCTGTTTGAAGGTGGAAAAACTCAGTCTAATGGGATGGGAGCGAGGTATTGTATATTAGAAATGTGTGTCTGTGCCCTGAGCCCCCTGCCTCTCTGACCCCGCCCTCCTGTCTGTCCGTCTGTCTGTCTGCAGCACGGAGGCCTTCAGTCCTGAGAGAGGAGCCAGGGAAGGAGCCACTAAGGTCATGATTGTGGTGACGGACGGAGAGTCACACGATGGCGAGGAGCTTCCTGAGGCTCTGCTCGAGTGTGAGAAGCGGAACATCACTCGATACGCCATCGCTGTGAGTGCGCACCGCCACAACCTCACAACAACAGCACACAAGTGTACAGCACGGACCCACAACATACCCCACCTACACAACAACAGCACACAACTGTACAGCATGGACGCACAACACACTCCACCTCCACAACAACAGCACACAACTGTACAGCACGGACCCACAACATACCCTATCTACACAACAACAGCACACAACTGTACAGCATGGACGCACAACATATCCTATCTTCACAACAACAGCACACAACTGCACAGCACGGACCCACAACATACCCTATCTACACAACAACAGCACACAACTCTACAGTGCTGATGCACAACATAACCCACCTACACAACAACAGCACACAACTGCACAGCATGGACGCACAACATACCCTATCTACGCAACAACAACACACAACTCTACAGTGCTGATGCACAACATAACCCACCTATGCAACAACAGCACACAACTCTACAGCACGGACCCACAACACACTCCACCTACACAACAACAGCACACAACTGTACAGCATGGACGCACAACATACCCTATCTACGCAACAACAACACACAACTCTACAGCACTGACCCACAACACACTCCACCTACATAACAACAGCACACAACTGTACAGCATGGACGCACAACACACTCCACCTACATAACAGCAGCACACAACTGCACAGCACTGACCCACAACATACCCCACCTACATAACAGCAGCACACAACTGCACAGCACGGACGCACAACATACCCTATCTACACAACGACAGCACACAACTCTACAGCGCTGATGCACAACATAACCCACCTACACAACAACACACACTCCATCTACACTACACTATACAACTACCCAACTGATGACACACCCCACCTACACAACAGCATACAACTCTACCCCACTGACATACAACACCCCACTGCAGGGGTGTCCAAACTTTTTTCACTGAGGGCCAGATGGAGAAAAATAATGACTACCACGGGCCACAGGCTATTTTATATATATATATAGTCTGTGTGTGTGTGTGTGTGTGTGTGTGTGTGTATGTGTGTGTAAAATAAATACAAGTGCGCTCAGACATGTGGCATACAGTTGCCAACATCACTTAGATTTCTATTTAAATTGGGCGAATAGTATTATAGCCTAATAAAAGGCGAACTTGAAGAGATTTTAAGAATTTCACTCACCAGTGACACTTCTAAAGAGAACAGTGTTGTTGTGCCTTGGACTGAAGAATCGCTGTGATGTCGGGCGTGAGGTTTGTAGATGCGATTCGCAGGACATTGCAAAGGTGACTGTCTGTTACCTTTGATCGCAAACGGCTCTTGTTTAGCGTCATCAGAGAAAATGATTGCTCACATATGTATGTGGAGCCGAACAGACTCGGCATTCTTTTTGCGTGGCGCCTCATCTGTGGAAATTTTTACTTTTCCAAACTCTTGATGTTAGCTGATAAATCCTCGATTTGCCGGGCCACTGTTTCTCGCAACACTAACATTGCAGACGTCTAGCTTCTTTTCTGGGCATACAATCTCCACAATTTTTGTGACGCACTCTTTTAATAAAATCACCCTCTGCAAAGGCCTTTCCATACTTCGCTATTAGCTTAGCCACCTCGTAGCTAGCCCTGGTAGCATTCTGCTGCGTTTGATTAGCACAAAATCTGGGTTTGTTGCAATGATAGGCTTGCCGCCATCTGCTTTGATTTCTCTTCTCTGGCTGCTCCAGTATATGCCTTAAAAGACGCATCATGTTTCGTTTCATAATGTCTCTTAACGTTAAATTATTTTAATCACCGCTACAGATTCCTGGCAAATTAAACAGACACAGTTGCCTCTGTACTCAGTGAAAAAGTATTAATTTTCCCATCGTGGCTGGAATTTCCTACATTCACTATCCACCTTTCGCTTCTTTGCAGTCGCCATGTTGATAAGAACACGATTTGTAGGCTACAGGAACGTTGGCTAGCTAATGCATAAGATTCTTTTTTATTTGGGGGGGGCGGGGGGGGGGGGGGGCGTAAACTGCTGACCTGATTTTAGAGTTGGGCTTTTACTATGCTGCCTCCTAGTGTTAAAAAACCAACAGCATTTTTTTTTCTCATTTGTTGCAGCGGGCCAGATTTAATAATTATTCTGAAATGTTTCGAGGGCCGCTTTAAAACGCTTCAAGGGCCGCAATTGGCCCGCGGGCCGTAGTTTGGACACCCCTGCCCCACTGACACACAATACACATATACAAAACACAATAAAACTACCCCACTGACGCACAACACACCCCACCTACACAACACCATAAACTGTACTTCACTGACACACAACACACACCTACACAACACACTAAAACTACCCCACAGACACAACACAATACTACTTTATACTGATGAAACACAACACCTCACCTACACATACTGCACCATAGAACTCTACACTCCTGACACACAATGCCCCACCCATATGTGTAACAGTGAATAAATGGTAAGTTTTTTTTATATTTATACTTCTTCTCATTTGCTCTTTCTCGTTGCCAGGGTTGTTTGCACACGAGTTCCCCTTAAATTGGGCTTTGTTTTATTTTATGGAAACACAGTTGGTTGGATTGTTAATTCTCTAAATGTTGCTGTGTGTCACCATGTCTAAGCTAAAATTCCAGCTGTGCCTTTTAATACCAAAACCAACCTATAAGACCAAACACAGAATATGACTGTCTGGGCTTTTTGAATAACCTCAGGACCGCATTAAAATGCCCCCACTGTCAATAAAATGCTTTTTATCCTTAAACTGCTCTGGGTCCCCAATAAACGGTACACAGACACTTACTACTTTGATCACGATGCATTCCCACGAGATGCAGAATTTAGGGCCTCTTGGTTATCTTTTTTAAAATATGCATATTTTTGTTACAACTGCCCGTAAATTAACGATCCACTTTTTTTTCTTTGACTCTCTTTTAAACCTCTTGCTCTAAACCTTAATTTGGGATGTGCCAAATAACCTGCCACCCGTCCCTCTGGCTCTGATACGCTCTTAACCCGTCCAAACAACCTCCTCTCACAAACTTTGTGATGACTGTTCTTTATACTGATTGGTCTCCTAATTGCACCTTTGGCATTTAATCCTCCAATCCTCCCTCAAATCCCATACCAAACGCCTGTCCTGACTCCTCACAACCAACCTCCACTGCAAAAATAACCCCCCCTGTTTTGGAAACTACCCTCCTACCCATGCCCCACTGTTCCGTTCTAAAATCCTCCCCTGGCCCCCACCGCTCCCCCAGTGGCCCCTGTCCTATCGCTGGGTCAACGGGGACAGGTCTGTGTATGACCCGTGGCCCTCCCTCAAAGACCGCGCTGAACCCCAAGCTGAGATCCCCGGGCCCCACCGGAGCCAGAGAAGCAGAGGGCGAGAGGGGGAAGAGGAGGAGTGGAGAAGAGATGGAGGGAGGATGGCTATGGTAGACTCACTGTCCTCAGGAGAAGAAGGGGTGCCCTGTGGGGTATGGTGATGTGTGGGCTGGAGGCGAGGCAGTGCCTCTTTTGGGAAGGAGAGGAGATGAGGGGAAACCTGTTTGCCAAACCAAATGTGTGAAGCACAGAATCATTTTGAGCTTTACATTTTCTCATTTTTTCTGTCTGTTTCTCTCTTTTTTTCTTTATTTAAAATCTTTGGGCAGATTTCGTAATTTTTTTGTTATTTTGTTTGTGTTTATTTATATGCATTAATTTATTGGTCAAAAGGCATAATCACATGGGATACACTGTAAAACAAAAACAAATTGAGCTTACTCAAACATTTTTTCATTTTCATTTTTCATTGAATTGATTCCAGATGATTCCATTGCATAAGTTGAGTCTACTCAATGACTTTGGTAGAAGTACGTTTAGGTTTTCCAGTGTAGAACTCAATCCTGCGTGTATGAAGCTGCTGACCTATCAGAATGGGTCTGAGCTTTAGCCTGAGGCTGAGATGGTGGGATGGGCTTCTGAAAGGTAATCTGACCTTCATGTAGAGCTTTTGCCTCTTTTTCAATACTGGCAGAATGTTTTTCTTTAAGAAACAGGCAGAAAAATAACACTCTGGGGAGGTGAAGAACGTACCTCGCAAAATGTAAAAGCTGGAGCCGCTGTGCCCCGACGAGGCCAGCTTTGTGTTTTATGCATCAAGGTGCAGAGGCAGAGATGTTTTACAGCTGTCGCGGGGGTGGTGCAGAGACATGGGGGAATTCTCTTTAACCTTTACAAAGAGGACGGTTAGCGTTGCTGTCTATTTTCAGGGCCTTAAGTGTTTCACATTCCCCATGTGTGACTCTACACAACTCCAGGAATCAGCAAACCCGGCGCGTTGAATGACATTTCAAAGTTTTTAAGGATCTCTTCATACAGATAATTATATTTTAGCTACTGCTACTGCTACTGCTACTGCTCCTCTTCAGAACAAAAGATTAGCTTGGTCATATTTGGCAGCCGCAGTCAAAGGGAAATAGGACAGATCCTGAGATGGGATTTTGGCCTTTATACGTTTCTTGTTTTTGTCTCTCATCGTGTGATTTATTTGCCCCTTTCTGACATTCTGGAGGTGTAGTTGGCCAGCTCTCTCTGTCCTTGTGATGGTGTGGAGGCGTTGTTTTGCTTCCTAAGGCCTGCGACACCATGGGGTTGTTTTCCATCCCAGGTCCTCTAAAGTATGTGGGTGCTGTTGGTTTGAGATCAATTTGGCAATAGCTGACATATTTTTGCAATATATCTCGTTATACTATTCTCAATACAAATCACAATATATTGTCCATCTCACTCAACAGTTTCATATTTCACAAATAAACCAGTGTTGTCTTGATATAATTTGTATGTGTAGTTTAATGCAGTCAATGTAATCAGAACAGATTTGCATTGTCACTACAAGTGACAAACAAATAATGGATCTTGATATATTTCCGTATATGGTGATCCAATATATTGGACAATATCTTGGATCTTTATACATGGAAATATATCTGATGTGTAAGGGCAATGCTATGGAGGTGCTGTTGTTTTGAATGGCGTGTACAACAGGTGCTGTTGTCTCCCATCTCCCATCTTCTAACGCCATGGATGCGCTATTGCTCTGCAGGTACTGGGACACTATATCCGAAGGCAGCAGGACCCGGAGACCTTTATCAATGAGATCAAGTACATCGCCAGTGACCCTGATGAGAAGTACTTCTTCAACGTGACGGACGAGGCGGCGCTCAACGACATCGTGGACGCGCTGGGCGACCGAATATTCAGCCTGGAGGGTGAGAGAGGCAGGGAGGGGAGTCAGAGAGGAACAGGGTCAGCCCAACTCTGAGAGAGGATGGGGGGGGAGTCAGGGAGGAACAGGGTCAGCCCAACTCTGAGAGAGGAGGGGGGGGGGAGGAAGGGGGGAACAGGGTCAGCCCAACTCTGAGAGAGGAGGGGGGGGGGAGTCAGGGAGGAACAGGGTCAGCCCAAATCTGAGACAGGAGGGGGGGGAGTCAGGGAGGAACAGGGTCAGCCCAACTCTGAGAGAGGAGGGGGGGGGGGAGTCAGGGAGGAACAGGGTCAGCCCAACTCTGAGAGAGGAGGGGGGGGGAGTCAGAGAGGAACAGGGTCAGCCCAACTCTGAGAGAGGAGGGGGGGGGGAGTCAGAGAGGAACAGGGTCAGCCCAACTCTGAGAGAGGAGGGGGGGGGTTCAGGGAGGAACAGGGTCAGCCCAACTCTGAGAGAGGAGGGGGGGGGAGTCAGAGAGGAACAGGGTCAGCCCAACTCTGAGAGAGGAGGGGGGGGAGTCAGGGAGGAACAGGGTCAGCCCAACTCTGAGAGAGGAAGGGAGGGGAGTCAGAGAGAAACAGGGTCAGCCCAACTCTGAGGCAGGAAGGGAGGGAGGAGACGAGAAAGGCGTAAAAAGAAGGGGTAAAGAGTGAAGGAGTGGTACATGTGGCATGGGATACATTCGGGAAGTAGGACGCCGGCCTCGTGTCTGGTGGCGGCAGATGGGGCGCTGCACAATAACATCCCGTTTGAGCTCAACAGGGGAGAGAGACGAAGAGAACGAGGGAGTGGAGGGAAGGAGGGAGGGACGGAGGCTGAGGAGTGGTGCTAAAAGTGAAGTTTGTGCATTGTTACAGGTACGCTGGGCTACAATGAAACCTCTTTCGAGATGGAGATGTCACAGATCGGGTTCTCCACGCACGTCCTGGATGTGAGTCTGGCCTCCAGGCCTCTGCCTGTGTCACATTCTTTTTGTCACGTGATCTCTCGTCTGCGACTCTCTTCCTGGTTTGGGTTTCTGTTGGTGGTTTTCTTTTCAGAAAATATGGCCAATTGATTTTATATCAGTTAAATCCAGTTTCTCATACGCACATATTAAGCCTTAATTTGCTGTCTGCCTTTCGCTCTGTTTTCGGCTTTAGGATGGGATTCTGTTTGGGATGGTGGGGGCGTATGACTGGGATGGGGGGGTGCTGAAGGAGAGCAGTGAGGGGCGTATCATGCCCCCGCGAGAAGCTTTTGAAAAGGAGTTTCCCCTGGAGCTGAAGAACCACGCTGCTTACCTGGGTATGACTGGCCTCTATGCACTCCTCTCCAAATACTGGGCTTTTACATACTTACCTTACCGTACTTCTCACAGTCTACACAGTATGTGTGTGTGTGTGCGTTTGTGTGTGTGTGTGTGTGTGCGTGAGTTTATGTGATTGTGTGTGCATGTGTGTGTGTGAGTGTGTGTGTGCGTGTGTGTGCGTATGTACGTGTAAGAGACAGATTTTGCTTGTTTGTGGCAGGATACACCGTGTCCTCAGTAGTGGTGAAAAACGGGAGGAGGTTGTACATCGCTGGAGCTCCGCGCTTTAAGCACAAGGGCAAAGTGATCCTGTTTGACCTCAAGTCTAATGGAGACGTCACAATCACACAGGCCTTGAATGGAGAACAGGTCTGTCTTTCTTTCTTTTTTAATCTGTCTGTCTGTCTGTGTGTCTCTATGAGCCTGCCTTTATTTATTGTCTGTAGCTGTATTTCTCCTCTCATCAATCAAGTAATACCAAGCGCTCTCCCTTCAAGTCATTTCCCGTACTCTTCATTCTGCTGCTCGGATTTGAGTTACTCATGACTCTGTGTCATAAATTCCCAAATTCCCTTGTAGCGGGTTTTGAATGTTTTGAGTGCCCTGTTCTGTCATAATGTCTCTACCATCCCTCTCCTCCACAGATCGGCTCTTATTTCGGAAGTGAGGTGTGCGGGGTGGACGTGGACCAGGACGGGATCACGGATGTCCTGCTGGTGGCGGCTCCCATGTTCCTGGGGGCCGGAAACAAGGAGGCCGGACGAGTGTACATATACACCCTGAACAAGGTGAAGAGACAGTGAGAGAGTGGAGGAAAAGTGAAAGTGTTGTTGGATGTGCACATATACGCACTTCCAAAACGGGAAGAGATCGGATCTGCATCTGACAGCACCCCCCTTTGCCCACCCAAATTCATTGCCATGACATCACTTCCTGCCTGTTTCTCTCTTCCCCTCCATTGACCTATCACCCGCTCCCATTCCTTCCCTCTCTGTTTGTCTCAGGTGCTCTTCTCTCCCAACGGGACCCTGCAACCCCAGCGCAAGGCCCAGGACGCCAGGTTCGGCTACGCCATGGCGACCGCCCCCGATCTCAACCACGACGGCTACACCGACCTTCTGGTGGGCGCGCCGCTGGAGGACGGTCACCGGGGGGCGCTCTACATCTATCACGGCCAGGGGAAGAGCATTATCCCTCTGTACAAGCAGGTATCTGCGCATTTGCTTAAACACTTCGCAACAAGTTAGCAGTTCTGACGGAATGATGCTAAAGTGGCACTGAACGAGATGTGTGTGTGTCTGTATACTGCTTTACTGCGCAGTGCAGACAGAGGCAAGAGAGGAAGATAAACTGCTTGATTGTGTGTGCATAAAGTCATAAATTCAACACTCATGAGTTTTCTCTGTTCTGTTTTTGCTTTCTTTTTACTTTTCTTTATCTTTGTCCTCTCTCCCATCTCCCTCTCTTTCCCTCCCTCCCTCCCTCCCTCTCTCCCTCTTTCTCTCTCTCCCCAGCGTATCTCAGGCTATGCTCTGTCCCCCAACCTGAAGTATTTTGGGCGTAGTGTGAGTGCTCGGTTGGATCTGGATGGGGATAAGCTGCTGGACCTGGCTGTGGGAGCGCAGGGCAGCGCTGTGCTGCTCAGGTACCTGGATTAGAGCTGTATTACAGCATGTTTTAAAGCTCTTGAACTACCCAGCAGCCCCTGCGGGGAGTGGCTAAATGAGCCCATTTAAGGCCATTGTTAGGTGAATGAAACGCATAGTTATAGTTATTCAGCAGGGACAGAAATCTCCTGACCTGCAGCCCTGCAGAGACAGGACTGGGTACATCGGTACTAGGTACAGAATTAGGGTACTAAATATGGCTTTTTTCATAATGATATGGAGTATATAGAGTTTCAAGGCAGTATGACTGTCTGTTTCTCTTTGCTTTTCATCCTGTTTGTAACAGTATAAAAATAAAGTTTGCACACTACTCTTACAGTTGTACTTATACTCATCAATAAGAAGGTCCTGTGCAAATAAAAACTATTATATGGGAATACAAGAGTAGCATGCATTCTTTATTTCTGCTACAAACATGATGTAAAGTGGAATGGACAATCTCCATGCTGCCCTGAAGCACTGGCAATACTATTCAGAGGCACAGAATTACAACATTTGGTCCTGAAGCTTGAAGTCAAAAACACTATTAATAGTGAACCGTTTGTAACGTGTCCCACTTGGTCTTTCCTCTCTCTCTGCCCTCATCCCTCCTTCTTTCCTCTCTCTCTGCCCTCATCCCTCCTTCTTTCCTCTCTCTCTGCCCTCATCCCTCCTTCTTTCCTCTCTTTCTGCCCTCATCCCTCCTTTTTTCCTCTCTCTCTGCCCTCATCCCTCCTTTTCTGAGCCAGCTCTCGTGGCATCGTGCAGATCAATGTCAGCCTGTCCTTCCAGCCGCACTCCATCAATGTGATCCAGAAGAACTGCCAGAGAGGGACACGTGACTCTGCCTGCCTCAACGCCACAGCCTGCTTCCTGGCGTTCTCCCGTTCCCCTGGCTCTTACGGGACCGAGTTCGGTAACCGGCCCCTCTGTGTGTCCCCCTCTGTGGCTCCCTGTCTTCTGTACTGTGGGCAATGTGTACTGCTCAGTCAGCTCTTCCTTACATCTGCTAGGGTGTCACAGTGTTGCTTTTTCTGGAAGTTGCTATGTCAGCCAACTTGGTAACCACCCACGGAGAGCATCATAAATATATTTATTCATATGGTTAATATGGTTATTTTGTAGCCACAGCCTATTCTCATACAGTACGCGTTCCCCATACGACGCCTCTACCTGCGTCTCCCTCTTCCTGCCTCCCTCCCTCCCTCGCTCATCCTGTTCAGACCTGCAGGTGGGCTCCATGCTGGACGACAGGAAGCTGTCTGCGCGGGCGCTCTTCGACGACAACTCGCAGCGGCAGGCGCTGATCGTGGCGCGCGTGCGGGTCGGCGAGCCTTTCTGCCTCACGCTGCCCTTCCACGTCTTTGTGAGTCTACGATCCGCAGGCGCCACACCCACATCACTTTACACAACGCACGTGGAGCACAGAAATGGCGGGAACGCACCTTGCCTACTCTTCTGCTCGATTATGCAGCGAGCTGTCGGTTGTAATTAATTTTCATTTGTGTCCTATTTGGCCTGCGCTTGGTTAATAAACATATAAATAATAAGGCTTTGTGGATATGTTAAGATATGTAAGGCATTCTCTCTCACTGGCAGGACACAGCAGACTATATCAGGCCCATTGGCTTCTCCCTGCGCTTCAAGATCAATGACACAGAAAGTGGCCCAGTGCTGGATGAGGGCTGGCCCACCACAGTCAAGAAATTTGTGAGTCTCTCATCCACGTACTTTAAAAAAATGGACGCCTGAATTTTAAAATGAAACAGTTCTTTACTTTTCTTTCTTTTCTTCTGTCTGTATCTCCAGATCCCTTTCTTTAAGGACTGTGGAGAGGATGACGTGTGTGTGACAGACCTTGTGCTTCAAGCAAGCATGGACATCTTTGGGACAAGGTGAACTGCTAAAACTCCACCACTCTAATATCTTCCTTATCCGAGCTTTGAGCGCAAATATGGTTCTACAAAGGAAATATCCCCATAATCTCATAATAACATCCTTACAATCCTCTTCAGTACCAAACCCACATGTGGCTACTGATGGTCCATCTAAGCCTCACTCTTTTGTGGTTTTATATATGGCTTTTCTTGTATATCCTGTGTGAGCAGAGGATGTGTAACCACAGCATACTTGCAATAGCATTCTGGCTCCTCACCCTGACAGACAGCAGCCGTATGTGATCCGGAGCCCCCGCCGGCGGTTAGCGGTGGAGGTGCAGCTGCATAACCGCCTGGAGAACGCTTACAACACCAGCCTGACCCTGCAGTACTCCCGCAACCTGCACTTCTCCAGCCTCAGCATCCGGGTATGCTTGTGTTACTGTAACACCTTTCAATAATGTTACTGTAACAGCTGTTACTGCACTCACTGCTGTTAATGTACACACTGTAAATGCTCTCATTGTTCTTACTGTAAACAGTTACTGCTCTCATTTTGTTACTGTAAACACTGTTACTGCTCTCATTCTGTTACTATAACACTGTTACTGCTCTCATTCTGTTACTGTAAACACTGTTACTGTTCTCATTCTGTTACTTTAAACACTGTTACTGCTCTCATTCTGCTACTGTAACACTGTTACTGCTCTCATTCTGTTACTGTAAACACTGTTACTGCTCTCATTCTGCTACTGTAACACTGTTACTGCTCTCATTATGTTACTGTAAACACTGTTACTGCTCTCATTCTGCTACTGTAACACTGTTACTGCTCTCATTCTGTTACTGTAAACACTGTTACTGCTCTCATTCTGTTACTGTAACACTGTTACTGCTCTCATTCTGTTACTGTAACACTGTTACTGCTTTCATTCTGTTACTGTAAACACTGTTACTGCTCTCATTCTGTTACTGTAAACACTGTTACTGCTCTCATTCTGCTACTGTAACACTGTTACTGCTCTCATTCTGTTACTGTAAACACTGTTACTGCTCTCATTCTGTTACTGTAACACTGTTACTGCTTTCATTCTGTTACTGTAAACACTGTTACTGCTCTCATTCTGTTACTGTAAACACTGTTACTGCTCTCATTCTGTTACTGTAAACACTGTTACTGTTCTCATTCTGTTACTGTAAACACTGTTACTGCTCTCATTCTGTTACTGTAAACACTGTTACTGCTCTCATTCTGTTACTGTAAACACTGTTACTGCTCTCATTCTGTTACTGTAACACTGTTACTGCTCTCATTCTGTTACTGTAACACTGTTACTGCTCTCATTATGTTACTGTAAACACTGTTACTGCTCTCATTCTGTTACTGTAACACTGTTACTGTAACACTGTTACTGCTTTCATTCTGTTACTGTAAACACTGTTACTGCTCTCATTCTGTTACTATAACACTGTTACTACTCTCATTCTGTTACTGTAAACACTGTTACTGTTCTCATTCTGTTACTGTAACACTGTTACTGCTCTCACTCTTGTCAATCATCCCCCCTTCTGTCTCTCTGCAGGAAGACTCCCAGTTTAAGATTGAGTGCACTGCCATCAGCGCAAACAGCCACTCGTGTAACGTCAGCTACCCCGTCTTCCGCTCACAGTCGAAGGTCCGCTTCACCCTACCCTCCCTATTTGATAGCCCTTCATCCCTGACTGCAGTCATGTGACTGTGTTCTGTCCCTGCAGGTCAACTTCATGCTGGAGTTTGAGTTCAGCTGCACCTCCCTGCACAACAAGGTTCAGATGAAGCTAATAGCTGCCAGGTAGCACAGCGTCCCCACACACAGGGACATGATATACATATAGACACTGTGAATATGCAGTAGACACATAGTGTTCACACAGCACATATGTACATATATACTAAATAAACATTCAGACAATTACTTAGGTAAATTGTGCACATAGGCACAAGTCACTTAAACAACATAAACATAGGTACACACACATAGACCCAACATGAACACGTGGTAGCAGCATGCTTGATTTACGACTCATTTAAACGTGTGCTACTTTCTCAACATGCCAAAACCAGAAATATTACCTAATCTAAAACATGGGTGGTAATCATTCAGTTTCGTAAAGTTCAACGGTAACTGCATGCTCTGTGACAATCAGATTGACTTTAAGCAATGGATGAGACGTACTGTTGATACAGCTCATAGATACAGCACTACTGCACAGCATAAACACAGACATTACTTTCCTGCTGTTCAGTGTGTGCGTGTGCGTGTGTGTGTTTTGTAGTGACAGTGTGGAGAGGGAGCACACGTTACAGGACAACAGCGTTCACCTGCAGAGTTTTGTTCAGTATGAGCCTGACCTCTTCATTACCAGGTCAGAGCCTGCTCTCTCTCACTCTCCCTGCCCTCCTATTAGTTAAAATGTCACATTGTGCATTTCTGTGGTAAATCCTTGCTTTTCTATTGGCATATTTTGTTCCATTTTCACTCTTAAACTTGGCTCCCTCTTTCTCTCCCCCCCTCATAGTGACTCCAATCTGAACCGGTACGAGGTCCACCCGACCCGCACAGTGTCTGAGGGAACTGGACCAGAGTTCTACACTAACTTCAGGGTACTGATGACTCTGTGCTGGGGAAAGGAACCTCACAGGCTCTGTTGTTTGTGATGGCTGCGTTTGTACTCCTGATCTGCACGGATGGTTAGGATTATGGGATTTGGTCCTGGCTGTGTTCATGACCAGCCTGTGTGTTCTTCAGCTGCAGAACCTGGGCTGTTACTCAGTCAACAACCTGGAGCTGAGGGTCCATCTGCCCGCCGTGGCGGCCGGAGACAGGCTCTTCATGTTAGCCACTGACGCCAGCTCACACAACGTGAGTGACACTGTAGTGTTTCTGATGGGAAGTGTGTGTGTGTGTGTGTGTGTGTGTGTGCGGTCAAAGCTGGGCTGCGCAGAGGGTCAGGAAGCCTCTGAGCTGTGCTTGGTGAGAATGCTGAGGTGTGAAGGCGTGGCCGCTGTCCAGACGGGCAGGATGTGAATCAGCCCGGGCAGGTCACAGTCCAGCGGGCCGTGATGTGGGACTGTGTGTCTCTGCTCTGCAGGCCTCAGGGGTGAACTGCAGTGTGCTGAGTGACCTTCCCCGGCTGAAGAACACGCAGAGAGACGTCCGTCCCCTTCACCCCGAGGACATGCAGCAGATAGACCAGCTGGTGAGACAAGCAGGAGACATTCTCATTGCACAACCATTATATTCAGTCGCATTTGTTGACATTTCGCTCTTTAGAAGTTCTGAACAGTATTCCTCAAAGAGATGCAAAGAGTATAATTTCAAGAAGTACTCTTTGATGCTAGGAAACATAAAATGTGAGAATTAAAAGAAAATTGTCCGTAATAATTGTTGGCAGCCTCAAAACCAGATGAGCCGGTCACAGTCGGATAATCTCTTGGAGTGAGATTTGAGATCGTTTGTTTATAGTGTTCTATTCTGAGGACACTGGCCATCACTGGTGAATCACACACCACACACAGGATGTTGCTGCATTGGGCTCACTGCTCGTGGTCTGTCCCGTCTCTCTGTGCAGAACTGCAGCAGGGCGTGGTGTGTGGAAGTGCTGTGCCAGGTCCAGCAGCTGCTCCGGGGGCAGGCGGTCCTCATTCGCATCACCAGGAGGGTTCAGGACCACTTCTTCAGACAGGTGGGGAGGGGAGGGGCGCTGAGAACGAGACGGGCGCTGAGAACGAGACGAGTGCAGACGTAGACTTAGACGTAGACTGTGCGTACATCATGCCCTAGACAGAATAAAACTGCTGAAAGAGACACTGCTTTACTTGCTTTACTTGATTGGTGCATTAGAATCATAATTTGGTATTAGTTTTGGAGCTACAGTGAAGATGGCAGTTTCTAGGGATGCTTGGTCAGTAATTCTCACAAACAAAACACGACAGATTGACACCACACATACGTTCTGTATCAGTGCAAAATATGAGCCTCTGCGGTGTTGATTTTGATTATGCCGGCCAAATGTTGCCTAATCAACGCAGCAGCTGTGTTGAGGATTTGTGCTGTGCGACACTGTGTCCCTGGCAGGCCAAGTTCAAATCAGTTAGGATCGTAAGTGCCTACAGCCTCGGCGTGCAGGAATCCAGCCTGGTCACGCTTGGCAACAACGCCATCTGGCGGGAGGTGAGTGAACTGCTACGAGTATAAATGCATCTTCTAGGGAGAGTGAACAGACATTCGGTGCTCAGTGGACTCTTTCTCTCTTTGAGAGTTGTTTTTTGAGCACTTTTTTGGATTGTTGATTATATCTGGGTACTCTCAGACCCCTCACGGTGCCGCTCTGTCCCTCCCGCGTGCAGATGGTGCTGGAGGTGCTGAAAGGCCGATCCATTCCCATCTCCCTCTGGATTCTCATCGGCAGCATCATCGGAGGCCTGCTGCTGCTCGCGCTCATCATATTCATTCTGTGGAAGGTACCGACCGTCCCACTGGGCACGCTCTACTGTCCAAATACACTGCACGTACCACTGTGGGTAGATGTGTTTTCTACATCGCGCTGTCGATAAAGTTATGTTTTTTCCTTGTCTATCAGTTGGGCTTCTTCACCAGAAAACAGAGGAAGCAGGAAGATGAGAATGCAGATGATTGAAAACCATCAAAGATTCTAAACTGACAGTATCCATGGTGACCGATGCCTCCCATCAGCCGGACGACAGCCTGCTCCCTAGACCCCCCCCCCCCAGCACAAATGCTCCAGTACAGCTCAGTCAAAGACTGTGTAGCACATATCAACACTACTGTACAGGCTCACTATTGGTCCATATGCTGAACCAGTGAGCAGTGGAGTCTGCACTAATGAAGACTATCATGGAAACCGGAAATACCAACTCAATAAAAACCAGTACACCTATTTAATATTCACAAATGTCAAATAATGTCATAGAATAAATATTTTTCTGCATTTTGTATTATTATTATTATTTTTTACAATTCAACAATGTTTGGTTTGTTTTTAAATTTTTATTTTTTATTTTCTCAAATCCAAATTAAACCATTTGGAAGATGAATTCTAAGCTTGTACATGTTTTTCACTTGGATTGACCTTTAATGACAACTGTGCACTTGGACCCACATTTACACACAAAGCTGACCACAGTCACACGCTGGACCCACATTTACACACAAAGCTGACCACAGTCACACGCTGACCAGAGTCACACGCTGCATATTTGTAGGCACAGAAAAAAAAACATTCAGAATCAAACCAATAATTAAACAAATAATCAAATAATTTTTATTATTAAAGGACATATCTGTGATCACTCAGAGCCACTTCACATCTGGACATCTGAAATCACTCTGATTTACTGCAAGACTTTGTTTATGCAGTTTTTGACTTTCCTGCAGGGCACTGAAAATATGAGACACCTGCATTACAATAAAACATAGTGTGTACTTATGTAGCCTTAATGCAACTGAACATCCATTGTGAGCAAAATGTGATCTCGTGCACTTTCAGTAGTGAAGCAGGGGGGTGTAACATGGCTCTCCTTTGTCTGGGTCACTGTGGGTCAGTATATGACCCCTCCCTCTCTCAGCGGGACGTCTGTGTGGAGTTGATGTAGGACTCCAACAGGAAGATGGTCTCATCCACCTGGTTCTCACTGGAGTCCAACCTTAGCAGGAAGAGAAGAGAAGAGAGGATGAGGGGTGGTGCGGGAGGAAGTGTGTTCATGTGTTTATCATCAAGACGTTTCAACTCGTATCACTGTAACACAAATGGTGAAACATTACTCCAATACACCTTTTCTGTATTTATACAGCGTGACTGTTCTGTATTTATGTAGCGTGACTGTGCTGTATTTATATAACGTGACTGTGCTGTATTTATATAATGTGACTGTGCTGTATTTATATAGTGTGACTGCGGTATTTATAGAACGTGACTGTGCTGTATTTATGGAACGTGACTGCTGTATTTATATAACGTTACTGTGTTGTATATATATATAGCGTGACTGTGCTGTATTTGCATAGAGTGACTGTGCTGTACTTGTTGACATGGTTACGCAGAGCCTGCAGCTGCTGCCTCTCGGGCGCAGTGATCATCTCCTCTACTTCAGTCAGCTGGCTGGCTTCCGCCCCGGTGGCCTGCAGTGATGCCAGGATTGCCTCGATGCGCTGGGACTTCTCCAGCAAGCGCCTGCCAATCAAAACGCCAACTCATTCTCACACCCTGTACGCCGTTCAGCAGGTTCCAGCGTTAACACATTTTGCCAAGCCTAAGCAGGGGCAAGACGCTGACGCTGACCGGTACATTAAGCATGCACATATCGATCGGGTTCATTAGCATTTCTGCAACCGCATTCAGTGATATTACAATGCTAACGCCCAAAGCAGTGCCTCAATCAGGCTAAAAGCAACAAGCACTACAGACAACAGCGCCACCAAGCCTCTGTTCTGAGTCCCTGCAGCACCCTGCTCTCTTCAATATAAACAACGAGTCAACAACGGATGTTAAAAGGGCCTCGTCTTCTGTAGAAGCAGCCATCACCATTAACAGCGAGAGAAATGGAGAGGGACCCACTTGTTCTCCTTTGTCTCATACAGACGCCTCTCGATCAGATTGGCCACAGTCTGCTCCGAGAGAGGGAGAGAGAGGGAGAGGGAGAGGGAGGGAGAGAGAAAGAGAGAATGATAGAGAGATAGAGAGAGAGAGCGAGAGAGAGACATCAGGCAATAGCCTTCTGAGCATATTGGGTATACAGCAGGGGTGTTCGATCTTATCCAAAAAGGGCCGGTGTGGGTGCAAGTTTTTGTTTTAGCCCAGTCCTGAGACACCTGATTCTACTTGATTAAAGATTAGAGGTCTTGATTAAAGACCATGATTATTAATTATTTGAATCAGATGTCGTAGTTCTGGGCAAAACCTGCACCCACACTGGCCCCTTTAGGATAATATTGGACACCCCTGGGGTATGGAGTCCCACTCAGCATGCACCTGTATATATCCCATACCTTGTAGCAGTGTTGGATGGACCTGTATATATCCCATACCTTGTAGCAGTGTTGGATGGACCTGTATATATCCCATACCTTGTAGCAGTGTTGGATGGACCTGTATATATCCCATACCTTGTAGCAGTGTTGGATGGACCTGTATATATCCCATACCTTGTAGCAGTGTTGGATGGACCTGTATATATCCCATACCTTGTAGCAGTGTTGGATGGACCTGTATCTATATATCCCATACCTTGTAGCAGTGTTGGATAGACCTGTATAGATCCCATACCTTGTAGCAGTGTTGGATGGACCTGTATATATCCCATACCTTGTAGCAGTGTTGGATGGACCTGTATATATCCCATACCTTGTAGCAGTGTTGGATGGACCTGTATATATCCCATACCTTGTAGCAGTGTTGGATGGACCTGTATATATCCCATACCTTGTAGCAGTGTTGGATGGACCTGTATATATCCCATACCTTGTAGCAGTGTTGGATGGACCTGTATATATCCCATACCTTGTAGCAGTGTTGGATGGACCTGTATATATCCCATACCTTGTAGCAGTGTTGGATGCACCTGTATATATCCCATACCTTGTAGCAGTGTTGGATAGACCTGTATATATCCCATACCTTGTAGCAGTGTTGGATAGACCTGTATATATCCCATACCTTGTAGCAGTGTTGGATGGACCTGTATATATCCCATACCTTGTAGCAGTGTTGGATGGACCTGTATATATCCCATACCTTGTAGCAGTGTTGGATGGACCTGTATATATCCCATACCTTGTAG
This sequence comes from Ilyophis sp. 1 JC-2022, assembly GCA_022702515.1. NCBI lineage: Eukaryota > Metazoa > Chordata > Actinopteri > Anguilliformes > Synaphobranchidae > Ilyophis > Ilyophis sp. 1 JC-2022. Next base: position 83,743,983 of record CM040406.1, read on the forward strand.
CAGTGTTGGATGCACCTGTATATATCCCATACCTTGTAGCAGTGTTGGATGGACCTGTATATATCCCATACCTTGTAGCAGTGTTGGATGGACCTGTATATATCCCATACCTTGTAGCAGTGTTGGATGGACCTGTATATATCCCATACCTTGTAGCAGTGTTGGATGGACCTGTATATATCCCATACCTTGTAGCAGTGTTGGATAGACCTGTATATATCCCATACCTTGTAGCAGTGTTGGATGCACCTGTATATATCCCATACCTTGTAGCAGTGTTGGATGGACCTGTATATATCCCATACCTTGTAGCAGTGTTGGAGCAGTAGTCTGGCAGTGGGCAGGGGGTTGACAGTGTACAGGTAGAAAGTGCGGGATGGGGCGTGGTCAGGAGTCTTTGGGATTTCCTTGGAGCAGTCAGAAACAGAGAGACACTCAATTACATTTGTCTACAAAACTGTATTTACAACAGTCTCCATAACGGCAGTAAATAAACAGGTGCGTGTGAGAAAGTATGTGCGTGAGAGAGAGAACATATGTGTGAGAATACCTACCTGCACACTTTCATTTTCACAGTCTACACGGTATGTGTATGTGCGTGTGCGTGCGGAATTCGTGCGTGCATTCGCAATTGTGTGAACGCTTGTTTGTGTGCATGTGTGAGAGAAGGAAAGAAAACGTGCGTGCATGCGTATGTGTGTGTGTGCCTGTGTGTGAGGGAGGGAGAGAAAACGTGTGTGTGCATTTGTGTGTGAGGGAGAGAAAACGTACTGTATGTGTGTGTGTTTGTGTGTGAGGGAGGGAGGGAGAGAGAGAAAATGCATGCGTGTGTGTGAGAGAGAGGGAGAGAGAAAGAGAAAACGTGTGTTTGTGTCAGCTACACCACACATGCTAGTCTAGACGACGATTTGAAATAGTGGATTTCGTGAGAGTAGCGTTGTCTGATTTGCGGTGATAATAAGCCTAATGATAAATTGCTGTGGTTTTGAAACTAAATATGTTAAATTACTATATTGCAAAGTTTTTTTTACCGGCCCGAATGTCCGGAGGGAATCACATTTTCCGGCCTTTGTCATAAAAAAACGGTCAAAACCGGCAATTTCCGGCCTAACGCGACCCCTGGTTTGTGTGTGTGTGTGTGTGTGTGCATGTTTTATACCTGCAGTTGAACAAGGTTTACAGAGAGCAGTGTGTACAGCATGTCTTTGGCCTCCTTCGCTGGGATCATGGCAAAGTCTTCCACCTGCTTCTGCTCCAGGTGTCGTTTCCGCAGCAACAGCCGGAAGATACGTGCCGACCGCGAACCAAACCTGAGACGATGATGACATAAGATCACAGAAGAGACAGCGAATGGCACAATACTGAAAATCAGGATATTAAAACTACTGATGTGAACAAAACATTTTATAAATGTTGTATCAATGAGATTGAAATCTCTTTTCAGCGAGAGAGAGAGACCTGTTCATAACAGTTCAGGTTTTAAGAGTACTTGTAAAGAGTCACAGATCCAGACGTGAGAGTTTTGCACACAGAAAAAAAGCTGACATTGAGACTGAGAGACAAAACCAGACTCTACCTCTCCTGTACCACTGACTCCAGAGTGGCTCTCGCAAGGCTGGCTAATGCCTTGTGCAGATCTGACTCGTGGTAAAGGATCGTTGGGCTCAAGGCGTATTCAGTCTTACAGCACGGCAGAGGTCACCAATTCAATTACTATCCAAGTATTTTCAGAATCCTATTGCTTCAGTTTCAAGGGCCCATACAAGCAGTAAAGTAGCGCCCAACTAAAGCCCAACCTGTCTAATAGAAGTAGAGCAGAACGTGAATCAAAGACTATGTTTCTAAGGCCGTGATTTATATAAAACCTTGACAAAGTTTTCCAAGATGATTTAACCAAAATCTCTCTTAACAATTGTGCACTTTAAAGATGTTTAAGATCGTCAAGAGGCCTGTGCAGCACTTCCATGTACACTGATAGCACATCTGTGAAAGTGCAGCCATATTGTCCTCTGCATGGCAGCCCGATTTTATCAGTAACACAGCATGCACAGTGGCATTAAACACTGTGCTATTCACTGTGCACATCATTTAGCTTCAAACACTGTGCTATTCACTGTGCACATCATTTAGCTTCAAACACTGTGCTATTCACTGTGCACATCATTTAGCTTCAAACACTGTGCTATTCACTGTGCACATCATTTAGCTTCAAACACTGTGCTATTCACTGTGCACATCATTTAGCTTCAAACACTGTGCTATTCACTGTGCACATCATTTAGCTTCAAGGCTTCCCGTGTGTAGAAGAGGCAGGGGACTGCGCAGCACAGCAGGCCACTGCTGTCGGTTTTGAAGGATACTGACGACGTACATCCCTCCGCCACTCTCGCCCGACTTCCCCACAAACTCCATCTGTGACAGACACAACCGGTCAGAGGAGCAGAGAGATGGAGACAGAAGAGGGAGAGATCAGCTGTTGATCATCTCCGGCGGTTCTGACTCCAGTCTTACCGGGTCGTCCACCAGGAGGGAGAGGTACTGCTCCAGGATCGGCCGGGTGATGCTGTAACTGGGCGGGAGAGCGCGGAATATCTGAAACCCAAAGCCGGAAAAGAAAGACGCTGCTTCACACAGACTCACACACGATATACGTCAAAACTCACCCATTACAATTGAAGTGTGTTTTTCCAAACCTCACTCAGTCCAGTTTTGATAAAAACATATTTTTCAAAGAACATAAACTCCTCAAAATAAGTTCGGAAACGTTATTTCGGTCTATTATTCCTCCCCTTTAATAATACCAATTGGTATTGTATTTTATATCGTTGGAAAGCCTGATTAGTCACCTTTACAACGAGGTACAACTTGTAAGGATCGTGCATTCGTGGAATGAGCAACACAGCTAACCGTGTGGGTAGTGGCCCAAAAAAATGTGCCAAAATCCCCTGCAATATTCTTCTGTTGGTATTCACTCTCGTTTTGAGTTGCTTGGTGGACTGGATGATTGCACTCTCCCACAGTAATAAGGAAAAAACAACACATATTGGCCATTTTTACACTTTATTCATTTTACACTGTCAGGGACCTCAGTAGCGTGTGGAAGATCCATACGCAGCCACAACAGCTTGGCACCTCCTCCTCATGCTGGTCACCAGCCTGGTCACACACTGCTGTGGGATGGCATCCCATTCCATCCCACTGGCATACACCTGCCAGCACTTGAAGCTCAAAACGAGAGTGAATACCAACAGAAGAATATTGCAGGGGATTTTGGCACATTTTTTTGGGCCGCTACCCACACGGTTAGCTGTGTTGCTCATTCCACGAATGCATGATCCTTACAAGTTGTACCTCGTTGTAAAGGTGACTAATCAGGCTTTCCAACGATATAAAATACAATACCAATTGGTATTATTAAAGGGGAGGAATAATCGACCGAAATAATGTTTCCAAACTTTTTTTGAGGAGTTTATAATCTTTCTGATAAATGGTTAGACATTTGCAGTTTTACTTTTACACTTTATTCTTAGGGATTTAAGTAGAAAAATGTGAATAGAATCTGCTCTATCTACTAGGCATAAAGAGCAGCAGAATTGAAGAGTGTTTTTCCCAACCTCATTAAGTCCAGTTTTGATGAACCATATTTTTCAAGGTGGGTATAATTTTTCTGATAAATAGTTAGGTATTTCCATTCTTAGAGATTTAAGTATAAAATTTGGATTTCATGCAAATAAAACTCCAACAATATTAAATAAACAAATTTTTGTTAAAAATTGATAAAAGTGGGCTGAGGGAGTTTTGTAAAAACGCTCTTCAATTATCCTTGCTTAAGTAATGCTTTCCCCTTATAAAGCACTGTTATATACAAGCACAGAACACAGAGCTGTTATATACAAGCACAGAACACAGAGCTGTTATATACAAGCACAGAACACAGAGCTGTTATATACAAGCACAGAACACAGAGCTGTTATATACAAGCACAGAACACAGAGCTGTTATATACAAGCACAGAACACAGAGCTGTTATATACAAGCACAGAACACAGAGCTGTTATATACAAGCACAGAACACAGAGCTGTTATATACAAGCACAGAACACAGAGCTGTTATATACAAGCACAGAACACAGAGCTGTTATATACAAGCACAGAACACAGAGCTGTTATATACAAGCACAGAACACAGAGCTGTTATATACAAGCACAGAACACAGAGCTGTTATATACAAGCACAGAACACAGAGCTGTTATATACAAGCACAGAACACAGAGCTGTTATATACAAGCACATAAAACAGAGCTGTTATATACAAGCACAGAACACAGAGCTGTTATATACAAGCACAGAACACAGAGCTGTTATATACAAGCACAGAACACAGAGCTGTTATATACAAGCACAGAACACAGAGCTGTTATATACAAGCACATAAAACAGAGCTGTTAGATACAAGCACAGAACACAGAGCAACAAAACTTACTGAATATAAGACCATATTATAGCAAAAGGGAATAATGAGCCTAACCTCATTAGCGGAGAGAGGCTGTGTGCAGGCGGCGTTGGCCGTGGTCGTCACTTCGCTCATCCTCAGCATTGTCCTGACAATCTCACTGCTGGTCTGTGGTTGTACACAACGCGTACATTAGCGCAGACACGGAGAGGAAGGGCAACTCTACATGAACACACACAGGTGAAGAGAACACAGCACTCACTCTAGGTTTGTGAAATATGATCAGGGTGTGGATCAAGTCCACCCAAGCCAGTGATTCCTAAAACTCTCTTCGTGGGACCCCCAGACGGATCCAGGTATCTGATGTGTTCCACCTCGAGCGCACCTGACGCAGCTCATCAAGCCCTTGATTAGTTGTATCAGGTGTGCTTGAGGTGGAACACATCAAATAGCTGGATCCCAAATCGGGGTCCCCAAGGAGAGGTTTGGGAACCACCAGCCTGACCCATAGCCCCGAGCACCGATCCATATCTTATCCACACACTAAGCAATAGATGCTTCCGTATACTGAACCACAGTGACTAGGTCCAGCAGCTGAATATTGAGCAGCGATGCACAATGAACCACACTGACCTGATCTAGTTTGCTGGCGACCGCACTAACAATAGCCTGGTCTCGGAAGTGCTGGTGGAACCTGTCGAAGTTCACCTGCCAGTAGATCCCCGTATCGCCCCAAGGCTGAGCAGGAGGCATAGGAAAGGGAGGAGAAATGGATGAGAGAGGAGGATGGATTCCAGCAGCTTCTGCTACAAACGAACCGAGTGATGCAGCTCAGCGTGTGACCGTACGGCTGCCGAGGCTCACCTCTGAGGCGTCCATTTTGGCTCTCTTCCCCCCCCTCGATTCTGCATCACTGTCCTCGCTTGGGTGGCGACGCTTCCCCCGGCCTGCGCGCATGCAGAAATGTAGACACCACCTCACTGTGTTGAATGTGTCTTTTCACTGACTTTCATCAAAACGTATTACAGTCACTGTACAATACAGCATACAGGCAAAAAAACACCTGAACGCAAGACATGCTTTTGCTTTCACCCTAAAATCTGCCACCAATTTGGATCAAAAAACCAAGAGAGATGAAATAACTGCATAATCAACCATTTTATCAATTAACTTCTGAGTACTAGCATGCCAGCATACTAGCAGACCCTGTGGACCTTGAGTACAAGGATTGAGAATCCCTGCCCTACAGTGTCTATATAACAACACATCAGGCGGCATAATGTGCAGCACACACAAAGCAACTCCTAATCACTGCCCACCTGGCAATATACGCATAGTGACAACAGTGTAGCATTAGTTTACCTGTGAGATTTATAGGCGGAAGTGTGTAGCGATCAGGGTGGCTGTCTGCAAGGCTTGGGGCTGGGGCAGCTGCAGCACCAGGCCCCGGTGGTGGAGGGGGCGCAGTTGCTAGGTCTGCCACCGGAGGGCAGCGCTGGAGGAAATGGGTTTCCACCAGTTTGGAAAAAGCTGACACCACCTCAGTGTACTCCATGCTGCGACCCTCTGTACCGCAAACATTAAGAAGCAACAACGGTAAACAACCGTTTCACTCCCCCTGGAAATGTTCTTGAAAGACAGCGGAACACTGTGGCACACTAATTCATCCTAACAGTAGCATCGCAATGGCCGTTTCACGTGAATCGCCTTCAGCACGGCACCTCACTTCCACTGTCAAACTCCATATCCGTCTTCCGTCTTCTCACCTGTCACCCCCAAAACCTCCACTTAATCCAGCCCTCTACCCCAGCACGCCCTCCATATCCTTCTGGCCCTCACTCACCCTCCATGTTGTGAGTCAGCCTGTCGGCGACGGTCCTCACGGCGTCGCTCATGGTCATGTGCCCGCGCTGTAGCACCTCCTCCACCACGAGCTCCCCGGTGTCTCCGTACAGGGTCTTAGTGGTGTAGATGTAGCGGGGGTAGCGCAGGATTCTCAGGACCCTCTCATAGCCAGCGTGGTACTCCACCGCTCCGACGGGACCCCTGCGCCCCCTCTTGAACTCACACATGCCATGCTGCACCAACACACACAGGGACTTCTTCACCTGGGGAGGGAGAGCGGGATGCCATCACACTCACTGCACAGGAAACACTCTTATCAAATAAGTAACACTTCCTTCACTGACAGGACAGCATCCATCAGCCCATTCAGATAATAACAACAGATCAATGTGCCAAACATACATGATCGTATCTTTTGAAAAACCTTTTCGGACCCAACTCGTGACGCATAGTATTTGTAGAACTGCAAGTAATAACTTTAGTAATAGTAATTAAAGCATTATTATCAATAAATAAGAACTGCAAAACTATTCAGACCTATGATGCAACAACCTTCTCAGTACACCACAGCCAGGCAGGCAAGTGTGGCTGTGGTACAGTGAGACAGAGAGGTTCTGAGTTCCACACAGCTGGGGATGGAGGAGTGCTTGGGGCAGCAGGGCTCTATGGTACAGTGAGACAGAGAGGTTCTGAGTTCCACACAGCTGGGGATGGAGGAGTGCTTGGGGCAGCAGGGCTCTATGGTACAGTGAGACAGAGAGGTTCTGAGTTCCACACAGCTGGGGATGGAGGAGTGCTTGGGGCAGCAGGGCTCTATGGTACAGTGAGACAGAGAGGTTCTGAGTTCCACACAGCTGGGGATGGAGGAGTGCTCTGGGGCAGCAGCGCTCTATGGTACAGTGAGACAGAGCGGTTATGAGTTCCACACAGCCGGGGATAGAGGAGTGCTCTGGGGCAGCAGCGCTCTATGGTACAGTGAGACAGAGCGGTTATGAGTTCCACACAGCCGGGGATAGAGGAGTGCTCTGGGGCAGCAGTGCTCTGTGGTACAGTGAGACAGAGCAGTTATGAGTTCCACACAGCCGGGGATAGAGGAGTGCTCTGGGGCAGCAGTGCTCTGTGGTACAGTGAGACAGAGCAGTTATGAGTTCCACACAGCCGGGGATGGAAGAGTGCTCTGGGGCAGCAGTGCTCTGTGGTACAGTGAGACAGAGCAGTTATGAGTTCCACACAGCCGGGGATAGAGGAGTGCTCTGGGGCAGCAGCGCTCTATGGTACAGTGAGACAGAGCGGTTATGAGTTCCACACAGCCGGGGATAGAGGAGTGCTCTGGGGCAGCAGGGCTCTATGGTACAGTGAGACAGAGCGGTTATGAGTTCCACACAGCCGGGGATAGAGGAGTGCTCTGGGGCAGCAGCGCTCTATGGTACAGTGAGATGGAGCGGTTCTGAGTTCCACACAGCCGGGGATAGAGGAGTGCTCTGGGGCAGCAGCGCTCTATGGTACAGTGAGATGGAGCGGTTCTGAGTTCCACACAGCCGGGGATAGAGGAGTGCTCTGGGGCAGCAGCGCTCTATGGTACAGTGAGATGGAGCGGTTCTGAGTTCCACACAGCCGGGGATAGAGGAGTGCTCTGGGGCAGCAGCGCTCTATGGTACAGTGAGATGGAGCGGTTCTGAGTTCCACACAGCCGGGGATAGAGGAGTGCTCTGGGGCAGCAGGGCTCTGTGGAGTGTCGGTGTTGCTGTGCGAGTGCTCTGGCAGCCTCATTACCAGGTCTAACAGGGTGTCGGACTCGGTGGCGGTGGCACGCAGAGTCTGCGCTCCCGTCCTCAGCAGAAGAACGCCCACCTTCTCCACCACCTCCCCAAAGTGCTCCTGCAGCAGCAGCCCACACAGACGCACCTCCTGCACCGTCATCTGTTCTGACAAATCCGCACAGTCACACACACAACCAAGTTAACACACCTAAATTAAGCAAATCTGCACGGTTGTTATAAAACTAAACAGGCCTACATGCACACGCTTAGCCACATGACTACATAGCTCTATACGCCGCATCTCCTGCCTGAGAACTTGCTGGTTCCAGACCTCATCATTTTCCTGGTCCACCCTGGTTATGAAGAAAATCAAGGTAGCACATGACATCACACCTTGCCTTTTCCTAGAACAATAGAACACTGTACATACCCACCATCTGCTGATACTTCAGTGCATGATAAAAATCCACCCACCAGGTGATCCTAATTACTGCTTGACGCTCTGCTGCTCTAAGGCTCTACAATACTGGACTAAACTGTAGTTACATTCCTCCAGACCTCCATGCCAATGCCCACAGAATCTAGAACATTGCTGCCTGACTGTTCTCTTTCTCCCCACACCTGTCCTACTTCTACATGCCTCCACAAGTACCCAACTGCAACCCAGGTCCATTTCAGAAGTACCATGATGTAGCATGGCCTATAACCAGGGGTGGGCAACTCCAGTCCTGGAGGGCCGATGTGTATGCAGGTTTTTGCTGCCACCACTTACCCTGCCTCAACAAGCTAATTAGTCATACACAACAACACAGATTCACTCGCAGATTAGACCACAATAAAACACTAAAATGCATACAGGCACATCCATGCTGTTCATATCGCCGAATGTAGCTAAAATATCAGCTAACGTAAATGATCGGGCTAATTAAATAATTAAGGGCAGAAGTTAGTCTGAAATCCAGAAACAGATACGGCCCTCCAGGACTGATGTTTCCCACACCTGGCCTATACAGTTCTGCCCTTATATACTAACCAGAAATAATAACCTCTCTTCTTCTGTCCTATGTTATTTAATGAACAGCAATCAGTCTGTCTCTTAGAGCAATGTTGCATTTGTCCATTTATAGTATTTTTTTCTCCTCAGAAAGCCCATAGGGGTGGATTCAGCTACCCCTGCTGATCATAAAAACAGCAACTTGATCTACCACCTTCAAATACTGTTTAGAGTTCACTTTTTTTAGTATTTAACCCCTGAATTCAGCATCTTTGTGCAAACTGAAACAGTAGCCTATTTTCTATTAGGAGCTGACGTCATTCATACGCCTTCACGGTGAGAGGCCATGAATAAAACCATTCATAAAAGCATTGAGCTAATTACCTTATATCCTAAAAGTAATCAAAGAAAATGTTTAACCCATTGATTTAAGTGTTTCTTTATTTTTCATTTATTACAATATATGTATATTTCACAGTTATCCACAGTAATCATTAAACTGAAGGAGCGTGCATTTTGCAGAGTTTGCATGTACCGAGATTCATATGTTTGTGCAAGAACAACAACAGGATACATCTTGCCCTTTGTGCAAACTTTTCAGACAAGCTGAGCTAGGCAATCAAATGAGGGTATCGGAGATATTGACAACTTGAAGAATGCTTATAGAAAAACAGACACACCATGACATATACACAATAAGAGTTGGGGGGGGGGCTGATAACATTGAGCAAGCATCTTGTGATTTTTGTAAAGACCAGCCTCCTCCTGTGACGACTTTGGAAATGGTATAAAAATGGGAGCGAACAACTGATTGTCAGCTTTTCTGATTCTTGTATTCTGAATTGCTCTTCTGGACCAGAATATTATTGCAATAAAAACCTATTATTCACCAGCCCCGGATATTTACTTTTTTTCCGAGAACCGATCTGGCACTTGGCTATTCTTAACACCTTTAAAATCTAAAGATGTCAATAATTGTATTAATATCAACAACCTAGTGGGAATTTAAATTAAAATGATATGCAATTTATGCCTTATACAGACCGGTGACAAATTAAAGGAAAAACCCCTACAGTGAGGGGGTCCGGTGGCTCTGTTACGTTGTGGGGGGCATTTTCCTGGCATGGTTTGGGTCCACGTGTCCTCTTAGAGGGAGGGGTCACTGTAAATCAATACAAAGTTATTCTGAGTGATCACTTTTATCCTATGATGAAAAATTTCTATCCTGATGGGAATGGTCTCTTCCAGGATGACAATGCCCCCATCCACACGGCACTAGGGGGTGACTAAATGGTTTGACGAGTATGAAAATTACGTATATGCTATGGCCTTCGCAATCACCAGATGTCAACTCAATTGAACACCTATGGGAGATTTTGGAACGACGTGTTAGACAGCGCTCTCCACCACCATCATCAAAACACCAAATGAGGGAATAACTTTTGGAAGAATTGTGTTCCATCCATCCAGTAGAGTTTCAGAGACTAGAATCTATACCAAGGCGCATTGAAGCTGTTCTGGCGGCTCACGGTGGCTCAATGTTTTTCCTTTAATTTATCACATGTCTGTATATGTGTATGCACGACAAGGAAAAAAAGAGCTCATAGAAAACCTTATACAAAAGCACTATGTAACGTTAGAGAATGTAACGCTAGTGTAAAACCTACTACTGTAAGACACCACTAGTCAGTAGACAACTTCACGAAACTACACAATCGCCACAAATATACCAATACAAATGATCCAAAGACGCTATTGTTTTTGTTGCTATATTAGATCACCATTCAGCAATTACAAACGTAATAGCTAAATGAACCTTAGAGCCAATACATAATTGCAGCTCTGAAGGCGACTAGCTTAGCTAGCATGCTAACTTTGCATCAACGCACTTTTTATAATCGTTATGCAATGCGCAGTTAAATTTTATGTATGAATTTTCACTAACCTTATTACTGTTGCTGACGTTGTCGTTGGAAGAAACTATTTATATCACGTATTGCTTGCTACCCGATTATTTTCCTCACAAACCACATGAGTCCATCCAACCCAAGTTATTTGGCAACTTCCGGCCCTCACTGCTCCGATCACAGAACTATGATATAAATTCTGTGGCTGCGATCGTGCATTCTCGGAACGCATTCGGGAGTCTCCGGAAATAAAATTATGTGAAGGTTTGTCATCGCGCTGCATGCAGGGTTGACGGCGGACCGCCTCCTGTTTGAGCAGGAGGACCGACGTCAGTGTTTGTGCCATTCTGTGGAAGATGGCGGAGGCTGCGGCGGTTCCACAGCATCGGTTCTTCTGTCACTGTTGCAAAGGTGAAGTCAACCCCAAACTCCCGGTGAGTGTGTCGGGCCACTCGGTCTCCTGCCTCCCTGTCAGAGCGCGGCCGCTTCTTCTCCGTCCGCCGCTGCCTAATCGAGACCGAGGCAACGACAGGCGCGTTTGCTTAGTGGCTAGCCAGAGCTGGAGGCCTTCGACTTGAACACTGAAGCTGTGTTTTGGGTTTTCTTCTGTTCAGTTAATAAGACAACATACATTTGGGGTTAACGTGAATTGGCTATATACTTGCTGAATTTAGAAGCTTTTAAAACAACATGATCTGTATTCTCCTCGTCGGAATTTGGATTCGATTGCGGGGCTTCAGTATGTTGTGGTCTTATTTACTTATTTATGTTTTTCTGAACTTATCCGGATGGTTGTTGTAGCTGTTTGTGTAATATTTGACGCGCAGCTTTTTGACATTTATACAACGATAAAAGCCAGATTTGACGAGTGTGGGGCATTAACGTTACTGTGTTTTGGTGGAAACTGAAAGTGAAATGTAATTACATGGCCACCCCTGACTATAGTCAGCTTCTAGATTAAGCACAACTATGTACGTCGTAGATGACGACCTTAAAGTGGCTTAACTAAACCTCGGTTTTAGGCTGTTAACTGTTCTAGTCCGGGTTTGAATTCAATTTAAGGTCGTTGCGGTTGGTTCACCATGTCTGGCAGTATTGAATTCAAGTTGCCTTTTTTGGCAGATAGTTATGTTGTCACTTATTCCATGTCTTAGAGTGAAGCGATTGGAGTGTGATTAACTTTCCTTGGATAAGTAAGGTAATGTGAAAGTCTGTAATCTTCTATTTATAGTATGTTCATATTTTGTGTCGGCTCTAAATTTTCTTCTAGTGAGCGTCAGTGTCAAGATTTTGTGTTCCTCAGTCAGCCAATGTCACTGCATCTACAAATATCTGTGTGACTCAAACTCAGGATTCAAGTGTAGGAATATAGGCCTATTCCCAGTGTTTGAAAAGCAGTTGAGAACTGGCATGGGCTTTAAGTGGGTGCCTTATGGATTTTATATTACAGCATTGCCAGCCTTGGGAACATCCCTTCCACATGCTTTGCATTCCCTTTCTCTTCTACCCTTTGGGCTTGTTGGAATGTGTAGGCCCGTAATATAGAGCATGAAGCAGTACAAGATGCATTTAGCTAAATGTTACACACATACACAGGGCTTTCCTAAAGCGGTTCTCTTTTTTAGATGCCTTGACTTCCATCTCGGTGAAGTGCAGATGCTGATATTCACAATGTGGTGTCTAGAGTATGAGCTCACAGCTGGAACAGTTAGAGGAAATGAGCAGTTAACTGAGAATTTCAGGAAGTGTACAGGTCTAACGTTAATGGTTCTTTGCCCGACGGGCTATGTGCGATTGAGGGGGAGGCCTTACAGCTGTTTAGCATATAAACATGTCATGCTAGTGCATGGTTATCAGGAGCCTTATATGTATTATTTTCACTGTGCCTGAAACTTCCATCTTCAGTTGAGTGTCGAGATGTTGACTGAACTTGTTGTGTGGTCTGTGCTTCCAGGAGTACATATGTCCCAGATGTGAGTCAGGATTCATAGAGGAAGTGACGGAAGACTCCAGGTGAGATCTGCCCTGTTACTGCTGCCGTTTGTCATCCCCTGCGTGGCTTTTAATCTCTCTGCCCTTCGTTTACCTTCGCTACTAATCCTCAGTATGATTTTCATTGTGGCAAAATGAATGAATGCATTTCCTGTGAACCGTTTCTCTCAGTCTGCTGGAGGGCGGGGCTAACGGGATCAGCGATGACACAGCTACACAGTTTGCAGAGGTATGGCCCCGCCCATCTTATCTTCCAGTCTGACCACATTGCACCTGCTTCCAGGGAAATGCCAGGGTTTCCCCCCCTAATTTCTGGCATCACTTTGATTGGAATGAGGGCTAAGACCTGTTCTCAAAATAAATTTTGGTAGGATTTTGCTTCCCGCAGTTTTTAATGGTTTGCAGTATTTTTGCAAGTATTGAAGTTGGGGAGAAGTCGGTGTGAAATTTAATTGTAGATCGATACACAATGCCCATATATTTGTTGTTGCTTTTCCCTGGAGTAATGTGAAAGGACATGTACTGTATAGTTAATTATGTGGCATTGGTTGCCAGAATGGGAATGAACCAGGGTGTGAAATTAACAGCAGTCACCAGCCAAATGCTGCTAGAATTTTGATTGTGGCTGGTAAGACTTTCTACTCTAGCAGCCAATTTGGCAGGTAACCAACCAGTTTGTTTTATATTGTAAAAGGTAATGCGGTTGGTAAAATGTTGAAACGATTTTTTTTTGAATCCACAAGCCACTCTTGGCCAGTGGGTGAAAAAGTTAATTTCATACAATGGAATCAACTGTAACTTCCACTTTTGCACTGTCTCATGTCTTCCTCTATTCTTCTCAACTGTTGAGACACAGTCAGGAAGTGGAGAGGAGCAGGTTTTTTTTGTTTTTTTCCCGGTTATGAGTGGTCTTCTCCTTGTGCCTCTCAGCTCTGGCACCTGCTGTTTGTGGATCGGCCGTTCACAGTGGACTCCGACAACTCGGACTTGGATTCACATGGTCCAGGCGGTGTTGGAGGCATTCCCATTGCGGGCTTAGGAGGGCCTCTGGGGGCGTCACTGGGGGGCAGTGAGCACTGGGGGCCCGGGCGCCCTCCTCGCATGCACAGTCAGAGGAGGTATCGGTCCCGGGGCAGCAGTCGGCCTGACCGCTCACCGGCTGTGGAAGGGTGAGCTCTCCTCTCTTCCGCTAATATCGGCTCTTTCCAGTCTTCACAGGTCTGATGAATTTCTCCCTGTGTTTTTTTTTTGTTTTCCCATCCTTCTCTATGGCAAAGACAGCGTTGGCCGGGTCTTGAGCCGGAATGGTTCTAGTTTTGTAGGCGGCTCAGAGAGAAACTAATTTACGCAGATGTCGTTCAGTTTTCACTTTTCATTTGCCCATAACTTTGAACTACAAAGAAGCATTCCTTTTTTACTTTAATATTCTGATTCAGATAAAAAAGAGTTTAGTTTTTTTTGTTGGCAAGGCCGCCACATTTGGCTTGTTTATATTTCACTGAACGTAGCTTTTCTTTCGCTACCTCCCCCTGGCTTTCTGTCTTCCACTGACACTCCCACTCTCTCTCCAGGATAGTACAGCAGTTTTTGGCTGGTCTGTTTGCCAACTCTGGCGTTCCTGGTTCTCCTCCGCTATCATGGTAAATGCCTGTGTTTAAAAAAAATAAAAAATAATATAGGATTTAAAAAAATCCTTTGATTGAATGATTGTCTTTGTGACTGCGGAGATGTAGTATAATTCCTACTGACATCTCTCTCTCTCTCTCTCTCTCTCAGGACGGGCATGCTACATTCAAACCCTGGGGACTATGCCTGGGGTCAGGGGGGACTGGACGCAGTCATCACACAGGTCAGTGACATCACAGAGCTCTGGTCTCGGCAGAAGGGGGGCACCTTCAGGACGACGTTAACTTTCTCTCGTCTCTCTTTCTCTTGTCCGCGGCACGCGGCTTCTCAGTTGTTGGGTCAGTTTGAGAACACGGGTCCCCCACCGGCGGAGAAAGAGAGAATCTCCTCCCTCCCCACGGTCATCGTCTCTCAGGAACAAGCTGGTCAGTCCTCCCCCTCATAGGTTTTCTGGCACACATTCCTCACTGCTCTCATTCACACTAAGGTAGTGTGCAGTAATCCATTCAAATACCTGGGTCTAACTTTCCAGTCTTGGATCATGTGAAAGCTTTGCTGTTCCCTACAGTACAATACAAAGAGTGAAAGCGATGACTAAGCACTGGCATTTCTCTCAAATACAGTGCTTGGGTAGAGGGCTCAACAGAAGTTCCTGATTTGTCATTTGTGTTTTCTTTAGACCACCTCCATTCAGACTTTTAGCTGATACTCTTATCCAGAGCAAGCTACACAGCTTACATGTTTCACATACATACAATCAATTTATACGGCTGGATATTTACTTAAGCAATTCAGGTTAAGCACCTTGCTTAAGGGTACAACAGTTCCCGTCCTGCTGCCAGCGTACGTTAGGTTTAAAACCCAGTCTTTATCTGTCCTTGTGTAACTTAATGTTCATGCTCCCCTTTAACCCCCTCCTGTCCTCTTGCCGCTCTCTTAGAATCTAGTTTGGAGTGCCCGGTGTGCAAGGAAGACTACTCGGTGGGCGAGCCCGTCAGACAGCTGCCCTGCAACCATTTCTTCCACAGCGACTGCATAGTGCCCTGGCTGGAACTGGTGAGAGAGGCAGGGAAAGAGGGGGTGCAGTTAGAGGAGGAGGAGGAGGCGGAGGAGGAGGGACAGGCTATGAGTAGTGTTGGATGAAGAGGAGGGGGGAAACAGGTAGAGGTGGAGATGTAGAATTAGAAAATGGTTCATGGCTGATGACAAGTGAAGGTCAGTGAAGGTGAAATGGAGATGTGGGTGGGGGAGGGGGATTTGTGATTTTTTTTTAAAGGAAGAGTGAATCAATGCATATGCCATGGAATCGGGCATAGACCAATGTGGGCGGGGGTTAGAGATGTTGATGATGTCATCTTTTTCCCTCCCCTCCCTCAGCACGACACGTGTCCGGTGTGCCGAAAGAGTCTAAACGGGGAAGACAGCACCACCCATCAGTCCCCACCTCCCTCCTCCCTCAACACGGACCCCCGCACACAGGAGAGATGGTCCTTCTGAGAGTCAGGCTGCCACCTAGTATTTCTCCCTCTCCCACACGTGCAGGAGAGAAGATCGCCTGAGATACACCTTCATCTCATGCCTCCTCTCCTCTCCGCTCCTCACTCGTTCATAAGAAGATGAGCCCTCGTCCTCACCCCTCCATCTGTTTCCCTCCTTCTCCCTCACACGCAGAGATTGGTCTTTTGAGAGATTCCGGTCTTACCTCAGTCTTACTCTTTTTCCGTGCGTCTCAGACAGTCGATACACAAGAAAGATGTACATCCTTCCCTTTACTTCTGTATTCTTGTCTTCTCTTTCCGGCCAAGTCCACATGACTGCTATGAGATTCATGTCCATCTCTGTCTCTTCTCCACCCATAGGTTTCTTTGTTTTCTCAGTCTTTCCCCCAGTCCTACAGTGGAGTAATGGAGGAGGCCGGCACTTTGAAAGGCTCCTCCCACCTCAGCTGACTGCACCCACTCCAATAGGACATCCTTGATAAATCCCCTCCCATAACCACGCCCCCATTCATTCAGAATTGGTTACTGAACCCCCCCCCCCATTTCACTCCCAAGTTCTGTCGCCTTCCAGAAACCCAATGGTGATGCTCTAATGCAGGGGTGCCTAATCATATCCAACAAGTTCTGGTGTGGGAGCAAGCTTGTGCTGTACCCCAACATTCGACCAATCAAACGATTGTGCTTGTCAGTCTTGATTAGTTGAATCAGGTGATTTGGCGCTGGCTTCCAACAGACACCCGCACGCTCACCAGTCTTTTTCGGATAAGACTGGACCCCCTCGCTCTGACACATATATACTCAGTGCAACTCCCTGGCAATAACTTGCGCCAACCTCCCCTGTAACTCGCGCTAACCTCTCCTGTAACTCGCGCCAACCTCCCCTTTCTCCAGAACCATGTTTGGCTATACTCATCATGCGTCCCTCACCTTAATCCGGTCTGTGCAGGATCCGTCAGCCTGCGGTTCATCGCACTGCAGCTTCATAATCCCAGTAGCTTTCCACGTCCTTTGAGAATGCGCTCGCACCATCTCCGTCTCTCTCCATCCGCCTCAGCAGAAGGCGCTCGCACCATCTCCGTCTCTCTCCATCCCCTTCAGCAGAATGCGCTCGCACAGTCTCCGTCTCTCTCCATCCCCCTCAGCAGAATGCGCTCGCACAGTCTCCGTCTCTCTCCATCTCCGTCTCTCTCCATCCCCCTCAGCAGAATGCGCTCGCACAGTCTCCGTCTCTCTCCATCCCCCTCAGCAGAATGCGCTCGCACAGTCTCCGTCTCTCTCCATCCCCCTCAGCAGAATGCGCTCGCACAGTCTCCTTCTCTCTCCATCCCCCTCAGCAGAATGCGCTCGCACAGTCTCTGTCTCTCTCCATCCCCCTCAGCAGAATGCGCTCGCACAGTCTCCATCTCTCTCTCCATCCCCCTCAGCAGAATGCGCTCGCACAGTCTCCATCTCTCTCCATCCCCCTCAGCAGAATGCGCTCGCACAGTCTCCATCTCTCTCCATCGCCCTCAGCAGTTCTCCTGCTGGTGTATATATTACAACAGATCTTCAGCCATTGATTTCTTCGATTGACAGATTTTTTTTTTTCGTTCTCATTTCTATCGCTCTATTTTTTTAATGTAAATAATTTTAGTCCAATAAAATTCTGGTTTAAAAAAAGAAAAGAAATAAATGAACTAAGCGAGCAAGTGTACTGATGATAAATGGTGGAACCCTAAATATTACAAAAAGTATATATATATTATATATATATGATAAAATGTGTATGACAATGTATTATTAAAAAAAGAATAAAACCCGTAACACATTGATCACACTGTGAATGAATTCTTCAGGGAAACAAAATATAAAAATAAAAATAAAATACATTCTTTGTGAAGTCTGATGTCTTCCTGCTGGATGTAGGTACAGTAGTGGTAGCACCTAAATGGGAAATGCAACTAAATATTTAAGTACCTTGCATACATCATTGCTCAAAGAGCTTTTCTACTTGAATTCACACTCGGTTGATAAAAACGTAAGCGAGTATGCTGTATAGATTTATAGCGAAACTCGTATGCCGTTACATTATACAAAGGAGGACAAAGGAGTTGGTCGTCTGCCTTGGCCCCATATTCAGCACGGAACATATTAATAAATATTAAAACGAGGCAGTCATTTACACCGGCAAAGTCTTCTGAATCACACGCTGACAAACTGACCACGCTCCCTAGGAGGGATACTTCTGACATTTACACTGCTGTCCTGGCAGTACACAACAGCCACACAGGCCAGGCTGGCCCTCGGTCCTACATGAGGAGGTGAGGAAGACTTCAAATTATGTTACATTATTGACGAGCCGGCCTAAATTTCCAGCTGACGATTGTCCAGGAGAAAGCACAGGGCGATTCTGGTCCTGGAGGGCCGGTGTATATGCAGGTTATTGGCTGCATACACCAATGCTGGTTCACTCATAGATGAGATCACAGTAAAACATTTCATGTAGTGACACAAGAACAGTCTTGCTCTGTCATTCATGTGCTTATCAAGAAATGTAGCAAAAATGTCAGATGGTGTAAATGTTGGGGCTAATTAAATAATTAGGACCAGAAGTTGGAATGAAATCCTGGACCAGATTCGGCCCTCCTTGCCCGCCTCTGGCTGAAAGGGATACTTCACTTTCTGGACGTTTTTGACGTTATTTCAGTTTTGGTCTGTTTTTGATTGGCCCAGGTCATTTTTGTGTGCAATGAAGGATGTTATAGACACTTACAGAAGTTTCTCATGACATGCCATCTTCACAACTGCTGGTGTTGCTGCATCAATGGGTTTGTGGTTTAAAGGAGAAAATGCACTTCAAGCAACTCTAAAGCAGCTTGTACAGTGATAAACAGTCTTTCTGAACAGCCCTTTTAAAAGATTCACATGCTTTCTGTAACCCATTTATACAGCTGGGTTTTTATTTTCACCGGCTTCTCCCCGACATCATTTCTCCCCCAAATTTGGAAGTGCCAGTTGTGCCTCTGGAGTTGCTGCTCTGCCACCTGCACCCCCCGAAGGAGGACTGCAGCTGCAGCTCATTAAGTGCCACCGTGTACTCCACCGTCTCCCCACACTAGAGGCCACACAAATCTACAGGACAGCTAGCGCCAGACAGCTGGATTCTAACCGGGGAGACTGAGCTAAAGTACCGTGCCTCAGCACACACGAGTAGCGTTCCATGGACTGAACCCACACGCATCAGGTCCGTCCTAAAATGTCCTAAAATGCTGAAACCACCACAGCGCACACACTCTGCGCTCCTTGCCTCAGCGAATGGGCCATTAAGTCCAGATTCTAGGTTGCAGTTCACTTCTGTTACTCTGCTACTCTTGGGCAGAATAATTCAAACTGGAGAATTCAACCTGGACTAAAGCACCCAATTAACTGATATTGATAGGATTTTGATTTATTTTGTTTTGGATTTTTATTCGTGCTGCGCCAACACAGCAGTGCTTAGCCACCCACGCAGAGAGAATTGCCTCAGAAGCACACGCTCCTGCAACACCCTCCACAAGGAGCCAATAAGCACACATTAATCACACCGCAAGGCCCGCGGCCGCTGTGCTCATGCCGCTCGCATTGAGGCTATGTCGCAGACCTGAATCTGCAGGCGACCAATCGGCAGCTCACCTGGGAAAGTGCTGCAGAACGAGCACAGATCTTGCGCATACATCTGCATGTCCCCAATGCAGCCAGAGTACTAAAATAGAGCTGGCAGTGACTGGGATCAGCACCTGGAGCTTATGCAGCAGGAAGCCACGTAACTCACCCTAACCGTGTGGGATGAACTCAGTTGTATCCTGTTGTTAATGGCTCCTGGTCATAGCCCGCTAAAGTCATAGCCCACAATTGAACTAAGCTATAGGGCTCAGCCTACTCTTGTAATGACTGGGTCACTTAGGAGCTTGCACATAACAGAATCACAAGTAATGAATGGGTATTTTGCTAGTATTATGTAATTTAATGAAATTTTAAAAACGCTTTAAAAAAATTATACATTATGTACATTAATTTATTACATCACATTAAAGGGGATCTCACAGAAGCCTGCTTATCAATGTTTTAACAGTGAATCAAAAAGCATGGGTGTGTGAAATCAATAAGGGATTTCAGTGCAAGGCATCGGTGACAAGGCCACTGGAATCAAGCCATTTTATTTGTGCTGCATGTTTTGATTGTTAGAGGTTCGGCCATTGGGCGGGCATCTTTCAGTTAGTTCCAGGGGTGAATGATGGTTCACGCACACGTGTGTGTGTGTGTGTGTGTGTGTGTGTGAGCGAGTGTGTGTGTGAGCGAGTGTGTGTGTGTGTGTGTGTGTGTGTTGGTAGGAATGTGTGCCATTATTGGGGCACTGCCCAGGTGAGTGTGAGAATGGAGTGTGTCGGAGAGACAGAGGGAATGTAGCCGACAGTGGAGTCCCACACCTCAAACTGCGCCTCCTTATCTGACCTGCAACACATTCACATGCAGCCGTTTATATTCTGTTAGATGCAAGCAGGTGATCGGCGCTACTGAGACACAATCTGTCTTAACTTTTAAATTTAATTTCATTTAATTTACATTTAAATTTAAAGCATCTCACCTGTTAAGGACCGTCAGCACTCTGGATCCATCTGGCCTGATGAAGGCAGTGGTCTCTAAATCAGAGCCCAAACTGTAGGACACGCCCACACGCTGGGACCCCTCCCTCAGAAACTTACTGAAGGAGAGTAGCAATGATTTACTAGTAAAAGGTCAGGCCTCCAAGTAATGCAAAGAACATCAAAAGTGACTATGCATAAAAACAATGTGACCATAGGCAATCATTTGCCCTGGCAAGTTAGGCATAACATTTCTTAGGCTGGTAAAAATGAGCCACGTAATTCAAGTAGAGGCTTATGAGGTGTGACATCACACGGAGCACAATCTAACAGCCCCGCCCCAGGTGGTCCTCACCTGAAGTGGGCCATACTGTAGAAGGTAGGCTGCTTGTAGAAGACGTCTCGGGTCCTGTCCACAATGATGGGGCTGTCCACAAAGTTCTTGACCCAGTTGGGCCCCCCACCCAAGTCCAGAGCCAAGTTCCAGTCAGTCCAGCCTGTCACATAGTGGTTAAGGTCCTGGACATAAAGCAGAGATACTGTGGTGTGGCACCGGTTCTAGCGCGCACGGCAAATGTATCGCAGACGCTCCACCTCACGCAAGAATGTTCCACACACCGAGAATCTGCCATTGCATTAATTTTGGCAGAAATGCACAGTAGAAAGAGCATACAGGTTATAGCTTGCATCTCCCTTGGGGTAAGTGAGACAAATTACATATTCACTTAAGCCCATTTATAATTGATTCACATTTTTAGTAGAACAATGAATGCAGGCTATTGTTTATTATATTCAGGTGAGTTCTGAGTGGCATTATTACCTATCTATCGCTCATCAGTTATACAGGTCACTGGGTCACCAAAGAAATACTGAAATTGCTGAAAATGAGCAACGTAATCAAGCTTGAGCTTCCTTTGCAATAAGGACCCTTATCTTTATTAGACCCGATTTCCCCCACAGGCTAACATGGCTGATGTTGGCGCGGAGCGCAGCTGACCTCGATGATGTCATGGGCGTAATCCTCAGCCCTGTCCCAGCTCCCCAGCCTCACCCCCCTGTCATAGGGCTCCCAGCCCGCACACGCCTCAGTGGCAAAGAGGTAGTATTCTGGGTAGAGGTGGTGCGTGGTGGACAGGGATAACTCCGCCGGGACGAAGTGGTCCATGTACCAGTGAACTGCGATGCCGTGGATGTAGCGGGCAGCATGGATATCACTTAGGACCTAAGGGAGGGCGAGGGGGGTGGAAAAGCAGTCAGTCCACAGCCATCAGAGGGAATGCAGTTCTCTCTCTCCACTTCTCCACTCTCTCTCCCTCTCAACTTTTTCCATTCCATTTAATCAGTCTGCCACTCCTCCCCTTCCTCCCACTCACCACTCACCACTCTCGCCCAGTGCGGCAGCAACAGCCGCTGGTCGTCAAGAAGAAGCACTTGAGTGCGCTGGTGCTGGGATTGGGTGAGGGCGGGGCCTAAATCCATGGACACCCAATCCCGTTGTGTCTCTGGGGTGAAACCCAGCGCCTGGAAGCTGTAATTGGTCAGCATCCCAGCCGTTGGCTCGTTCCCTGTCGTCAGTGCCCAGAAGGTCAGGTTGTACTTCCTGTATTCATCCAGAAATCTAGGAGTAAGGAAATGCCATTGTATTATAACCCACCCTAGTCTGGAATGCAATGCTGAGTGTTATGCAGTTAAATCCTCTGAGTAGGCTTTGAGTCTGTATGAACAGTGCAGCAGAGTAGTCTTGGGTTGTCACAGTTTACCTGACATAGTATTTAGCCCAGGTCTTGTATTCCTTGCCTCCTGGTTGACCCTTCAGGGTGCCCTTGCCGATGAGTGCGCCGTTGGTCTTCAGCCAGGCGGGGGCGCTCCAGGCACTGGCCAGCAAGGACAGGGGCCGTGAGGCGAGGGCCTGTGCACGCTGGAGCAGAGGGATCTGTGTGGGGTATTATGGGTAGGGTGACCAAAGTCAGAGAGAGAAGGGTCGAGACGGAGACAAGAGGTAGGAATTATGATAATGTCACTGGGAAATCATAGTTATATGACAGGCTGGCTTTTCTATGCTTGTAACAAGCCAAGATCCTTCTCAAGCACCACCTTTTTGAACACAAGCCCAAAAATAAAATAGTTACTGTTCTTGAACCCCTTTGACTACAGGCATAATCCTGGTCTCTTCTGTAAATTAACCCTTAGTAGTTTTTTTCCAAGAGTCCGAATCTAAGAAGTATTACTGAAACTAAGTCACAGTGGAAATGTTTTTTCTTGCCAAAATTTTTTAAATTAATTTATTTTTGGGCGGAATAAGAATACAGACTTTACCGTGACTAGTATCATCTGGGGATTTCGGGAACACAAATGTATGGAGTCATCATTTCGATCGAACGTATTTTGTATCAGGTTACAAAATAAGGAACCATTGTCACTATGATATTAGGAGCATAAAATAGTTTGCACAGATAGAATCTTTCGAACAGTGCTAGTTCAGAGGTTAACAGAGCCAACATGACCTTTTCACTCCTTAGCCCACCTTCATGTGTGTGTCTTCAGGGGCCAGGGTGAAGTTGTCCAGCTGGTAGTCTCCAGGCGTGTCAGCGTAGGTGTACTGACGTGTGGAGAAGTCACAGCTAGCCATAGGCACACGCACTACACTGTACTCTATACCTGAACGTGGGTAGATAGATAGATAGGTAGGTAGGTAGGTAGATAGGTAGATAGATCCCCAGGGGGAAATTGGGTTGTCTTACAGCAACACAAAAACAATAGACATCACAGACAATGCTAAAAGGAATAAATAAATATAAAAAATACAAATATAAATATACCAGGCCAGCACAACATATTAAAACAATAGAAACAATAATACAATCAGTCAATCTATCTAGAAGGTCAGTCAGTAGGCATTGCCCTGGTGTTAATCGAGGTGCGAATGGCGGCATGCCTAAACCGTTCAGTGAAACACGTGGGGACGGTGAAACGATCGCTATAGGAGGACATGTGGCTCCTCAGGACAGGGCGGAGTGGGTGCAGACTATTCTGCATGGCCCTCGGCTTCTTCTTCACACTGCTCTAAACTACAACCTCAACGGGCTCCAGAGCCACTCCTACGGTGGTGCTAGCATTTTAAATGATTTTATTTAGCCTCTGTAGGTAACAGCGACACAATTTCTCTCGACTGTGAGATCCACTCAAGTGTCTTTGAAGTTTGACCCAAATGCTGACACAAATACACAGACACTCTCTCTCTCTCCCTGTCCCCTTACCTTCCACAGAGAAGTACTGCCTCAGAAGCATGTCCTGAGCTCTTTGTGATAGCGTCAGGATGTTCATGGCGGCTGAATCTGTCATGGCTCCCCCAAAGCCTTTGATCCTCTGATACTTCTGACTGGAAACTATACTGAGCTTAAGACCTGAGAGGAAAAAAGAGAAGGAGAAACATGGGGGTAAAAGACACGGACGTTGAAGCATCCAGCAACATCGACGTGAACGGTAATAACTAATCCTAACGTTCTCCTAACATTATTCCAACATAGGTAGAATTACATGCTGCTTTGAAATAAGGAGAAAAATAACAACTTTATTTTTTTAAACTTACTGCTGGAATTGAAAAACAAAATTCTACATAGCATCTTTAATATAGGATGTCAATTTAATGATTAAGGTTATTTAAATCTGACAAATTTTCCCTCTTATGCCCTGACATATTTGAGAAGGCCATGACTGTATTTAATTGAAAGTGTCCAATGTATACCACTATATGTTTTTGTAATACAAGATATGCATACCTCCACAATTGTAATATGCAATTCAGTCCCCCTGCAAATGAAAAAACACAATAAAAGCCCAGTTCCAGAACGATCCCACTCACCAGCCCCTGTGCTTTTGTTTTGCACCTGGCCCTGGCTCCTGTCCATCCTCTTGCCTGTCTGGCTGGTGATGAATGAGAGATACTGTCCTGGTGGTGGCAGCTGGATGGAGCCAGGAGTGTCACAGTAAGTGGCGTTACATTCACACACCACAGAGCCATGGCCGAAGTTCCGAGCCACACATTCACTGTTGCCTGTAGAAACACAACATGAGGCAACTACTGAATGCATTTGGTAGGGGAAATGGGATAAAGGCTGGTAATATGGGGCATATCTTCCATTAGTGACACTGTGCACAGTAGACAACTGACAAGAACAATAACCATTCCACTTTGTCATGTACACGTAGATTGTCAAAGCAGTGCGCACAACTGAAACAGTGAAACAGACAGCCATCACTGACTGACCTCTGGACGGTGTACTCGCTACTGCGAGCGCAACGAAGAGGACTAATCCTGGCTGTGTCATCATGTCTGCAGAGAGAGTAAGGTGGTGCTTTGGTTTAAATGACAATGCTACTATACACACAGAAACGGACAAATTCATACTGCCTAGCAGCGCATTATATCAACTTAGGCACTGTCTGGCACATTTCTTCCAAAACAAAAATTACAAATGTTTGCACGCAACATATGGCAAAACAATTTAGCTGATGCTCTTTGTTGTAAATTGTAATTTCGACATACCTTTCCCTTTTCACTGAACTGAGTATCGGTATTATTTTCCTAGTTTTCATTTAATGTTAGGAAAACAACAAGTTCAACGAAACGCATGTCTGTGGAGTCTTTGGAGCTTGTTACTCCAAATATCCGGGTTTCGCAGCGTTTGGGCAAAGTTCGCGATCACATGACACCTGCAGTGTTGAAGGGGCCGTGGTGATGTCATCCTCGTCATGTGATATTGTCGTCGGCCTTCTTGGGTAGCGTTATTTTTCTTCAGGGTGCAATTATATAAATCTTCCGCTGGATGTCGGCAGCGAAGCACATTCCCCATTGCCATTGCTCTGAAGAAGGATTGGTATTTTGTGACTTCACTTAGCTAGTCGGGGAGCGCTTTCAAAACGCATGAAATATTCCCATCAAATATCGTTGTATGCTAGTAGTTTCACGCCAAAAAAATAATACAAAATGAACATCACTACCAATTGTATCTCTGGAAACCAATTAATTGGTTTAAAGCTATTTACATTTTAGGCATTTACTTTTATCTACAGCAACCTACACAGTTTATATAAATTTTGCATATATCTATTTATACGGCTGGACATTTATTTAAGCAATTCAAGTGAAGTACTTTACTGAAGGGCACGTCAGTGCCCCACCTGAGAATCAAACCTGCAACCTAAGTCTCCTAACCATTATGCTATACTGCCACCCGCCCGCTTTTACCCACAATGTGAATATGTTAATATACTGTATATTCTGGCCTCTTCACTGCAACCCAGTAATTTGCAACACATACTTCTACGCAATGTATACTGCCAAGTCAAATTGCACATAATTGACAGAATAGCAACACTGATTCAGTTTCTCATTCTCGTAATTTGTTTGAATGATTAGATGTTCTCGCACATCTCCAAATCTAAAACCTGGAAAGATTCTGCATCTGGATATTCCTCCCATATCAGAACAAACAGTTCTAAAAGGTGAAGACAGCACTTCATTCGTGTCATTAACAGCCTTTTATTATCAAAAACATTTCACTGAGCACTTCATAGAACAAAGTGTAATACAAGACGAACGTGGGTTAAATAATATAGCACGGGAAGATTTGTGTATAACTGTGTGTTCAGAGGGATGCACTCAGTCTCTCTAGCACAGCAGGGTTCCTGTTGCTGAGGAAGATAACCTCTTTCTTTCCCTCTTCGGTGCGAGCTGTAGAAGGCAATACACATAGAAGTAAGCAAGATTCTTCTATAAACCAGTAAACATGTAAAATGTAATGTGCACACGCATGCAAAGAAACTCACTTTGTTCATGCTGCAACCAGTTGCGATCAATATAGTACTGATAGCAGCTCTCAAATTCTTTCTCATTGTACACAGGCACAGGAACAGGCAGAAAGGGTTCCAAGCTGACAAAGCCCTCCTGACAAAAGATGGGAAATAGGAAGTGAGTGACATTACACCACTGCGGTTGGCAAAAAAAATAAAAAATATATATTCAGCCGGATACTATTAGTGATAAAATGTAATGTGGTAGCTTGTCTAATCCTTGCTGTAAAAGCCATTGAGTACCTACAAGGCTGAATTTTCTTACATTGAGTACCTACAAAGCCTGGGGCAACTTTGGAAAAGAACAACAGCATTCAATCTAGAAAGACTGTGTCCTTGCACTAAATAAGAAGGAAATTCAATTTCAGAAATACACCATTTAATTTCTGTCTGATTCAATTTTCTCTCAGGCCTCGCTCTTAAAATGCTGGTTACAAGGCAGAGGAAATGAGCCACTACAACTGTCAGAAATAAAATTTAATTTCAAATCAACAATAATTTTAACTGCAAGAACATTTTCAAGAAGTGACCCTGACCTCTCCCAGCAGCTCCTGGGGTAGGTAGGCGGAGCTGGGTGTGAAAAGAGAGCCTGTTTTGGACAGAGCAGTGATAATAGCTCCCCCACACTGTGAGGAAAAAAAGAGAAAAAGTATTAGTCCATTTTTTAAACCAGCCCAAGTGCCAAATACAATTTATAATCCTATCAAATAAGTCCGAATATGAAAAGAAAAACAAAACGTTCCAAATTCCAAAATATATAACTGCAGCATTTCAAAAGGGGAACCATGCAAAACAGGAGTATTATTTAAACGCATGGACTTTTGAGTCACTTTTAACCTCCTTTTTAATAAGAGCTGACACTTCTTTCCTGATCTTTGTCAAGGGGTATTTAAATACTCAGTTCCTTCCATGGATTTAAAGTACGCCCATTCTCACCCAGTCATTCTTCAGCATTTTCCTCAGGTTGTAAACTAGAGTCAGCTCTTCGGGGGCAATCTGTTAGGGAGTGAGAGGGAGGGCAGGACTGAGAAAGAGAACTACTCATACACGCTGAGGGATTCTGAAACAAAGAGAATGAAAGAAGGTACCGGAGTTTTGTCCTCCTTCTTCAGGGTAGTCCGGCCCCAGAGCGCGTTTGTCCCGTCCACTGCCACTGCCAGTCTAAAGCGCCCCTGCCCCTCCTCCTCCTTCTCTGGCCCCCCGGCGCTGCTGGCCGGCCCCCCAGCCTGCAGCCGCAGCTCCCTCAGCACCACCCCAACCACATCGCTGCTGTTCTTCACCCTGGACAAACCCTGCACAGGGAAGAACAGCTCTGTGTGTAACCGACAGCACCGCACAGTCACACAGCACACTCATCCGGACACTGTGGTGTATAAATGAAGGTCAGTGAAGTAGAGTACGTGGAATTGAGAGGAGGGGTAAGGGTTAAATCAGGGCTGGGCAACGGCCGCTGAACTGTTTTCTTGCCAACTTCTGTTCTTATTCAGTTAGTCCAGTCATTTATTCGAGCTGACATTTTGGATCAAATCATAAGCTACAGTTGCAAACTGCCCAAGTCCTTGGTGAAAACACTTTGCTGCAGTCTGGCACCCGAGTGATCCAGAACTGTATGCAGCCGTTTAGAAAACAGAGCCAGAATATTGGGTTGAAATAAAAAGCAGCACATGCACCAGCCCTGCAGGAACTTGAGCTGTGCACCGCTGAAGTAAAGGTAATAGTACAGTAAATACGCATTGTAATATAGTGGAGAAAGTGAGCAGCTAATGGAAGGTGGTGAAAATGGTGAGGCAGAGGGCGAGAGACTCACATGCTCCACTATCTCCTTTAGTGGCTGTCCCTCTTCAGTGCTCTCCCTCTTATTCCACACGTAGCGCCTGGTCGTCTTTATCTGGCCAATTTCACATTGATTCATCAACCAACTAATCAACGCAACAATTATTGATATAAACAAGCACATCCATCCATCCATCCATCAAGCTCTCTATCCTTTCCATCAGTCTATCCGCACGTAAATACCTTGGACAGGAAGTGCTCGTTGGTGACTCGGAAGTTCCGTAGCCACTGGACGGCCTGGATTGGCTGGTCAAACCGGGATGAGTGGAAGGAAGAAGGGAGGAGTTCACTGCAGTTCTTCACCCACAGGTGAGCTGAGAGAGAGGCAAGATGGAGGGCAGAGAGCAATGTCTCAGTCCAATAGTGCCAGAAGGATGCAATACACAACACACAATAGAAAAAGGGTGGAGGGAAAAACAGTGTGTCGGGGTGATAAAGCACCATTGAAACACCTTGTTTGAGGATCATGCCAGTCCATTATTGACAAACAGTATACCAGTAAAAGTCTTAAAGACAGTATTCACCATCGGGTACATGCAGTATCACCCAGCCTTGGTTGGAGCAGTAGTGCAATGCATGACACAGCGACATTGTCTTCCCAGTACCTCTCTCCCCATCTACATAACCAGTCAAGGTCAACAGTCATACAACCCAATATTTTTAAAAAAAAACACTATGTATTTACAGATTATGCATTAATGCACTAAAAATGCAACTACTTCAGCACAAAAAACTACTTTAGACAGGGTTATCTACACAAATACTTGTCCGTGTGCCTAGTCTATCTACAGTTGCTTTTCTACAGTTACATGACAAGGTCCCTGCATGTTATAATGTGTGGAAGTGGAGGGAGCAGTGCACATTCTGGAGTCTGAGATAATAAATGTACTGAGTTGTGTGTGTGTGTGTGTGTGTGTGTGTGTGTGTGTGTACAGGTGGGCACATAGCCCAGAGGATACAGAGCAGGTAGCGTATGGCAGGCTTGCTGTAGTCAGCTTTCTTCAAGTGTGAGATGATCTCCACGGCTGGCTGGCGCACCATCACGCTGCACTCATTGAAAGTCTTGACCTGGAACACAGACACAAAAGGGAAGACTCGACAGACGTAGGACTGCACGTGGCCGTCTTACAGTCCCGGGGTCCCAGCACAGCCCTCAGAAGGGAACCCGCTTCCCTCTCCCCGACTACCGTTTACCTGCAGCTGGAATCGAGGGGGCAGACCTTGGGGGAACAGGGTCCGCACGGTGGCTGGGGGAAGGGTGTAGTGCTGACCCAAATGGTGCTCCGAGTGATGAGCCTGACCGCAAAAAGTGAAAACATGAGAAATACAAGAGAAATGAGGAAGGAAAACAGACAAGGCAGACAAACTGTTTCTCTTTCCCGTCCTCTCCCACTCAGGTTGAGGCACGCATCTCTGCTTGCCTAGCTGACATGTGTGGGGCGGCTGTGGCTCAGGAGGTCGAGCGGGGCGTCCGCTGATCGCAGGGTTGGCGGTTCGATCCCCGGCTCTTCCTGTCCACATGTCGAAGTGTCCTTGGGCAAGACACTGAACCCCAAATTGCTCCCAATGAGCAGGCTAGCACCTTGCATGGCAGCTGCCGCCATTGGTGTGTGAATGTGTGTGTGAACGGGTGAGTGAGAGGCCAATGTAAAGCGCTTTGGATAAAGGCGCTATATAAGTGCAGTCCATTTACCATTTACATCTCCAGTTGGATGTCTGCCCACCAGCTCAAGCTAAACCTTGACCAGACCGAGCCGCTCTTTTCCCCTGGCACCTAGCTCTCCCCTCCCTGCGATGACCTAGTCATCGCTCCTCCCGGCCTCAACTCTTATCCCTACTGGCTCCCCAATGGTGGAACAACCTGCCCACCTCACCTCAGTCAGGACAGCTGAGTGCCTCCCTAGTACCTTTCGGTATAACCTGAAGACCCATCGGTTCAGGAAATATCTCTTCCCTCCTTCTCCACAATGATTGCCATTCCCCTTTTCCACATCTTCTGCTATCGATCTTATATTTCCCTACAAAAAACCTCCCACACCTTCCCTTCCACATGTTAATTCTCGTGACAAAGGATTACCTATCGCCATTGTGTTATGGCCCGACCATTACGCTCTCATTAATTACTACTTGGAATGTTGATGACTTACGAATCGAGGCCTTTTCTTTGAGCAATTGTAAGTTGCTCTGGATAAGAATGCCAACTAAACGCCTAAAATGTAACTGGAATATAAAAATGTGGGCAGGGACACGGACAGCAGCCGAAGGACTGATGTTGTATTCTAGTCACACGGACCTGAATGTTTATCCATTCAGTGTGGGGAAAACCATGAACTCAGAATTGACAATAGAGGTCATGCATTTTCTGGATGCAGCATCAACACAAACACCGCAGACATTCCAGGGGGGGAGTGGCAGCAGTCCCAACTTCAGAACAGCAGATTAGATTAAATGAAAGGAAGAGAGGCATAGTAAAGCAAAAGTAGGACTGGTCATCATTCTAGTGCCACCCAAGATGGCGGTGTGACGTTACTATTCACTTTTAGATGGTGCCATTGTTACTACTCAATTATGACTGATTAACACAGTGTGGAGGTTCATAACTGCTTTGAAGCATTAATCATTTCTTAATTATTAATGCTTGTGCATGGCATACCATTCTAAACTTGACCGAATTGTATGGTAGTGAGCCAATCAAAATCTGTAACATTTACGCATGTATTCCTGCTGCAAGCAGAAAGTCTATGCTGAAAATTATGTTGGATGCACACTGAACATGAAGATGCAGACTATTCAGAAGTGAAAAGAATACAGCCTTAAATGTTGTCAGTCTGATTTCCACTGTTAATGGATGAGTACTTTTTCAAACCATTTCCTAAATACAATTTTAATTATCTTTTTTTCAAATAAGCGTCAGTTGACGTGCTTTAAATATCTGGTCCTTAAGTTAAGACTCACTGGATCCCCCTCTGTGGTTCTGAAGATTGCATGTTCACTTCTGACCGGAAGTTCTGCTTCCACTGCTGCTGACTCCAGCTGCTGGCCCCGCCCACTGCCATGAAGAGCACGTGTCAGAGTCACCTGTTCATTTCGGGGTGAAAAGATTACAGAAATTCAAATTGCAGGTATACCAGCCACAACTCTTATGCCAAAAAATGACTTAACTCACTCTCTAATAAAAAAAAAAATTTAAAACATAAAAGCGCTAGAAATCAAAAACATATCAAAATAAAGGTCTCTGCTGGGCTGTCAACAAATAGCCATCACATGACAGTAGAAAGATAAAAAATTATCTGAAGTAGAAAGATAAGAATTACTTTTCTTGATCAGTACTTGAATAGGACACTTATAATTAAACAATAATGATGTGATGCAGTTCTGCAATAAGTGATCTAATTGGGATGACCAAGTGACTTACTGATCCTCATTTGAGTAGATACCCACACTAACCAGCCATGTTTTCTTAAATCTATCCTAAATCCAGGAGGTAAATAAATCTCTTTTTGTAGGCTCTGGCCAAGAGGTTACAGCACACAACATAAAATACAATATTGTACAATAAAAACAACAGCCATGAAACATTAGCACCTTGCTTGTCACAGCAAGAACATAACTTATGCCAGTGTAAAATACACAGGGCTGAAATGTTGAAGTTGAGCTTGTTTCTGGAGGAAGTCCAATACCATGGCGCATAGGAACTACAAGTTATCTTCCCAAATTTAAAGAAAGGGCAAGCCGCAGTAAAACATTGGAGACTGTGGAGACTACAGTGGAGACTGTAGTTACAAAAATTCAAGGTAAAAAGACGAAAGATATAGTAGGACGTTTCCTGTAATCGATTTAAAAATGAAAATGTGCCAGTGGGCTAAACCTTCAAATGAACATGCTACACAACAAGTAAAGAAAGGCAACTCTGATCATTACAGAGTGTCCCCGTCATTTGTCAAACAGGCCACGTACCTCCTCCCTTCATGTAATGATACAGGTAACGGAAATAAAAACAAACAATGGCGACAATGAATTCATATATGTTGTTTTCAACTTACGGTCTGTCGGAGTCGTAAAGACAGCCGGTGTAGGGCCATGATCTGGAACAGAACGAACATTATAGTAAACGTTAATGGGAAGCTAATTAATCAACAGAATTATTAGTACGACATGAACTTTCAATAACTAGCTATGCTGAGCACTGCGCTGTAGTGGGTGGAAAGATTGTAAATAGCCTGGCCGTAAGCATAGGTAACTTATACTAATGTTAGCTGTACCAATGTTTACTGCGATATTAGCCATCATAGCTAGTGGATTTTAGATCATCGTAACACACTTCCTCAGACAGGGATGGGCAGCTATAACAAGTGTTATTCACACAGCAAGTATTATTTCCTTTCTGTAATTATTGGTCAATATATGACATTATATGACACGTGAGAATAACGAGCTAGCTTGAGCTAGCTCCAATATGTGCTGACCAAGAACTGTACCGTTTAAATAATGATGATGTGAAAGAAATTCGTAGTTCTAGCATCCAACTTAAATCTTGTTCAAACGTATTGTCCAAGCGAGTAATGCAGTCAGAAGACGTAACTAGTCGGTAGATTAAATGTCAAATGATATAACCTGGTTTCTTCGGTCGTTCTGTCACTGCATTAGTAGTATGGACGTCGCCATTTTGGTTTGGGGCAATGTGAGGGAGGACGTTGAAGTTCGCTAGCCGCGTTAGCTCAAGCTGTCATCGCAACACACCCCACACGCTTTGCTGGCAAATCCCACGGGGAGAATGTGACCAATGTGAGCTCTGGATATGAGCTGTGCTTGTTTGACTGGTTTTGGACCGCGTAAGGACGTATCTTTTTATTGGTCCTCACTTTTGAACATTTTTTGCTGTTATGTTACCTTAATAAACACTACATATTTCTTGACTACAGTAGATATCAAGAGGCTACAGTATCAGAAACAATGTATCTTAATTCTGGAATTCCAAATCATTGCCATTTCATATTGTGATCCTCCCTTAGGATGGGGGTGGGGGGCGTTCTCGTTCTCGTCACCTGTTGAGGGAACATTATTTATTCCCTGAAGTTTTTTGGTTCACTCTTTCTCTTGCACAGACATGGGTACACCCTGCCAACTAAAAAAACACCCTCCCTGCGTCAAATATCTTGGCCAGAGTCAGCACAAGATTACATTCTTCATACTGTGGTGCATGACTACACTAAGAACCAGTGTTTTAGCTAGCTACATTTTGTCAGGAGACCCAAAACTACATTTCTGTATGCCACTTCTTACATCGAATGTTGCTTTATAGTATATGGCATGTGTTTTAGCTACTTAATAACTTGGTCTATTTTTAACACAAATGGCCCATATTAGGTATCCAGTCCTTAAACTCTGCACAATATATTTTCAAACCACAGGATAATAATAATAGCTGTTGCAGAAAACATAATATCTGTATCAGAGGAATTAAGCTCTTCCCAAGGGTAAGAATATAAAGTATGTTAATTGCAAACAATTCAGTTAAATAAAAATGTATTTGAATAGCGTTTTTTTAAAGACACAGCCACAAAGACAATTTACAGAGAAAATGGAAAGACCTCAAAAATGAGGTCTCAACCCCCAAAAAACAAGCAATTGAGGTAAAAAATTAAAAAAACTCCCCAGTGGTAAGAAATATCAGGAGGAACAAGGCTATAGAGGAGGAGCCCATCCTCTGCTGGCTGACCTGGTTAGTTCACTCCCCACAAAAACAAAAAACAACTGTGCTGGTATCATGAATGGTTGCTTCGCACTATCCATCACCATCATTATAAAAACATCCTTATTATTCCTAATAGTAATGGTTGATACAGATCGCACCAACTAATCAGACAGTGACTTGATATCACCCCCTACAACAGGTTACAACTACCCAGCTAACAGTGGACGTTCCAGGGACATCTTCTTTTAGTCCCCTCAAAGTTATGATGTGATGTTTCCTAGGGAACTAAGAACTAAAACATTTATAAAAATGTACTAAAAACATTATCTACTAGGACATTATTAAAGTTCTAGGAAGGTCACTGTTTGGTTACAATATGGAATTTTTGGGGGACGTTCAAGCAATGTACCTATAATATGATGTGCTCATAACATTCATGTGACATTCAAGGACTTTCCTGCAATGTCTAATGAATGTCTGGGGGACATTACTAGAACGTCCTGGGAACGTTCTCTGCGACGTCTCTGTAACCTTTAGAAAACCCTACAAAAAGACGTCAAGGCGACGTCCTGATAACATTTCGAGACATTCATGGGACGTCCCAGGAACATTATTTTGTTAGCCGGGTAATAATGATAGATTCACACTTCATTGCCTTCATTTTCTTTTTTCTTAAATATTTATGCCCAAATATTGTGCATTGCTTAATAGGAGAGGCCCATGGATAAAAACTGAATACAGCAGTTACATGAAATACAGTTAAATAATGAATAACGCTGACCAATAGAATCATCTCCCAAACGTGTCACATTCAGGTTATCTCAATGTCTGTGCATCACAGTCACAATAATACCCATTACATACTTATTATAATATTACTTATATCTTTTGTTCATATACACTGCTCAAAGAAATTAAGGGAACACTTAATCAACACAGTATAACACCAAGTCAATGAAACTTCTGGGATATCGATCTGTTCAGTTAGGAAGCGTAAACGATTGTAAATCAATTTCACCTGCTTTGGTGCAAATGAAAGTGACAACAGATGGACAGGAGAGGCAACAGCAAGACAACCCCCAAAAAGTAAATGGTTTTGCAGGTGGTGGCCACAGACCATTTCTCCCTCCTTATCCTTCCTGACTGATTTTTCTCTAGTTTTGCATTTTGCTAGTGCCCTTGTCACATGAGGCGGTACCTGCAGCCCATTCAGGTTGCACAGGTAGTCCAGCTCCTCCAGGATGGCAAATCCATACGTGCCGTCACAAGAAGGTTTGCTGTGTCTCCCAGCACAGTCTCAAGAGCGTGGAGGAGATACCGGGAGACGGGCCATTACACGAGGAGAGCTGGACAGGGCCGTAGAAGGCCAACAACCCAGCGGCAGGACCGGTATCTGCTCCTTTGTGCGAGGAGGGACAGGAGGAATGCTGCCAGAGCCCTACAAAATGACCTCCAGCGGACTACTCGTGTGCATCTTTCTGACAAAACGGTCAGAAACAGACTCCATGAGGGTGGCATGAGGGCCCAACGTCCTGTAGTGGGACCTGTTCTCACAGCCCAGCACTGTGCAGCTCGATTGGCATTTGCCAGAGAACACCAGAATTGGCAGGTTCGCCATTGGCGCCCCGTTCTCTTCACAGATGAGAACAGGTTCACACTGAGCACATGTGACAGACGTGAAAGAGTCTGGAGACGCCGTGGCGAATGTTATGCTGCCTGTAACATCATCCAGCATGACCGGTTTGTTTAATTGACTTGGTGTTATACTGTGATGATTAAGTGTTCCCTTCATTTTTTTGAGCAGTGTAAATACAGTCGATGGACTTCACTTTTGGAAGGGAATGATAAATAGAAATATGACCATAAATATTAATGTTTTATTTTTTCAAACAAAATAGTCTGAGCTTCTCCGATCTGTGGAGATTGTAGGCCACACAGCTGCGCCAATATAATGTCCTCTCTCCTGCAGTGAACAATATGTTCTTATCCTTCATATTGCAGACACCTGCGCTGATGGACCCAGCTGCTTGTTATACATTGCCTATCAGTTCTCATTCACTCTGACTGATCTTAGAAATATCATCTATTGGCCAGGGAAATTTATTAAATGGTATTATGCACATTCTATAATACATTTATCTGTGCAAATGAGACCACCATGTCTGCTGATACATGATATGAATCAATAGAAATAAATTAAAATGAATAGGTAGGATGGGGATCTGATAGAGGATACAACATAGCAACACTTCAACATCTGTGGGGAAAAAAACATAAACCAAGTTATTGGAAATCCTATGTATCACTCACAAAATATTTGAACTAATTAAAAATTATGCAAATCAAAAAACATTGAATCTTCTTTTTTTGTATGTGATTTATTTAAAAAAATGTCACATGCCAATGTGAGAAATTCTTCCATATGGGAAAGCAGCAATATAATAATAGCCTAATGTAGGCTACAGTTTTCAATAAAATTATGGTGACAACAGCACAGCGGAAGGGAATAATAATTTTTTAAAATAGCCAATAAAAAATACAAATTATAGCTACTCCTAATTAACTATCACAAAAATTTGGAAAATGGGCACAGACACAGACTGGTAAGCAATCAAACGCGTTAAAAATCAGCAGGCCTACGATTTATAGACCACATGCGTTGGGCGTTCCACTACTGTAACTATGAATTTCCCGGCACTATAATAGTGTACACCAATGAAAACGTAGAGCTCGCGACATAACAACCAATGAAAACAACAAGTATTACGCGGTTTTTGGGTCTATTTCAAGGACCCAAATCACAGGCAGCTCCCAACGGACCTACTTTTTTTTGCTGTGTAGTAAACATGACCACGAATGGGTGCATAGTTTCATAGTGTACAATTGATGGGGATGGCAATTAAATCAATTTATCACAGATTAGCTAGGCGACTTCAATTAACCTGCCCCTTTTGTCAGTTGAGTGGCCTAGGTTAGATAGAGCATTTATTAATAACAGCGAGAGCGCGCCCTGCACGTGATCCAATGCGAGAACATGAATAATATGAAAATAAGTAAATGTAAAACGGGAGGAACGAACGAACGAGAAAGACCCATACTGTAGCCTATCTCCCCCTCTCCCTCTCTCGCCTTCTCTCCTCCCCCCTCGCCTCTTCTCCTCCCCCTCCCTCCCTCCCTCCGTGTTTCTGTGAGAATGCCCGTGTTTTACTGACAGAATTGATACGAGCTCAACTGACATGGAGGCCCGGTCTTGTGAATGAGGCCCAGTCCGACCCGACTCAGCTCGGCTCCGATAAAGAAAGGCCAGAGAGGGTGTTTTGCGAAGGTGGAGATACAAGGACACCAACCGCTGCGCGAGAGAAACAAGGGAGAAGGAGACAGAGAAAGCGAGGAGAGATCCATTTCGGAACTGAGTTGATTCAACGACGTCGCCGCCATTTTGTTGTCACTTCGTGTTTTTAATATTGTTATATTTTTATTATTATTATTATTATTATTATTATTATTATCATCAACATCGTTGTTACTATTTAAACAATCAAGAAAACCGCAACCGTTTCCAGATATTATAAAACGAACAATATATTTTGTGTGACCGAATTGTTTGTGAGCTGCACACACATTAGCTATTTACACATAAATATATTGTAGCTAGCTAGCAGTAGCAGCGAGCTATAAAATAACAAAATGCAATAGCACGGTACCACTTGCCAGGCACCTAGCTAGCTAGCTAATATACGAAACGGTATAGACTGACACACAGAGACTCGCATACTGAACTTGCGTAGCAAGCCAACTACGCCAGCATGAGAAATTGATACAATGTACTCTGCGAGCTTGCTGCGAAAGATACAAAATAAACATCAACGATATATGTAGCTATTCTGGCAAATCACTCATTGAATTGCAGTTAGCTACCGACCGTTATCAAAGTGAGCGTACAGGAGCGCACGCCGCGATATATTGTAGCCTATACGCTTTAAGTCAGTTATATCGACTTGCTTTTTTGTTTTAATAATTGTTTTTCTATGTCGATAGAACCATATTTAACGTACACCACGTTGTCTAAGGACATGTTATTTTAATGGGATGCCCATCTGTATTTTTCAGTTTCGACGACGGTTTTTGGAATGTGTGCGTGGCCGAACCCTTCGTTACCCCGAGGTCTAACGGTGGTCCTATTCTATGTCAAGGTTGTGGGGGTAGCCAGTTATTTGTATTGATGAATATGATAGGCTAGTTTTTTTATTTATTATAAATAGTATAATTTAGCACGTTTTCTGTCTTTATCCATACGCATACATAGCTAGATTCTTTTTTCCACATCCGGAAACATCAGAGTTTGATTACCTTCTCAGATTGAGACTATTTTGACATTTTGAATCTGCGAAAATTGACTGGACATAAAATACAATCTTCACCATGTTAATACGCAAGGAGGGTGGATTTCAATCCAAATGATGTGAACATCGTCTTTGGACTCGCACCTTGGTGAGTGGCCAACTACATTCTAATTTCATAACATTTCCGAATGATTTTTATCTTATTGTCGTCTTTATTAGCTCGTTCTGCTGTCAAATTCCGGTGCTGCAGAGTTGGTTATTTCAGTTTTTGCAGACATCTCAATGGTCAATTATGAATACTAAGAACCTGTATTCCCTCCAAAACAAATATACATTACGACATGTGGCAGGGATGAGAAGAAATGGAGACCATGTTTTAATGTTTACGTTTTGTTGTTTTAACCAGGGTTCTCTAGGATTGACCTTTTTGAGAGTATAGGTTAGTTACATTTAACTTTATAGGATGCTGCGTTTATATTGTTGTTTTAGTCGTGCAATCCATAAATTAATCTAGGTAAGGGGTCAAACATCATAATAGGCTACTAGTAATCCACTAACGGTAGTTTA
The DNA here is from genome assembly GCA_022702515.1 of Ilyophis sp. 1 JC-2022. Lineage (NCBI taxonomy): Eukaryota > Metazoa > Chordata > Actinopteri > Anguilliformes > Synaphobranchidae > Ilyophis > Ilyophis sp. 1 JC-2022. The sequence continues at coordinate 83,782,952 of CM040406.1, forward strand.
CAGTATGAAAGTAGCAATGTCAGATATCTCGTCGTCTTCCATGATATTTTACTAGCTTCATCATAACGTTCTTTTTAGCTTGAGATTAACCCTAATGTATCTGTTTGTGACAACCGCCCATTTACAACAATTAAGCAATTAAGCAGCAAGTTAAGAAGCAAGTCTGCCGTTGTAAATATTATGTGGTACAACTGCGGTCAGAGACCAAAACAGGACCATGGGTGGTGCATTGTGTATACACAGTATACACTATACGACCACGCTTTTGACCTAACAGCAATACTTGAGGCAAGAGCGTTTCTACTGGTTGACTTTATTCATTTTTGTGTGTTTCCTTATGGATCAAATATTTGGCGTTCCTGTTAGCCTCAGACATAGTTTACATACGGCTTTAGTGTTTTATACAGACACGTGCTGAAACATGTAGATAACGCCACAAAACAGGATGCACCTTAAATAACCTTACTCCAAAGTATGGTTCACTACGCGTACAGTTTACGCAAGAACGTAAATTAATTAGTAACGAGCAGTAGGGTCGCTACTTGTATATATTGCAGAATTGATTTAATTGTGGTAAAGACTTTTATTTGGCATGTGCTGTCAGACGTAGTAAAGGTTTATAAGGCTCGCATAAGGAATTAGGTGCTGACACTGATAGTAGCTAGTGATAAAATCTATAATGGTAATTTAAACCGAGCACAACAGCCATCCTGCACTGGCCGCATGTTTGGTATTACGAAGATTATAGTATTAGTACATGAAAAAACATTTAAAATTCTGTTTTTAAAAACAGTGGAAACGGCACCAGCGTGGACATAAATATGAATGATTATACAAGCATGAAGTTAGAACATCTGTTAGTGGCTCTGCTGTATTGTAACAGCCAGTGATGAATGCGAGCTTGGCTGTGTTCAGTTCTGAGCAGTTGTGAGGGATTTAGTGGCGTAGGTGAATTTATCAGTATGTGTGCAAAGGAGGAGGGAGAGGGAGGGGAGGGGGTGCTATGCTGCTTGTTTACTATTTCCTCACTGCGCCGGATTCCTCTTCTCTTGAGCATCTGTGCACTGCTCTCTCTCGCTTTTTCTCTGTTTGTGTTGCTTGGCCACTCACTCAGTCGGTCTGCTCATGGGATTTTGGGCTCTGTCTAACCGTTTCTATCAGTGATTGTTCTTTCCTGTCCACTCTCCTCTTTTTTTGGATTGCGTGCACCTGTGTTCGTTTAATTATTGATTTATTTTTCCTTGCCGCTTGTAAGTTGTGTATCTCTCACTGTGCCTGCTTCTGCATTGTGGTTATGTTTTTCACTCTTTGTTTTAGGGGCAGAGTTGACAGAAGGTGGCCCGTGTAGAGCTGATTGTCTGCAAAATATCCGTCTGTCTGTAGGAAAGCATGTCTGTCAGTCTGTCAGTACTTCGATCTGCACGGCTTTCGTCTCTTGTTCATCATGGCCACAGGTGTTTGTTTGGGTAATCTTGTCTTGCAGTCTGTCAACCCATTGATGGTATTTTTATCTATCAGTTAGTATGTTAATCAACAGTTTCTACAAGTCAGCCAGGTTTCCGCTGATGCCCCCTGATAAAGTGTCCAGTACTGTATGAAGAGTATTTGTTTCGGGGAAACAAAGACGTAAACGGTTCATAAACGGGGAATGACATTGTCCCATCACACGGTAGTTTGATCGTCTCCAGCTTTCAACGGTCATCGACTCCTTTTTGTTTACAACTCCCTTATAACCAGGGCCTCCTTCTTGCCAGGGAATTTGAAGTGCGTTATCCGTGTATTGACTGCGTTTACACTTGAGAGCGATTTTCTCGATCGGTGGCCATGTTTTCATGCTGCAGCTGTGCAGAGCTCACGGGATCAAACGTTTGTCCAGGCTCTACTGACAGATAGAGTGGGAGCTATCGGTGACCAGGCCCCTGGGAGGAACACTGTACGATCATCACAAAATCAGAAAGGGCAGAAGAAAAAGGAGTAAACCTCAGGATTACAGGCCCTGGGAACGAGAGAGTGAGAGTGCGCGGTAAGATGGATGAACAAAAAGAGTAGGAGAAGTGTGTCTCAGGAGAGAGGGAAAGAATGAATGACAGAGAGGAAAAGAATGAAAGACCGAGAGGGTGTGCTTTGTTAGAGAGGGAGAGTGAGTGTGAGAGACGAGAGGGTGTTTATCTTGGCGATGTTGTGGTGGTCAGCGGAGAGAGAAGTGTGAGGGAGAGCAAAGAGAGAGAGCGTTACGCAAAGCATTAAGCGAGTGTTATTGCTGGTTTGTCTTACCGTTGTAATGTCACGTTAATGTCAGTTCACTCTTGGGCCCGTGAAAAGCTCGTTTGACTTTTTAGGAACTTTACGATTCTCTGTCTCGCTTTCCTGAAGGCTCAAGTCTGTTACTCGCGATTTGGATTGCTAATGTGCCTCTAACAGAGGGAATAGAGAGGAAGGGATCAAATACGGGGTTGAAACAAGAAGGAGAGGGGGAAGGAAAATGTGGTTTACATAAGCAGGAACACAGCGGCTTTAGTCTGAGAGAGAGAGAGAGAGAGATCAGCAGAAAAAGTTCTGAAGAGAAGGAGAGAGAGCGAGTGTATGGAGAAACGGTGGTGGGTGGTGGTGGGGGGGTTAATGGAGAGGGAGAGAGTGGTGGGATCAGAGTAGGGTATTTGTGAGGGAGGGGTGACAGAGCTAGAGGGACGAGTAATTGTCGTAAATGCAGGAAAGTAGGCGTGGGACGCGAAGGAAAAAGATCCCAGGTTTTCATTGAGCCGGCCGTCGTTAATCAGACAGGCCGCGCTGCTACATTAACGGCCTTCTGCTCCAAACTCTCAGTGTGTGTCCCGTCCTGGCCCAATCTGCCAAGAGCCTCTATAGGCAGAGAAAGGCTGCCGGATCTTAAAACGTCCCCCGAGGACCCCCATGTGCTGAGGTCATTGTGCTGAATTATCTCCAAATGACTTCACTGTGTAGAAAGCACCTGCTGGGATGACCCAGTCGAAATTGCTCAGCAGTCTTTAGAAGCGGATGATGTGTTTTATGGGCTGTCTCTCAGGACCCAGATTAAAGCTGTAGTGCGCCATGTACTCACCAGTTACTGCCATATCAGCTTTATAGTCCCTCTCTGTTTCCCTTCAGCTGTGCTGCAGTGGTTTCTGTAGCACAACGGCACTGTTAGGGCGGAATATACAACAGCGTGTTTCTGTACATTTGCGTAATGGATATTGTGTCGATCATTGTTTTCTCATATTGGATAAAACCGTCCGTATTGATGTACTGCATTTTTATGGTCCTGTTTACACTGAGGCAGTAGCAGCTACAGTTCACGCGGGTTTTGTGCTGTTTCTTTTTTTTTTTGAGTGAAATATGCAACTCCCACTGCTTTAACAGTTGCTGAGGTTGTGTTATTATATCTGGCTTGTGTTTTTGCACAGTCATCACAGTAATAGTTTTATTTGAAAAATGAGCAGGACTGATCTAATGTTCTGCTTCCATTTGTGTTCCTCCCGTCTTTCCTTCCCCCTCCTTTATCGCTCCGCACTCAAGCCCGAAAGACGGAGACAGAAGACTGGTCAGTTGAAAAAGGACGAAACGACAGCCACTCGACCAGGATTGCCTTTCTGACAACCCCCCAGTCCCCTTCCCCTTTTCCCTGGTCCGCATCTCCCCAGCCCTAAACCCCCCCCCATATCTCTGATGGATCAGAGAACTCAGGGGGGGCCACCCACACCACCCCCCCTCCCCCCCATTGCTCCTCCCGGGGAGTCAGAGAAGGAGGGAGGGGGTGGGAAGAATGAGGAGGAAAAGAGGGAGAAGGAGAGAGAAGGAGGCGCAGCAGAGGCCCCCGCTGGAGGGAACGGCGCCGGCGGGGACCAGCAGCAGCAGTTCTCGGTCACGGAGACGACCTTCTCGGAGGGCAACGTCAAACTCAAGATCGGCCTCCAGGCCAAACGCATGAAGAAGCCGCCCAAGATCCTGGAGAACTACGTGTGCCGCCCGGCAATCAGGACCTCCGTGAGGCAGGGGCGGGGCGGTGGGCGGGGCAGCCGCGGAGGCGGGGCCAGCAGTGCAGGGAGTAACCACGTGCACAACCCCTCACACGACAGAGACAGGGAGCGGAGCCCAGCTCTGACCCCCAGCACAAACCAGCCCCCACCACCCTCTTCATCCCTGTCAGCTGCTCCTCCACCTCCTCCTCCACCTCCTCCTCCTTCTCCTCCTCCTCCTCCTCCTCCTCCTGCCCCACCCAGCCCTGTCACAGGGAGCATGTCAGGGAAAAGGGTAAGGAGAACTTCCTTTACTCTTCTGTGGATGTCTCACATCATAAGAGTTTGATCCATTTCAGGCTTGCAGACGTAAGCATTCACATCAGTCCTGTCTCAGGTTGTGCTGGAGGTGCGGAATAGCCACCCAGTGTGCTCAAAATCAAGGACCGAACAGGAATCGTCTCGCTTCTGGGTCTTTCTTGGTAGCTTTTTATAGCCACCAATGGCAATGCTTCTCTGTCTCTACCTTTCTATTTTTACCTCTCTCTCTTTTTACCCATTTCTCTTCTGTATTTATTGCTCTCTTCACCTTTGTTTTTTTCTCTTTGCACATCATCATCCATGTCATTAGCACCCTCTCTTTCTCTCTTTCTCTCTTTCTCTCTTCCTCTCTGTCTCCCTGCCTCTGTCCTTCTCCCCTTCTCCCCCCTCTGTCTCTCTCCTCTGTTTCTGTGTCACTGTGTCCTCTCCTCCTCTCTCTTTTCTCCTCACCCCCTCCCCATTTTTCTTGCGCTGTCCTCTCTCTGACCCTGATAATGCTATTGAGTGGTGGCATGGAGAAGTCTGTCTATGTGCCTTTCATTCACTAATCTGTCATTGACAAATGGGTTTATATTATATCGTAATAAATAGCGGCTGAACAGCAAGAGAATACAATAGCAGATGCAAAATATGCATAAAGAGAGAGCAGTTATACCCCACTTTCCTGATAGTCTGATCTTTCGTCTATTTATATAGCCTTCCTCTTTTTAGTTTGCTTTTATTAGTTGTTTCTAACAGATAACTGAACACATGAAGTGCACTGAGGAACCCATCTTGCTCTTTGCCTTAAGAAAGTTTAAGTCAGCAATTATGGTGAATCGAAGAGGTAACACAAGTAATGGAAAAGGAATTATTTTTATTTCACAACTCTTTACTCAAGCCTGATCAATTTAAGTAAGAGAGAATTTGTATTTTGTTCATTGTTGTGGTCAATGGAATTAGAAAATATAAAATGTTGTTGTTTTTCTCAACAGGGTCCCCCGAAATTGGCTCGGAAGTCAGAGGTGAAATCAGACACCTCGTCGGAGAGACCAATGAACCTTCACCACCCTGATACAGAGGGCAAACTGCCCCGTCCTGGAAAGAAAAGCCCCTCTCCCCCAACCAATCGGCCCCCTTCCACTTCCCCCACACCTGCACCCCCACCCCCTTCAACACAGGACTGCAATACCGAAGGAATCTCCAGAACGTCGCAGTCCCCGCATGGTGACGGCCAGAGGGAGAAGGACAGGGGTGTCCTGAATGGGGGAGCACCCACAGTCACAGAGAAACTGGCCCAGCTCATTGCCACCTGTCCCCCCGCGAAATCCGCCAAGGGCAAGATTCGCAAACTTTCCTCTACTGCCATCCCCACAAATGCAAACACAGCTGCAGCTGCCGTTTCCCCGAGCCTATCAAGGCCGGAGCCTCTGGCGCCAAGCAGAGCAACAGGTTCTTCTCCTACATCCAACTCCCAGCTGCCCCACCCTCCTGCCCCTGTCTCCAGGCCCCCTGTCTCCAGGCCCCCTGGCCGCCCCCGACACAGAGACAGCATTTTGGATAAGTTTTCTACCCCTTCTAAGAAAGAGGAGGCGGGCAGCGAGGGCAAGGGGGGAAGCAGTAGCAACAGCAACGGTAGCAGTACGAGCTTGAATGGCACTAACGGCTCCGCCACCACAACCAGCAACAACAGCAGCATCAAACAACAGACGCATCTCACCTGCCCTCCTCCGTCCGCTCCTCCGCCCACGCTTTCTTTGGATCAGAGGGCAGGGGGGGCTCCAGATGGTCGACGTGGCCCCGCTACCTCCCCTGGCAACCTGTCAAAGGGAGGTCCCGGCCAAACCGAGGGTGGTGACAGAGACCGGGAACGAGACCGAGACAAAGAGGGTCCCAGGGACCTGAGCCTGAACAAATGCCCCCCTCCCTCAGGACCTGCAATGCAGGAGAGTAACAACAAAGGGGCTTTATTGTCTTCTAGTGGGCAGAGCAGGAAGAGCAGTAGCCCCACCAAACCCAGCCCAAGTCGGGACAGAGGTCCCAGTGCAGCAGCACCTTTAGATTCCACGCGACAGACTGCCTCCCCCACCACCCCTCCCGCCTCCAGCGCTCCTGCCCTGTGCTCAAACAGTGCCCCCAGCACTCCCCCCAGCTCCCCCCTAGAGCAAGACTGTAAGCCCCTCAAGAAACGCAAGGGCCGCCGCCCACGTTGGACGCGGGTGGTTAATCGGACACAAAAAGTGACGCAGGGCAAGGAAGCCACCTCGATTGCCACAGCTAATTCTGTTGATCAACAGACTCCTAAATTGCGCAAAAGCCCCTTATCACCATCCTCAGCCTTGCCTTCTCCACCGCATAAACCCAGACCGGTGGGGCGGCCCCCTAACCCAAATCGTATTCCCCCTGCTTCCTCCCAGCTTCTCCAAGCTCTTCCCAGGAAGAGGGGCCGCCCCAAATCCAAGATGCCTCGGCTGGATGCCCCTGTCCCTCGACGCTCTCTTAAATTACCCCCTTCAAAGGTGTACTCTTTGCTTAAATCCAAAGAAGAGGATCCCCCAGTCTTGCACCCAGAAGTGGACTTGAATCCTCCAAAACCTATTCCCAGAAAGCGTGGCCGCCCCAAACGCTTACCCCCCACCCTCCCTCAAGAGACCCAACCCCCAACTTTAGCCCCCGAGGAGCAGGGGGGAGGTGGGTTTTTAGCGGGGGAGGGAGACAGGCATTTCCGCAAGAAGGGCAATGGGCAGCTGATGATGAGAACCATCATTCACAAAATCAACAAAATGAAAACTAAGAAGCGCAAGAGGCTCCTTAATCAGATCTTGCTGGGACCTGGAGCTGGAGGGGGTGGGAGAAGTGAAGCGGAGTCCTCTCGGGTGCCAGGTGCAAGTGTAATTGGCACAGTTGCGGCTGCAACGCAGTCCTTATCCTCCCTGGCAGCCTCTTTTGGAGGAAAACTTGGCCCCCAAATTAATGTTAGCAAGAAAGGGACAATATACATGGGTAAAAGGAGGGGGCGCAAGCCTAAAGCTTCAACTAACGCCTCTGCCAATGCCCCTGTTGCCCCCCCTGAACCTTTCCTCTCCCCGGCCTCTGCCTCGCCCCTCCACCTTCACCAATCCCAGTCTCTCCATTCGCAACAACAGCAGCAGTTATCCTCATCAGAGGTTTTTCCCTCCCCTACTCTCTCGCAGTCGAGTAGGGCCCAGAGTCCCATCAGTGATGCTGGCTTTGTGGAGCCAGGGGCTGTGCACTTCATGCCCCATTCCCACTGCAGTCACTCCCACCACACCCACCATGCCTTTCCCCTCCCTCCACCGTCCTCCCCAGCTCTCTCACCCCGACCCCTCGGTACCTTGGGCGCGTCCTCCTCCATTGCTCCCTTGTTGAAGAAGTCCTCGTGTCGTGGGCATCACCACCACCACTACCGCCACCAGTACCATTACCGCAAGCTCTCCCCTCCCCCACCGCTGCTGCCCACGTCCCCCGCACACCTGAGCGAGCTGAAGGAAGCCACACCTTCGCCCGTCAGCGAGTCGCACAGCGAGGAGACGGTACCCAGCGACAGTGGCATAGGGACGGATAACAACAGCACCTCTGACCGGGGGGAGAAAGGAGGCGGAGGTAGCGGTGTGGGGAATGTGGGCATCGCCCAGGGAATACCAGTGGGAATGGTGATGCCTGGGGTAGTGGGATCAGTTGCAGGGGTAGGGGTGGGGGTCAGTCCCCGGGGTCGACGGAGACATTCTTCCTCAGTGTTGCTAGACCACCCCTCTCCCTCTCCCTCCCCCTTGGACCACGGAACGTCACCCGATCCCTGCAGGAGCCACCCGCCGCCTCCGCCAGCGGCGCTGGTGGGCCACAAGGAGAAACACAAGCACAAGTGCAAGCGTCGGGGTCACAACTGCCCCGGGTACGACAAGCTGAAGAGGCAGAAGCGCAAACGAAAGAAGAAGTACCTGCAGCTGCGGTCTCGCAGGCAGGATCCAGACTTCCTGGCCGAGCTGGAGGAACTTATCATCAGACTGAGTGAGATTCGGATAGCTCGCAGTTCAGGAGCAGGGATGGGGAGCGGCTTAGGGCTGGGGAGTACTGGAGCTGGAGGGGTAAGTGGGTCGACAGGCATAGGGCCTGCTGGGGGTAGCAGTGGCGGCAGCATGGGGAGCAGTAGTCACCCTCCCCCTCATCACTACTTGCCCAGAGACCTCCTCCCCACCATCTTCAGGATAAACTTTAGCGGGTTCTACTCCCCTCACCCAGCCTACCCGTGTGACTCCCTTCACTATGTCCGCAAGCCAGACCTCAAGAAGAAACGCGGACGCCCACCAAAGCTGCGCGAGGCCATGGCGGAGGTTCCATTTGTCCATGGACTTGGGTTCCCCCTGTCAGGAGCTGGGTTCTATCACCCCTCCTACAGTGTCCCCTACTCTTCTGCCCCTCTTGGATTGAGCTATTACAGAGGGTACCCCCCAGCGGCAGCTCTCTATCCCCACCCACACCATCCTCAGCCCCATCCCCCTCCACCTCACCCGCACCACTCCCCTTCATTCGCCCCACCCCCTCCACCCTCATACATGCACCACCACCCTCCTCACCTCCTGCTCAACCCTGCCAAATTTCACAAGAAGAAACATAAGCTTCTCAGACAAGAGTTTTTAGGAGGGGGCAGGTCCCCTGTGCTCTACCCTGCTATGCCTCCCGAGCTCTCCTACGGCTGGCTCCACAAACACAAACACAGACACAAGCACCGGGACCGGCGTGAGGAGGAAGGTGGGGGGGAGGGAGGAGGTGCCCTCGGAGGCAGGCTGTCTGGAAGCAGGGGGATGGGTGTAGGAGGTGGGGGAATGATGGACTCACTTCGACGCTACAGGTACGGAAAGGATCCCACTTCTGCCACCAATGCTTCCAATTCAACGACTGCCCCTGCGGCCAATTCGCCTTCCTCTTCCTCTTCATCCTCAGCAGAGAGGTACAAACATAAGGACACACCTCTCTCCTGTCTGGGACCCTCATATCTGTCATCGACTGGAGGGGCCAGGGGGCATTCCCTCTTGGAGCCCTGGCTGAGGAGGGGGAGCCCTGAATCGGACTATGCTAACCTGTCCCAAAACTCCAACCCCAATCAGGACTCTTTCACGGGGGGACAAGCGTCGGACCCCGTGGGAGGTTCAGACAGCGAGGAAGAGGAGCCTCATACACCCCCACCAATGTCTGCGCACCCACACATCCCTGTGCACCATACCAACCTGTTTGCGACTGCCCTGAGCCGAACTGCCCCCACAGGGGGCAGGGGCAGGAGGGGTGGGAGCACAGCCAGCGCCAGGAGCTTTGCAGGACTGAGGAACGATAGGCCCTCATCAGCAGAGAGGAGAGAGACAGGTGAGGAGGGAGTGGCTGGCTGTTCCTCATCCAATTGAGATGGATAGTTTACCAATATAAATGATTGTGCTGACATTACTTATCAAGTAATCCATATGATATTATGCTTTGGCACAGTATATTCTTTTGCATTATTACATTTGCTATAGGTAAGTATAAGATGTTATGTTCTCTGGATTGCATAATTTGTGGTGGCTTCAGACATTGTTAGCTTAATGGAAGTGGGTTTCCCAGTTTGTATTGTGTACGTATGTGTGCAGCGCAGTGTGTCTACTAGCTTAAGCTACGTAATAGTGGTACATTCATTGGTAGTCAGAAGGCAGTTGTTTGTAAGGTTTCCAGTCAATGTTTATCACTGTCAACGAGTAGGTCGTAGAGTCACTTAGAGCAGTGTGTAAGGAGTCTGTCCACGTGCAAAATCCATTGCGTCGGTGCCTCAGCTGTGTGCAGTGTGCTCACAGCAGCCCAGTCAATAGGTGTAATCCCAGTTGAGCACGGGATTACAACTAAGGACATGGGGTCATCCACCGGTCACAGACCCGAGGGGAAAGAGGGCAGGAGAAGCCTTTGTGACAAATGTGCGCCGAGACAACGTGACGGATGAGCAAACGCATTGGGAGAAACAGAGGATCAATGCTGGAGGAGAGTACTGTAGGATGAAGGGATGAGCAGAGCGATAGAGAAGAGAGAAATAAGATGAATGTGAGAGGAGAAAGCGAGAATGTGCGTGCAGAGAGGAAATAAGAAGGTGAACATGTCTGGAGAAAGAGAGAGAGGACCTATGGGTGGGGAGGGGAACTTGGAGGGAGGGGTGGTTTTCTTTATACAGCTACAGACAGACACAGTACGACTCTGATCAGAAGAAAAGTCTGCCACTGACTCGATTTCAATTAAAGCTCGTCTGGCTTTGAGTTTGATTATTTTACACCACTTATTCATGCACTCACCAAAAGTTTCAGAATAATCTTACTGGCATTTTTACTGCCGGTAATTGTTTTCACAGCTAAGTGGATATATACAGTACTGCACTGAAACCCAATCTTTGTAATTGTGTCCTACATGCTGAATTGTAACTATGTTAAAGTCAAGTTACAGATTTAAAATGTAAATGAGATTAATGAATAGTTGTATATATTTTTTCTGTTTTAAAGTGCATTAATGGCAAACGAGCTGCTGCACAGTGTCTGACACTGTGACACTGTCTGGCTCATTTCCTTCTTCACACTGCCATTTGCTTTCCTCACTTACAAGATTTTCTTTTCACGTATTATTTAGCACCAGCGCCAACACAACGATCAGGAATTCAGACTCCCTTGTTGGGACTGTACCGCAGGCTTATGCATGTATGAGTGTGGTTTGCGTTCGCTGGCACGCAGCACTTAGCCTGAAGCTGTTGCTGTAAAGCGCTCTGCTCGTGTCTGAGGGTCTGGTGATGCGAAGTGAGAAGGGTATTGTGACATGAAGGAAACTCAGTATGAACGGAGTACGATGGGCCGGGAGGATGCGGACAGGGATTGAGGGAGAAATGGAGAGCGGGAGAGGGAGGGGATGGAGCGCGGATGGATGTTATTTTGCGAAGGAAGATGTTTGGCAGGGACGCGCCAACTAACCAGATGCACATGTGCCCTCAGACTTCGCCCCATCCCTCGATAGCTCCCCACGCTGCCATATCTGCTCCTTTTAGAGAGAACTTGCTGCTCTTGCTAAAATGGCACAGTATCCGGGAAGTGGAGCACGTCAGGCAGGCACAATGATAAACAGTCCGAGGCAACCTAAATAGCGACGTGATGTAGGCCACGTTTTCCGCGTGCCACAGAGCGGGTCGCGTATTGTGCGCTTTGAATGCAGTGCGTGCCGGTGACATGTGAATGGGCAGCCAGGTCGTTTGGAGTCTTGTCTTATTGTTTGCGTCTTTTGCGTTACATGTAGTGCGTCTAGAATTTCACAGTGCGTTTGTTTCGCAATTCTCAAATTACACCCGTGTGTTCCACCTTGCGAACATGTGCAACGCTTCTCCGGTTGTAGTCCGGTTGTAGTACACAGGGTCCAGTTTGTGTTTATATTGCGTTCATAGTGATTCATATGTGTATGTAATGTATGTATGTATGTGCATATAATTATATGTATGTATTTTTGGAGCATTCCTGGGTGTGTTGTGTTATAGATGTGGGGGTATTTATGTTTGTGGGGGATTACCAGAAACAAGCTCATCCTTGAGGGGAAGGCCAGCTAGGCGGGACGCTTCTTTGACTCATTTCACGTCTCTAACTGTATGGTGCTGTGACTCTATTTACGGGCAGTGGCCAGGGCAGCGCGTCTGCTTTTTTATTTTCTATCTTCTTTCTCTTTCAGTTCTTGGATGTAATGATTCATCACAGCTTTATATTCTTACAGTCTGTCCTGGTGAATAATTGTAATAGTTGCTGTTTCACAGGGAATTCCCAGTTCCTTACCGAGCAGTCCGTCGCCGTTGCACCATGTGCTAGTGACTGTGTTGCGTCAGTCCAGCTAGTTATGCATATACCCATCAGTTAATGTTTCAGATAGGTTGTCATGGAATGACTGAAAGATTCTGAGACTGTGACACAAAGTAATGAATGATTACTCTGGTTAGGGCACAGTATTAAATTTGTTCGCTTTGCTCTCCTCCTCCTGCAGGAATGACGGTGGGTGTACAAACACGTGGCTCGCGCTCTATCGCCCCCGAGTGTTTGGAGGGGGTACTGCACCATCACCACCCTCAGCAGAGCTCCCAGCTCGGGCAGCAGCACATGCACTCGCACTACGTGGCCCGGCACCCGCACTGTGGCCATGATGCGCCTGGGGCGGGGGGCCAGGGCCCCGGGAGGCCCCGCAGCCTGGAGAGGGGGACCGGCAGCCGGCAGGCCAGCCCCTCCACCCGCCCCTCCCAGGGCTGCTACCTGGACGACCCCGCCTCACCCCACCGCCCCGCCCAGTCCCCCTCGCAGCACGCGCGCACATGCTCGGCCACCCAGGGCCTGGACAGGGTACTCTCCACCAAGCGCAGCCTGGACCACGTCAACAAGATCCTCAAGGCCAAGAAGCTGCAGAGGCAGGCCCGAACCGGCAACAACGTGGTGAAGAAGAGGCGCCCCGGACGACCCCGGAAGTACCCGCTGCCCTCACCCCCTCCCTCGCCTCCGCCCCCAGAGACACCCCCCCCTCAGTACAGGGACAGGGCGGGGGGAGGCGGGGGCGACACCGTGTCAGACGTGATCGAGGCCGTGGTGCAGGGCCAGCACAGGGGCGGGAGGGGCCAGAAGAGGAAGCGCTGGATCAGGGAGCAGGACGAAGAGGAGCCAGAGGAAGAGGAAGACGAGGAGGCGGAGGAGCAGGACGAAGAGGAGGAGCGAGCAGGTGCGGCAGGACCCAGGGGAGCAGACAGAAGAGGCTGGCTCACCCAGGAGGAGCTACACTGCTTCCGCAGGTAAAGCAATGCACTGTGTCCCTTCATTACAGTGCACAAGCGCTGTACCATTTAATGCTATACACTCCATCTTCATAGCAGGTTTTATTACACTGCAAGCAAATTTTACAGAGTAATTTATTATTGTTCAACAACCCTTGACATCGCACTGGATTTTGCCAGGGGGCTGTAGTTAGTGTAGTTGGTGTAGTTAGCATGCAGTCTCAGTAGTCTTTTGTTGTGCAATAGAACAGATCTATTCCTCTTCAATTATTTGCCCTTGTTTATACCTTGTCCAGCAAATAAAGAACTGTAGATGACAGTTACACACCATAACATGACTTGCTGCACATTTGTCAATATTTGCAGTATTTGAATTTACACCAGATTTACCTCTGTTATCCTTCTAGTGTACGGTAGCTGAAGCTTCAGTGTCTTTCCATGCTCAGGAAAGTTTGGAATGAAAGACATAAAGCATGTCTGCATAACACACTTATTTACTCCCATATTCAGATTTTCCATCTGTAAACACGTTCTAGTGATTTAAAAGTGCTACTGCAGTTCAGAACACCATTAAACCTGCTGTTGTTCATTCACCAAACTGAAGTATGTATGATACTGGCACCTTGTACGTAGTATGGCTTGGCACCTTTGGCTTATCACCACTTTAGTGTCTGTGTTTTCAGCACATTTTTTGAATTGTATGCTTCCGTCTGGATAGTGGTTGGAATTGGTCTTTATTTGGTCATTGATTATTTTGAATGATTTTGATTGAAAACTGTATACCTTAAACACTTGCTGGACACAGTAATTCTAATTTCCCCAAAATCATTCTCCTCTTATCTTTGTGTAGGGGTCCTCAATCTTATCCAGTAAGGGCCGGTGTGGATGCAGGCTTTTGTTCCAACCAAGCAGCTTCACACCTGATTCTATTAATCAACCAGAGAGTTTTTGCTAAGGACCTTGATTAGTAGAATCAGGTGTGTTACTGCTTGGTTGGAAGCAAAGCCTGCACCCACACCGGCCCTTACTGGATAACATTGAGGACCCCTGCCTTAGTTAAACCATGCTGTCTGTTGTTGACCCTGCATGAGACCTTTCAGAATGTCAGACAACATATGCTTGCTACCAGTCTGATTTATATTCATTGTTTCGAATCGATGACAGGGTAGCTCCTGCGTTTTAGCACATTAAAAATATACATTGATATTGTACCTTATTAAAAGCTCTGAGTTAAACCCTGTGTGTGCTTCCGTATCTTTTCTCCCTCTGGTAGTGTTCTGGAGGGCAAGCCTGAAGGGCGCTCCTCCCAGGAACATTTGGATCCATCACCAATGGAACATGCTCCGCCCCTAGCTTTGGCCAGCCAATGGGAAAAGAGAGCTGCCAGGCCACCCAAGAAGAAGTTCCAGAGGGCTGGGCTCTACTCTGATGTCTACAAGACTGCAGAGTAAGTTCAGATGCGCACACCAACGCACTCATGCACACACTTCTCCCTCTGTCTGCTTGTGACACACTGACACAGAGATAGTGACATTCATACACACTTCTGTGAGTAAATGGTAAATGGTAAATGGACTGCACTTATATAGCGCCTTTATCCAAAGCGCTTTACAATGACCTCTCACTTACCCATTCACACACACATTCACAAACCAATGGCGGCAGCTGCCATGCAAGGTGCTAGCCTGCTCATTAGGAGTCATTTGGGGTTCAGTGTCTTGCCCAAGGACACTTCGACATGTGGACAGGAGGAGCCAGGGATCGAACCGCCAACCCTGCGATCAGCAGACGCCCCGCTCTACCTCCTGAGCCACAGCCGCCCAAGTATATGTGTTCTCTCCACCTCTGCCTCACAGTGTAATGTTAGTGGTCTGTGTGGTTTCCTTTGGATGAGACATTAACCCAAATACTCACTGTTGTCATTAGCGATTCCAGGGCACTCTGTTTGAGAGCATAGGGTCTCCTGGTCAAATACCCACAAAACCATCTCTGTAAATCTGCCCCCCTAATCATCCACCAACTCAGACTGGCTTCACAAACTCTTGTGTTCCCTGCACAATTCAATTTTATTGAGTTAAGTTGTTAGTTGATGTATGTGGTTAAATATTGTTTGCCGTTTGTCTCTCCCCTCAGCCCTCGTGGCCAGCTCCTGCAGCTGAAGAAAGAGAGACTGGAGTACACGCCAGGGGAGCATGAGTACGGCCTATTTCCAGCGCCGATCCACGTCGGTGAGTGAGCTGTTCTCTGTCTCTCTCTCTTTCTCTCCATCTGTCTGTCGCTCTCTCTCTCGCTCTCTTTACATGCATGTGGCACAGTTGGAAAGTTGGCTAGCCTGAGCCCAGTAGTCTTGGCACCACTGGATTTAGCCTGTGTTATATCACTAGCTAACTATGAGCAGGAGTCCTCAGTGGCAGAAGACAGCTGGCTGGTAGGGTGGGCCTCATCAGCGCCCCCTAGCTGCTTGTCAGGCACCTGCAGGTTTGCGGTTTTCTTCACTGACAGGCGCACCTCTCCTCCAGCAGACTCTAACTGAGCTACTGTACACTGTGTGGCTTGTAATGCCAAGGAGAAGCCAATGGCTCACAGGCCAGTGTCCTGGGGGGTACTCCACAAAATAGGATTATCAAGTTACCCAGATAACTCTGAGAAAGATACGGCTGTATCGTCACATTAGGGAGATTTCAGTCAACGTAAATGCACTAGGATGTGGTTTAGGAGCGCGATTTAGTCTTGACATATTGTTAGCTGCTGATACTGAAGAAAGTTTCTGAGGTTATTTCATGATATTATTTTTGAGTTATCTGGCTAACTTGTTTATCCTGCTTTGTGGAATTCCCCCCTGGAGGACTGCCTGTGCTTCAGCTGCACACGCGGGTGACATAGTGCTGACATGAGGTTGCAGCGGCCGCTCAAAATGAGGGCGAATGTGGAACAGAGTGCGGGGGGAAAGGCATGCTTGCTTTAATTACAGGACGGATGATCAATTCCAGCGCTGCGGTTGGCGCTGAAACAAAAGCCTGTGTCTTTGTGCGTGCGTGAGAATGGAATTCAAACAGGATGTGACCAGTTGAATGGAAATGAGTTTTTTTTTGAGTGAATCAGTGTCCCCAGAGAGTCCGGTGAGGGAGGGAGGCAGGGAGCCGGAGCTGAGCGCAGCTGTATAAAATAATCGCTTGCATACGGAGCTGGGCCCGCCTCGCCCGTTAATCTCTCCCTGTGTGTGTGTGTGTCGCGCAGGGAAGTATCTGAGACAGAAGCGGATTGATTTCCAGCTCCCCTATGACATCCTGTGGCAGTGGAAGCACAATCAGGTACTTGTGAGGATGACGTCGGCCTGAGTTTGTGTTATTGCGCAGAGAGGGGGGCTGGGATCCCCGGGGGAGGGGGGCACAGCTCCACCACAAACATCTCCTGCCCCTCAGCTGGGGGGTTAGCGCCTCTCACCCGCCACCTCA
The DNA here is from genome assembly GCA_022702515.1 of Ilyophis sp. 1 JC-2022. Taxonomy (NCBI): domain Eukaryota; kingdom Metazoa; phylum Chordata; class Actinopteri; order Anguilliformes; family Synaphobranchidae; genus Ilyophis; species Ilyophis sp. 1 JC-2022. Next base: position 83,799,490 of record CM040406.1, read on the forward strand.
CTGCATCGCTCTGTGTTTCAGCTCTATAAGAAGCCCGATGTCCCGCTCTACAAGAAAATCAGATCCAGTGAGTACTTCTCTTTTTAATTAAGAAACAGCACCGAAGAAACACTTCAGTGCAACAACAGAGAATAGAGTACACAACTTATCCTCTGATCGGTCATAAGTCCAGAGATGATGATGGTTTTTGGTCTACATTTGTTTTTAATAGTTACTCATACTGAGGGTTAGTGGACCGTGGTGACTGTCTCTTCCTCAGTGTCTCTGTTAATGCCTCTCTCTCTCCTGCCCTCCCTCTCTCTCTCCCGCTTTCTCTCTCCCTCCCTCCCTTTCTCTCTTTCCCGCCCTCTCCCTCCCTCCCTCTCTCTCTTTCTCTCTCCCACCCTTTCTCTCTTTCTCTCCTACTATCTTTCTCTCTCTCCCGCCCTCCCTCTCTCTCTCTCTCTTTTTCTTTCTCTCTTACCCTTCCTCTCTCCCTCTCTCTCTTTGTCTCTGTCTCTCTTTTTTTTTCTCTCCCACCCTCCCTCTCTTTCTCTCTCTACCTCTCTTCCTCTTTCTTCCTCCCTCCCTCTCTCTCTCTCCCGCCCTCCCTCTCTCCCACCCTTTCACTCTCTTACTATCTTTCTCTCTTTCCTACCCTCCCTCCCTCTCTTTCTCTCTTTTTCTCTCTCTCCCACCCTCTCTCTCTCTCTTTTTCTTTCTCTCTTACCCTCCCTCCCTCTCTTTGTCTCTGTCTCTCTTTCTTTTTCTCTCCCACCCTCCCTCTCTCGCTCTCTCTCTCTCTCTCTCTTAGATGTGTATGTAGATGTGAAGCCACTCTCTGGGTATGAGGCCACCACCTGTAACTGCAAGCAGCCAGAGGACCGTGCTGATAAGGGCTGCATCGACGACTGCCTCAACAGGTAGTGTGTGTGTGCTCAGACACAACGCGCGCACACACACACACACACACACACATACACAATCACCTCATCTCACCTCACACATGCACCCTCACACATTGTGTTCACCATGCCTGTGTCCCGAATCGCCTAAGTATGGTAGTGCGGAGCACGGGAGTATGCGATTTGGGACACAGCCTATGAGTTTGGCACTCTCCCACTTCATGGTCCTTAACCTATCAAATTTCCTGCTGTGATCTGCTGACTTCATGTTGTCATTCAGCTGACGGAGTATAAACTGGTCTTAGACCAACAGCCTTAGAAACAGTAGCACCTGTCCATGACTGAGGAATGACAGCGCAGTACCACCGTTTCACCACTAGGTGTGAAAAGGGCAGTATTAAATGGGCCACTGAAGCATCCGATGCCCATGCGCAGTACAGGCTTTCTGTTTGGCAGAGCACCTGTGACTGACGGTAAACCCCGCCCCCCCGGGGCTCCGCCCACAGGATGATCTTCGCTGAGTGCTCGCCCAACACCTGCCCGTGTGAGGAGCAGTGCGATAACCAGCACATCCAGAGGCACGAGTGGGTGCAGTGCCTGGAGCGCTTCCGCGCTGAGGGCAAGGGCTGGGGCATCCGCACCAAGGAGCTCCTCCGCGCCGGACAGTTCATCATCGAGTACCTGGGGGAGGTGGTCAGCGAGCATGAGTTCAGGTGAGCACACAGGCGCACGCACGCACGCACACACACACACATACGCACACCAGCACGCATGCATGCACACAGTTGTGCACACACACACAAACACACACCCACTCTCCTGCAAAAGCGCACCATGCCTGTGACAGTGAATCAGGTACCAGAGACCAGCCCACAATCGCTCCAGAATACCACAACATCTCTGTTGTTCACAGCGGGTAGTTCACTGTTCAGTACCACTACAGTTGTACCTTTAGTCACAGAATGTATTTCTTGAGGCTGTGTTGAACTGTAAGGAGCCTCAGTGCACTCAGGCATATGTAGAAGGCATTCAATAATAATAATAATAATAATAATAATAATAATAATAAATTATATTTGTATTGCACTTTACATTTTAGCAATCTCAAAGTGCTACAGAGTAAGTAAAACAAAAAACATGTGTACACAAAAAAAAAATGTTAAATACTAAGGGGAAACACATACTTTACTTTCAGCAGCTTTAGTAAAAAAAAAAGGTTTTGTTTTTTAGGCCTCGCTTGAAAAAGTATCAAGTCTGGGGGGGGGATGGTCTGGCAGGCAGAGCCAAAGCCAGCCTTGGAGCTGGCAGAGGCGAAGTCCCCCGGTCCGCATGGGTGCGAGGCTGGTTCTAGGGGCTAGAAGGGGTGGTTGGGGTTGCAGAACGGAGGGGTGCGTGGAGGGGTGGGGGGGGGGAGGAGGTTGACTGACTGAGGGTGGGTGGCATGTCCGTGAATGGGAGGGGTTGTAAGGAGGGAGTGGGACTGGAGGGAGAGTGTGTGAGGAGCCAGTGAGGGTGGGGTGGGGGTATGGGTGATGTGAATCAGGACCCTGGCACCTGGGTCCTGGCTGTGCACTGGTCTCTGTGGTGCTGGCCAGCTGATGCCATTGCCAAGGATCCCGCATGAGAGTGCATTGGAGATTGCGGAGCCGGAGGAGGAGATGGAGGAGTGGAAGGCTGCATCTGGTGTTGGGCGATGTGTGGCGAAGTTTTTGGAAGTTTCATGATGGTGGTTGGTCTGAGGTGAGAGGTGTTTGTCTTGTGTGAGTGTTGTGAGGTGTTGGGTGTTGTTTGAGTGACATTGGGTTTGACATGAGAGAGTGGAAGGCCGAAGCCGAGAGAAATGAAGTGGGGTGATGGTGGGTGATGTGTGATGATGTGATGAATGGCTTTTGATGGCTGCTGTTTTGAATGGCTTTCGTTTTGGAAAATTTTAGCTGTTCTCACTGGAGATCTCCTCCAGTGCATCCTCATGGTCGTCAGGTGGGGGGGGTGGAGAGTCGGCGGGGTGTGTGGGGGGTGGGGGTGTGTCATCAGTTGGGTGTCAGTGTGATAGCAGCATCAGCATCAGTGATAGCCTGAAGGTGAAGAGACCCAGGGAGAGCAGGTAGGGGGAGGGGGCACACTGAGGAGGGGGTGACCTGGGGGGGCCACCAGGGGTGACGGTGGGTTTTTGATTTTGTGACGATGTGGGTTTCTGATTTTTGCTTTGTTTCGTCAGATTTGAGATGTTCTGTCAGAGAGTATGGATGAACCAGTTTTTGTAAGAAGTTGTCCGATGATGTGAATGTGTCTTGCGATCAAAGAAGGTCAAATGGAAGATCAAACCGAGCAGAGGGCGACCGAGGAGGGGGATGGATGATGGGGCTTGCTGGGCTGTGTGTGGCTGCCTGTCAAGAAGGGAACTGACCTGTGCTGTGACCAAAGCTGTTTCTGTGGGATGGCGGTTTTTGAAACCTTCTGTTGTTTGAGATCCTTGAGAGTTGTGTTTTTTTGTTTTTTTCCAGAACCTTTGACAGGAATGGAAGGAGGAGAATTGGGGAGATGGGATGGAGATTGGAGTGAATGATGGTTCTTTTTTTTTTTGGTGATCTGATGACAGCAGCTTTAACAGGTGTGGGGATATGACGGGGATTTAGTAGGGATGGAGGGATGAATGAGAGGGGGGAGGATTGGAGGGGATTGGGGGGATGATTTCAGCAGAGGAGGGGGGGGGGGAGGGTTCAGCAGAGCAGGGGGATATTTCCGGGTCCTCCGGCAGGTGGTTCTGAGAGAAGGTGGGATCATGTCCTCCACCTGGTCTGTGTATCCTCCAAAAGGGTGAGTGGAGGAGGGAAATGGGGGGGTGGAGGAACTGTGGGTAGGGGTGGGGGAAGGGGTTCTCTGAGAAGAGTCTTAGATGTGATGGACCTTATGGGCGAGGAAAAGTGAGTTGTCTGTTTGTGAGGAGGGCTCTGGCTTGGGAGGCGAGGGTTTGTTTTATGGTGAGGGGGCGGATGGGAGGTTTCCAGGGCTGGTGGAAACCTTGGCGTCCTGTACCTGTGATCCCTATGTAGGGCCTCAACTACCTCTAGTGCATCCCCATATGGCTCCTGCCTGTACAACCGTGTTAGTCAGGGGGTAGCGCAGCCCGCAGTTGTACCTACGCCCAGAGCGCGTGAAGCGCAGCACAGCGCACGAGGGGGGGGGGTGCTGAGTCGCAAGAAGGAGGTGTGACGTGAGTAAGTGGGCAGGGGGCGTGGAGGTGAAGAAGATGTGATCAGGGACGGGGGAGGAAAAGAACTGTTTCAGGGGGAAACGTTGAAAGTTCAGGAGAATCAGGAATCAGTAACGGAAAAGTCAGAGGCAGGGCCAGGGATGTTGTAAAAAGAAGGGCCAGGGCATCGTGATCTGATTTTTGAATTGGTTTGGGTGGAGGATACGGTGGAAATTGGTGTGGGGGAGAGTGCGTGGGGCACCAAGGTCTGAGTTGGAGTGTACCACCAGGGAAAGGTCAAGCTGTTTAGAGTGAGGGAGTCCAGAAGATGAGGGAAGTTGTTGAGTTTTCCAGTGAGAGGGGGGAAGTGGAGAGATTGATGGAGTGCAGAGTGGTATGAGACGTGAATGAAGGAGGTGGGAGTAGTGTAGAAGAAGCAGAGGTGTGATGCGGATAGTGAAGTTTGATGATCTGGGGGGTTATGGATAAAAGTGGAGTTGAAGGGGGGGGGTTAGTGGAGGAGAAGAATCAAGTGGGAGGGGGGGTTCACCAGGGATTCCCGTACTGTAAAAATCACTGGCCAAGTTTTGAACTTGAGCTTCTGAGAGAAACTTATGGTGTCTTCAGCTGGAATGCACACTGTCATTGTACCATGGAAATGGCTGCTAAACTCCGTTCACCTCAGAGGTAGATAAGTGGGCTGCAACAGGCTTATTTGACTCCTGTATGTGTGTGTGTATGCGTGTGTGTGCATGTAGGAACCGCATGATCGAGCAGTACTACACGCACAATGACCACTACTGCCTGAACCTGGACAGCGGCATGGTGATTGACAGCTACCGCATGGGCAACGAGGCGCGTTTCATCAACCACAGCTGTGACCCCAACTGTGAGATGCAGAAATGGTGAGTTTCTCTGTGATGCTCAGGTGGGTCCAGTGCTGCTGCTCACACTGAAACAGACACCTAGGACAGAGAATTATAAAGTGACTGAACAAAATTCAACTGTGTAAACTGCTAATACGCACCAGTGCAAATGAGCTTCACTGGTAGATGTACATCTTCAGTTGGTCTGGTATTGAGCATGCTCAGTTTAATCAAATTCTGGATTGAGGGATATTATGTGTACATATGTGAATTGTACTAGCTAAGGTAGCACACCGCAGATTTGACTGCAGGGTTACATTAGTATATCCACACAGATGGACCTGGTAGTAAACGTGTGTTTAGTTAGGTCTTGTTTGAATTGCATGCTTGATGCACCTAGATTTGCCCCCCCAGGTCAGTGAATGGAGTATACCGGATCGGCCTCTTCGCCCTGAAGGACATGGACAGCAGTACGGAGCTCACCTATGACTACAACTTCCACTCTTTCAACACCGAGAAGCAGGTGAGACAACCGCTCACTCCCAACTCACAGACATACTCTTCTTCCTTTGTGATCATTCGCTCCCTAAGTCTGCAACTCACTCCCTCTCTCCTCCTCCCATCTCCACTCTCCCCCTACCTCTCATCCCCCACTCCCTTCTGCTCTTCCTCCCTCCCTCCCTCCCTCTCTCTGCGCAGCAAGTGTGTAAGTGCGGCTCAGAGAGCTGCCGGGGGATCATCGGCGGTAAGAGCCAGCGGGTCAACGGGCTGCCTGGGAAGGGGGGCGGAGCCGGGGGCGGGGCTCGCAGGCCGGGCAGACTCAAAGAGAAACGCAAGTCCAAACACCAGCTGAAGAAACGGGTAATAATCACATGATCTGCTCCATAGGCCAGAGCCTGAGGGGTTTACTACCAGGCAGGGAGGGAAAGGGCCAATGCTGAGCCTCTTGGGAGATCCTCTAGATTGGTGTGTTGGCAGATGTGCCACATTAAAACTGATTAAGTTCTACAGTACAGTATGTGGGGGTTTTTTCTTTCCTTGCGTAACTTAATTTGTTCTCTCCGTGCGCCTGTGTCGTTAACAATATACTGTGTGAACTATTAAGGCTTATTAAATCTGTTACCAAGAGAACTGTAATACTGAAACTGTACACTGGAGTGCATTGGTAAATGCTCTGTGGTTTGCTGCGTCTCATCAGTCAAAGTAACTGTGATTGTTTGCTGATAAGAGCCCAGGGTGTGCTGAAGACTCCCTCTGTTTTCTCTGACAGGAGGAAGAGTCGAGCGACAGCGGGAAGTTCTGTCCTCACATACACATGAAGCCCATGTCTAACAGAGAGAGGTAGAGTAAGGACTGTTCTGTCCCCACATACACATGAAGCCCATGTCTAACAGAGAGAGGTAGAGTAAGGACTGTTCTGTCCTCACATACACATGAAGCCCATGTCTAACAGAGAGAGGTAGAGTAAGGACTGTTCTGTCCCCACATACACATGAAGCCCATGTCTAACAGAGAGAGGTAGAGTAAGGACTGTTCTGTCCTCACATACACATGAAGCCCATGTCTAACAGAGAGAGGTAGAGTAAGGACTGTTCTGTCCCCACATACACATGAAGCCCATGTCTAACAGAGAGAGGTAGAGTAAGGACTGTTCTGTCCCCACATACACATGAAGCCCATGTCTAACAGAGAGAGGTAGAGTAAGGACTGTTCTGTCCCCACATACACATGAAGCCCATGTCTAACAGAGAGAGGTAGAGTAAGGACTGTTCTGTCCTCACATACACATGAAGCCCATGTCTAACAGAGAGAGGTAGAGTAAGGACTGTTCTGTCCCCACATACACATGAAGCCCATGTCTAACAGAGAGAGGTAGAGTAAGGACTGTTCTGTCCTCACATACACATGAAGCCCATGTCTAACAGAGAGAGGTAGAGTAAGGACTGTTCTGTCCTCACATTCACATGAAGCCCATGTCTAACAGAGAGAGGTAGAGTAAGGACTGTTCTGTCCTCACATACACATGAAGCCCATGTCTAACAGAGAGAGGTAGAGTAAGGACTGTTCTGTCCCCACATACACATGAAGCCCATGTCTAACAGAGAGAGGTAGAGTAAGGACTGTTCTGTCCCCACATACACATGAAGCCCATGTCTAACAGAGAGAGGTAGAGTAAGGACTGTTCTGTCCTCACATTCACATGAAGCCCATGTCTAACAGAGAGAGGTAGAGTAAGGACTGTTCTGTCCTCACATACACATGAAGCCCATGTCTAACAGAGAGAGGTAGAGTAAGGACTGTTCTGTCCCCACATACACATGAAGCCCATGTCTAACAGAGAGAGGTAGAGTAAGGACTGTTCTGAGGAGAGGGGGGGCTGGCGGGGGACGGGGAATGATGCTCTGTCTCTCCTTTGCACTCTCCCTCTGTTGCTCCCTCTCTCTCCCTCCCTCTCTCTCTCTCCCCCTCTCTCACCTTCTCTCTCTTGCGCTCCCTCTCTTAGGAACTTTGTGCTGAAACACAGTGTGTTCTTGGTGAGGAACTGGGAGAGGATGAGGGAGAAACAGGAGCAGCTGAAGAGGGATGGAGAGAGGGAGCGGGACAGAGAGCGGGAGAGGGAGGGCAGCAGCCTCTCTCTCTACAGCCGCTGGGGCGCAGTCATCCGAGACGACGGCAACATCAAATCAGGTGTGTGTGCGTGCGTGCGTGCGTGCGTGCGTGCATATGTTCCAGCTTGTGCGTGCTTGTGCAGGCTTGGATGTGGAGGTTTACCTGTATTAGCTGATGTCCACAGTGTTTAAATGCCTGTGTCTGTGTTGTTATTGCCAGTGTATTTGTGTGCGGACCAGGCGTTTGCTCACCGGGCCTGTTTGGTGTTGCAGACGTGTTCCTGACGCAGTTCTCAGCTCTGCAGACGTCGCGCTCGGTGCGCACACGCAGACTCGCTGCAGCCGAGGAGAACATGGAGGTCACGCGCACGGCACGCCTCGCTCACATCTTCAAGGAGATCTGCGACATGATCATCAGCTACAAAGGTCTGTGTGCTGTCCTACTCAACCCCGCGAGTCTGTGTGCTGTCCTACTCGGCCCCGCGAGTCTGTGTGCTGTCTTACTCAACCCCGCGAGTCTGTGTGCTGTCCTACTCGACCCCACGAGTCTGTGTGCTGTCCTACTCAACCCCGCAAGTCTGTGTGCTGTCCTACTCGACCCCGCGAGTCTGTGTGCTGTCCTACTCGACCCCACGAGTCTGTGTGCTGTCCTACTCGACCCCACGAGTCTGTGTGCTGTCCTACTCGACCCCACGAGTCTGTGTGCTGTCCTACTCGACCCCACGAGTCTGTGTGCTGTCCTACTCAACCCCATGAGTCTGTGTGATACTGCACTCTGCTCACTTGCTCACTCTGGTATGCCCATGTGGTTAACCAATCTTCAATCTTTCTTTCTGTGTCTCTGTAGACTCAGCCAATCAGACCCTCGCTACCCCCCTCCTCACACTGCCCTCCAGGAAACGGTGAGTTTTGGAGGATGTGTCTGTACGGCTGAATGTGCTTAGCATTAGGCCTGATCTGTGTGATGTTTGCGGTAAATGCAAGTAATAGACTGATACTGAGTGTGATACTGGCTGCTGCCAGCCTGCTTCACACACAGAGCTGCTCTGCGCTCCTCCGCAGCACATGTATTTGACTCCGGAGAGTAAACGCGAGGCGATCGATTTCCGCCGTGCACCTCCTTTCCTCCTTTCCTTTCTGTGCCGTAAGCAAACGGACCGTTTAACGATTGCATTTGGTAGACAGTTGTAGGGAAACCCTTGTAAAACGCTCCGCCGAGAGGCGACGGCTACTCTCATGGCGTCGCTCGTTCATCACAATCGCGGCATGTTTCGGCAGTCTGAGTACAGCTCTGGCCTGAGGCTGGCAGTGCACCGCTTGCGCCCCCTGCTGGTTCAGTATGAGACTTACCTCTCAGACTGTCAGAACTGTGAGAATGAGTCACTACCCGAGGGACAACAGCAGTGCTGTGTAAAACAATTGAAGGTTATTTTACCTGTGTCTAAGGTTTTTTTTCCACAATGTGTGATTTGTTTAAATACTGTGGATCAATGCAGTACCCATCCACCAGTCATATATGTAGTAACTCACAGAATTTGTGACCCATTACACATTATACAGCTGCTTTTCAGACCATGGAAAAGAACGAACAATGTTTCATTAACAGGGATGAGTCACAAACAGATGGTTTGAATGTCAGTCAGTTTGAATGATAAGTGAGTTAATAATCTCAGCTGAAGACAGGAGTAGCTCCACACTGAGGCAGCCAGCACACGGTGGCTTCTTCCTTCTCCTGTGCCTTGGTGATAATACACTAAGTTCTGTGCTCTTAGCACAGTGTGCAAAACCTTTCATCACATGCAAAACCAATAACATGACCAATGATTGGTTATGCCATTTTTTGACATTACAGGCATTTAGCAGACGCTCTTGTACAGAGCGACTTACACAACGTTTAGGCATTTTACCACCAATCATTGCTTGTGTTATTGGTTTTCCGTGTGCTGAAAGGTTTTGCACATGCTAAAGGTCTTAGTAAATCAGGCCCTTAGTGCGTGTCTAAGTGTGTGTCTGAGTAAGTGTTTGGCTCTGTGTATCTCAGGAACATGCAGTACTATGAGAAGGTATCAGACCCTCTGGACCTGAGCACCATTGAGAAGCAGATCCTCACCGGACACTATAAGACTGTGGAGGCCTTCGACACCGACATGCTCAAAGTGTTCCGCAATGCCGAGGTGGGTCTGTGGGTCTATTCATGCTCATCACTAAAAAGTCAGTAATTCTGAGTATAAACAAGAGGTTTATATAAAACCGTGGTCTCATATAATAACACCATTGGGTGTTAAATGTACACCAGCAGTGTTTGCTGTGATGTGTTTTTTTGTTTGAGTATTTGTGACTCATGTAACCTAAGGGAAGAACCGTCAGTGTAAATGCTCAGGCATGTGAATCTAGAGGGCATCCCATGGAGATGGTCCTCTGTATCCACATGCATTTTTCTGTATCTGTGGATCCATCTCTCCGGCTTACTTTTTAGCACCATCTGTGGAGCTCTGAATATAGACCGTGACATTTCCCACAATGCATAGCTAAAGGCACCCAGATCTCAGCCCCAGATGTCCCCGCCTGACCGTGTCTCTCTGTCGTGCGCTCGCTCCCTCCCCCCCTCCCTGCAGAAGTACTACGGGCGCAAGTCCTCAGTGGGCCGGGACGTGTGCCGCCTGCGGAAGGCGTACTACGGGGCGCGGCACGAGGCCGCCGTCCAGATTGACGAGATCATGGGCGAGACGGCTAGCGAGGCCGACAGCTCCGACTCGCTGGAGCGTGACCACACCCACCACCACTCGCACCACGGCCGCCCGGGGTCACATGACAAGGACGACGACGTCATCCGCTGCATCTGCGGCATGTACAAGGACGAGGGTCTGATGATCCAGTGTGAGAAGTGCATGGTGAGGGAGGAGGGGAGAGACGGAGGAGAGAAAGTGAGAGGGACCAGGCTAGGATAGAGATAAACAGGGAGGGCAGAGTAAAAGTGATATTAATGTATGATGCTGGTTAAAACTCCAGGGTGACACATGTCTATGTATATGTTATCTGTTAATGTAGTTCCTGTATTAGACGGTGTTTAATTCTGCCTGCCCTCCATTACCTCAAAAACACTGAACATGTTTGTGAGTTAGGACAGGAGTGTGTGGTCTCCGTGCGCTGGTAACGGTCCCCCTCCCCTGCAGGTGTGGCAGCACTGTGACTGCATGCGGCTGAAGTCTGACGTGGAGCACTACTTGTGTGAGCAGTGTGACCCGCGGGCGGTCGACAGGGTGAGTCCACCACGTGTGTGTGTGTGTGTGTGTGTGTGTGTGTGCGCGCGCGCGTGCATGTATGCTTGTGTGTCTGTACACTTGTGCTCTATGTGTGTGTGTGTGTGCACTCATATGCTTTGTTTGTGTGCACTCATGTGCTTTGTGTGCGTGTGCATGCGCGTGTGTGTCTGTGTGTTTGTGCTCATGTTTTTTGAGTGTGTGTGTGTGTGTGTGTGTGCGCGCATGCGCGTGTGCGCTCTTCTTTTTTGTGTGTGAGTGTGCGTGCTCATGTGCTTTGTGTATGTGTGTGCGCGCGCTTGTGCTGATGTTTTTTGAGTGTGTGTGTGTTTGTGCACTCATGTGCTGTGTGTGTTTACCCTGCCTCAGGAGGTCCCCATGCTGCCCCAGCCCAGCTACGCCTCGTCCGGCTCCATCTACTACATCTGCCTGCTGCGGGACGATCTGCTACTGCACCAGGGTAAGCAGGCCCCTCTGCATGACCTTTAACCCCGGGGTGCTGCTCATACAGAGCTGGGGTCCTGCAGAGTCCTACTGCAGGCAAAGGTCAAAGGGTCATAGCGTCATAAACATGGACAAAAACACTAGAATTGAATTTGTTTACAGTTAACCTTTGTTGCTCTGTGTTGGTGTCTGTGCTAATCTGTGTATTAGCTGTGTTGGTGACTGTGCTAATCTATGTAAATGTTAGCTGTGTTGGTGACTGCTTATCTGTGTAAATGTTAGCTGTGTTGGTGACTGTGCTAATCTGTGTATTAGCTGTGTTGGTGACTGTACTAATCTGTGTATTAGCTGTGTTGGTGACTGTGCTAATCTGTGTAAATGTTAGCTGTGTTGGTGACTGCTAATCTGTGTATTAGCTGTGTTGGTGACTGTGCTAATCTGTGTAAATGTTAGCTGTGTTGGTGACTGCTAATCTGTGTATTAGCTGTGTTGGTGACTGTGCTTATCTGTGTAAATGTTAGCTGTGTAAATGTTAGCTGTGTTGGTGACTGTACTAATCTGTGTATTAGCTGTGTTGGTGACTGTGCTATTTTGTGTGCAGGTGATTGCGTGTACCTGATGAGGGACAGTCGGCGAACCCCAGATGGGCAGCCCGTCAGGCAGTCGTACCGCCTCCTGTCACACGTCAACCGAGATAAACTGGACATCTTCCGTATCGAGAAGCTCTGGAAGAGCGACAAGTGAGAGATGGAGTGTTTCTAAGCGACAGAGAAAGGGGGGGTTTGGAGACGCACAGGGGATCGTTTTTAGCATTGAGCTGATGGACTTTGACTCGCGAGTGAGCGACTTGTCAGTTGCGCTCCCGTCGAAAAGCAAGACACATCTGAGAACCTTCTGAATCTGTTATTCTGTTCCTCTTCCCCTCCCCCGTCCCCCTTTAGGGGTGAGCGCTTTGCTTTCGGACACCACTACTTCCGGCCGCACGAGACCCACCACTCACCCTCGCGGAGGTTCTATCACAATGAGCTTTTCCGCGTGCCGCTCTACGAGATCATCCCTCTGGAGGCCGTGGTGGGAATGTGCTGCGTCCTCGACCTCTACACCTACTGCAAGGGTGAGACTTCGCACACGGTCCCTAACCCTCACACACATGACCTCAACACCTACTGCAAGGGTGACATTTTATACACTGTCCCTAAACCTCACACACATGACCTCTACACTTACTGCAAGGGTGACATTTTATACACTGTCCCTAAACCTCACACACATGACCTCTACACTTACTGCAAGGGTGACATTTTATACACTGTCCCTAACCCTCACACACATGACCTCTGCAACTACTGCAAGGGTGAGACTTCGCACACTGGCCCTAACCCTCACACACATGACCTCTGCACCTACTGCAAGGGTGACATTTTATACACTGTCCCTAACCCTCACACACATGACCTCTACACTTACTGCAAGGGTGACATTTTATACACTGTCCCTAACCCTCACACACATAACCTCTACACCTACTGCAAGGGTGAGACTTCGCACACTGGCCCTAACCCTCACACACATGACCTCTACACTTACTGCAAGGGTGACATTTTATACACTGTCCCTAACCCTCACACACATAACCTCTACACCTACTGCAAGGGTGAGACTTCGCACACTGGCCCTAACCCTCACACACATGACCTCTGCACCTACTGCAAGGGTGACATTTTATACACTGTCCCTAACCCTCACACACATGACCTCTGCACCTACTGCAAGGGTGACATTTTATACACTGTCCCTAACCCTCACACACATGACCTCTACACTTACTGCAAGGGTGACATTTTATACACTGTCCCTAAACCTCACAAACTTGACACACATGACCTCTGCACCTACTGCAAGGGTGACATTTTATACACTGTCCCTAACCCTCACACACATGACCTCTACACTTACTGCAAGGGTGACATTTTATTAGGGGTGGGACGATTCAATCTCATAACGATTCGATTCGTTTCCGATTCTTTAGGCAAAGGTTCGATGCATCATAATATCTTACGTTTGACCACGATTCGATTCGATTCGATTCGGTTCGATTAATTTAGATACTTTAAAAAAAGTAATAGGCATGCTAATGTGATTTGATACCGATACATTCAGCAGTAATTAAATATTCAATTAGAACCTTACACCAAGTTCACAGCATTATGTTTATTGTTAAGGCATGCCATACATTTTGCAGCTGTCTGCAGCAAATAATGCAGCAATAAACATGACTAACAGTGTATTTTCTAAAGTTGCCCTATTTAGGTTATTGTTTTTCAAACAGTGTCAGACATGGTACCCTAATACAGTTCCTTTATTTACAAAATGAAAATGGCAAAATGTATAACAATTACTAAACTGGGGCAAGAAAAATGAAATAGCCTATAGGTTAGTGTCATGCATAGTACTTTCCTAAATCTTAGTACGATCTAGAACTTCGGTGGAGCAAGATGCCCATCCATCCTTAGTTAAAGCTACTCTCGTAGCGTTTTGCAAGGACAGTCGAACAGTTTTCTTCACCTCTTCATACAGAGCAGGTATACATTTTTCACTAAAATGTTTTCTGCATGGTATGGTGTATCTAGGTTCCACGACATTCATTAAGTGAATCGGACAGTTAACGTAGTAATAATTAATTAAACGTAAGACATTGGAAATAGTCTTACTATTTTAGTTTGTCTCGAACGTCTACTTGATTTTGAATAGAAAATGGTTTAAATTTAAATATCAGAAAGCACTTTACAATTAACTGTCTGAACACGGTATGTGTATAAAAACTAATAAAAACAATTATACAAAAAAATAGAACTGTTTGGCCATTTCTCCAGGAAACTCAGGGGAAGTGTCAATGACTCCCGAGTTTAGCTTGCTAACGCGCTTGCTGTCCTTCACGTTAATTGTGTATCGTCGGCTCAAATGGTTTATCATGTTTGCGGTGTTGCCTGTGTATCTGATTTCTACTTGGCAGATCTTGCATATTGCAGCGGTTTTGTCAAGTACACCCTCCTTCTTTCTAAACCCGAAATGCTTCCATACCACTTATTTTCTGTTCGGAACATCGCAAGTTCTGTAAGTTTCTGTCTCTTTTGTCGCACTCAGCGAGCACGCAGCTAGCCATTTCGCTCAGATCTGTCCGTCTCATTGTCGCTACTTTCAACGCACGCTTACGTTGGGGTTGGAGCAGAAACATGGATTGAAGCTGGTCAAAACAGTTTTAAAAGTAGTCGTGTCTTAGAAATATATATTTAAAATAATTTTTGAATAAATGAATACATGTGCACATTCATTTAAAATGCGATATTAATCGATGCTTATCGATTCGAATCTTACAGATCGATGCAGTTGTATTTACACATTCGGATCGATGCACCGCGATGCACCGGTGCATTGTCCCACCCCTACATTTTATACACTGTCCCTAAACCTCACAAACATGACACACATGACCTCTACACTTACTGCCATGGTGAGATTGCACACACGGTCCCTAAACCTCACTCACATGACCTCTACACCTACTGCCAGGGTGGAATTTCACACACAGTCCCTAACCCTCACACACTTCTGCATGCGGGGTGGTCTGTGTGTGACCCCGCCCACTGAGGTGACTGACACACGAGCCCCTCCCTTCCTGCAGGCCGGCCCAAGGGTGTGAAGGAGCAGGATGTGTACATCTGCGACTACCGCCTGGACAAGTCAGCACACCTCTTCTACAAGATCCACCGCAACCGCTACCCCGTCTGCACCAAGTCCTTCGCCTTCAACCACTTCCCCAAGAGGGTGGCCCCCAAGAGGGACTTCTCTGTAAGGCCGGGGAGACCTTACTGTGTGTGTGCGTGTTTGTGTGTTTGTGTGTGTGTGCGTGCGTGCGTGCGAGTGTGCGCTTGTTTGTGTGTGCTTGTGGTATGTCTGTGTTTGTGTGCATGATAATCACAGCTCTAATACTATTTTTATACCTCAGAAGTGCCTGTAACCAGGGTAACGTCCACAACCATATACAATCAAGCCAGAAAGTCTGCACACCCCTTTCACCTTCTCCACGTTTTATTACGTTACAGACTTATACTACAATAGATTGAGTTCATTTTTTGCCTCAAACATCTACACACAATAGCCAATAATGACGAAGTAAAAACAGGTTTTTAGAAAATATGCAATTTTATTTTACTGACAAAAATAGGTTATTTAGGGGTTACATATCTGTACACACCCTTAGCCTTAATACTTGGCAGCGATTACAGCTTCAAGGCGTCTTCGGAAAGAAGCTACGAGCTTGGCACACTTGTTTCTGGACATTTTTGCCCATTCCTCTTGGCATATCCTTGCAAGCTTCGTCAGGTTGGATGGGGAGCGTCGGTACACAGCCATTTTCAGCTCTTTCCACAGATGTTCAATTGGATTCAGGTCTGGGCTCTGGCTGGGTCACTCAAGGACATGCACAGACTTTCTCCGAAGCCACTCCTTTGTTCTCTTGGCTGTGTGTTTCGTGTCGTTGTCATGTTGGAAGGTAAAACTTCGCCCCAGTCTGAGGTCCAGAGCGCTCTGGAGCAGGTTTTCTTCAAGGATCTTGGTGTACTTAGCTGCATTCATCTTTTCCTCTATCAGGACTAGGCGCCCCGTTCCCGCTGCTGAAAAACATCCCCACATCATGATTCATGCTTCACTGTAGGGATGGTATTAGCCAGGTGATGAGCGGTGCCTGGTTTCCTCCAGACGTGACGCTTGGTATTCAGGCCAAAAAGTTCAATTTTGGTTTCATCAGACCAGAGAATCTTGATTCTCATGGTTTGAGAGTCCTCTAGGTGCCTTTTTGGCAAACTCCAAGCGGGCTGTGATGTGCCTTTTACTAAGGAGGGGCTTCCGTCTGGCCACTCTACCATAAAGGTCTGATTGGTGGAGTGCTGCCTGGATGGTTGATCTTCTGAAAGGTTCTCCCATCTCCACAAGGATACGCTGGAGCTCTGTCCCTCGGGTTCCTGCTCTCCTCTCTGGCTAAGGCCCGTTTTCCCCGATTGCTCAGTTTGGCCAGGCGGCCAGGTCTAGGAAGATTCTTGGTGGTTCCAAACTTCTTCCATTTACGAATGATGGTGACCACTGTGCTCTTTGCGACCTGTAAAGCTGCAGAGATTTTTCTGTACCCTTCTCCAGATCTATGCTTTGACACAATCCTGTTTCTGAGGTCTGCAGATAATTCCTTTGACCCCACGGCTTGGAGTTTGCTCTGACATGCACTGTCAACTGTGGGACCTTATGTAGGCAGGTGTTGGCAATCCCCAATCATGTCCAATCAATTTAATTTATCACAGGTGGACTCCAATTAAGTTGTAGAAACATCTCAAGCAGTATCAGTGGAAACAAAATGCACCTCAGCTCACTTTTGGGTGTCATATCAAAGGGTGTGCACACTTGTGTACATATGATATTTTACATTTAGATTTTTAATAAATTGGCACAAATGTCTAAAAACCTGTTTTCACTTTGTCATTATGGGCTATTTTGTGTAGAAAAATTCTGTAACGTAATAAAATGTGGAGAAGGTGAAAGGGGTGTGCAGACTTTCCGGCTTGACTATGTTTTTTAAATTTTTATTCTTCTGAAGGCAGTGTGCTACACTGACCTGATAAAGCAGTTAATATAGAAAAGAGAGATTTATGAGGGGTGTCATGCTCTGAATACACTTATTTAACATCTTATTTCAGGCTTTTTATGATTGCCATTGTAACAGTGTGTCATACTTATTATTATCTCTGAGCTATGCCTTGATAGTCTCTCTTTTATACACCATAATATAATGTAATGTGTGTTGAATTGGAAATTGTATTGTTTGTGTTTCTTGCTCCAGGAAAGGAAATGAATAGTATTATCGCTCTAACTCTGTGCTGAGTAGTAATTTCGGGAGCTAACAAAGTTTGCCCTTGCTCCCCCAGCCTCACTACGTTCCGGACAACTACAAGAGGAACGGAGGTCGTTCCTCCTGGAAGACCGAGCGGCCCAAGATGGTGTGTAAGGACGGGCTGGACGGGGGGACGTGCGAGGACGACTCCTCTCCCGGCGACCCCCAGCTGTGCGATGGGGCGGGGCCGTCCCAGCTGGACAGCGAGGAGGGGGGCGGGGAGGGGGACATGGACATCGTCCCGGGAGAGCCTCCGCCCCTCCTGCCCCAACCGCCCCCCCTGCCACAGACCCCCCTAGACCAGGGGGCTGAGGACGAGGAGGAGGGCGAGCTGGAGCGGGCCGACGCCCTGGAGATCCCCCCCTCCTCCTCCTCCTCTTCATCCCATCACTCTGAGCTGGAGAGGAGGGAGACGCAGAGGGAGAGGCTCAACAAGATACTTCTCAATCTGCTGCACCAGACTCCCAGCAAGAGCGGTGAGGGACCAGCAGGGGGAGCTAGAGAACGGGAGCATCAGGGAAAGGGGGCGGGGTTTGAGGGAATGAGGAGGGACATTGGGGCGTTCTACATAAAAGTAAAAGTGAAAGGGAAAGTGGTGGAACGTGCCGGGCTAATGTGAGGATTGGGAGGAAAATTACGCCCTTTACATCACATTGGAATTAATGCTGCTGTTGTCTTGACTCTCTTTCAGTAATTGATGTGACCTACCTGTTGGAGGAGGGATCTGGGCGGCGACTGCGCAGACGGACGCTGGGATTGGGCGACTTTGTTGGCAGGAAGTGATGTCACCAGCCACACCTCGTAATCCACACGTTCTGCACTCTCGTTCCCAGTGAGCGTCGGAGAGGCGGAGAAACGAAGGAAGAGGACAGATGAGAGAGAGAGAGAGAGAGCGCACCCACTTCTCTCCTCCTCTCCTCACATATTTCCTTCTCTCAGTGACAGACAGATGGACACTCTGGACAAGGCGCGCGGGACATTAAACCTAACAGGACTGAAAGGGAGACCGTGCTGGGACAGACATACACAAGGACAGATGTACGCGCAGTGGACGAGGAGACGATGTGTCAAAAAATAAAAAAGACATTTCAGACGAACATGTCTGCGCGCAGGAACGAGCGACACGTGAAACGCACTAAACAAAGCGGACACACTAAGACAGACAAGAGGACACGAAGCGAGCGGAAACCTGGATGCCTTCGGGCGACTCGAGGGAGGGAAAGGACGAGACTGGGGACAGCGCGGCGGGGAGCAGAGGAGATGCCCAGGACAGACAGACAGACAGACGGACATACATTTGATTGACAGTGTGGGAGAGACGCTGTTATCGGGCGTGCTCAGTTAAGACAATGGAGAATGGACTTTGGTAGCCTTTTGTGCTTTACTATTATACATGTCATTTGTTTTACCTGAAACATAGTAAAGCCAGAGAAGAGACACACACTTACATATGTACACACACACACACACACACATACAAAAACTACTAGAGGGAAGGCAGTTTCTTATTTAATTGATGCAAAGGTTGTTTTATTTAGCGTACCTTTAACCTAAGCTCAGATGAGTGGCACAGAGTGGCTCTTTGGAGGCCCGTGCTGGAGAGGGCTCTGCTGAGCTCCTGTGTGCTTTTTGCTGGGGCTTCATCTTAACCGGTTTCATATGCAGGACGCGTGTCAACTCCCCCACCTAAAGACAGTGTGAACACACCAGCCTCCGCTTCATTCATACAGAGGTCGATGGAGATAGAGTGGGGGAACGGTCAAGCTTGGTCAATCCAGTCTGGAGGCCTGACATGGACACACAGAACTCAAGGGCTTCACTCCAGCTGGGTTTGTCATTGACAGTTGATGCGATTATAAGAAATGTTGAAACGCACTTCATCTGTCTCTCTTGTATAAGAACACAATACAGTGCAAGTGGATAGGGAGGGAAGGGGGGGGTTTGGGGACTGGTTCAGATCGTCATGCATTTTGCGTGTCTCATTGCGTGCCTCTGGGAATGTTTTCGGAAAACTGTGATGAGATTTTTGAGTGGATGTGACCCGAGACTGGATAGCGACGGGCTGACAGACTGAGAAACTGACACGTGAAGAGAAGGAGCTGTAAAGTGCCAAGCTGTACATAGACTGGAATGAAGTGAGCTTAGTCTCCTAAAGCAATATCTCAAATATGGAATTTGTTTCTATTGTATTGTACAGGACCCAACCTATGGAGCCCTACATGTATTAAAAACATTATTATTATTATTATTATTATTATAATTTCTTCCCTTATTGTCATGGTGTTTAAGGTGAGAAAGCACAGGGGAGGAATGTTTTTATGAAATGCAGCAAGCACTATTAGCAGTGATTGAAGTACGGGAATTGAAATCACGT
The DNA here is from genome assembly GCA_022702515.1 of Ilyophis sp. 1 JC-2022. NCBI lineage: Eukaryota > Metazoa > Chordata > Actinopteri > Anguilliformes > Synaphobranchidae > Ilyophis > Ilyophis sp. 1 JC-2022. Next base: position 83,819,058 of record CM040406.1, read on the forward strand.
TGCATATCTATGAATAGAATGGAGAAGAGGAGGCACAGGACAGCTAGGGACAGACGAAGCAGATATTGTAATTATTACTACATTTAGCGCGAAAGAAAAACGGTTCTCTATTTTGCTGCAAAGTGTTGAACACTAAAAAAACAGACCAACGTAAAAATTTACTATTTCGAAAGGAGACAGAGAAACAGTAAAATTCTGTCGATTTAATATAGTTCCTGGTAAAGATTGTTTTCGTTTCATATGTTATTTTAAAAAAAACTAAACAAAAAAAAAAAAAACTACAGAATCCAGTTTTGTGAAAACGGTTATAAACGTGGCTCTTGTATTTTTTATTTTTGTGTGTGTGTGTGTTTTGTGATTTTTTTTCTTGTTTCTTTTTTCTTTTTCTTTCTTTTCTCTCCCCATTTCAACATATTTTTCTTTTTTTGTGAGACAATCGCAAAACATTGACTATTGTAAATGGACTTCTGGGCAGACATTGCGTGTGCTTGTTCCATTTGTCCAATTATCTTCCTCTGGTTCAAAGTTTGTAATTATGATTCTAAAGTCACAAGGATGCTGTTTGTTTTTAATTTTGTTTTATATGTTTATTAGTTTTTTATAAAAAGCACTACATTATTGCAAATAGATGATGATTATCATTGCAAATATGATTATGGTTATTAGGATTATTTATCTAGTTTGCATGAAAGCAATGTGTCTGAGTTTTTGCTACACAAATGCTGCTAATAATTTACTTTTAGGAAAAATAAAAACAAAAAAAATAATTTATCGCCCAAAAAATGTGGTTTTGAATTTTGATCTTTGTAAAAAATGAATAAAATACTGATTTAAAAACATGACTTACTCCAGATTTTACATTTGATGTAATGTGTAACATTGCTTATCATTTTCCTTACTAATATTATTATAGAGCTGAAACATCAATAAATGCATAATTATACTTCTCTCTATGGAAACCGTGTAAAATATTAAACGGATTTTTTTTCAAAGAAACATTTGTTGTGTTGTAATGATATTTACTCATACTGTATTTAAAATTAGGGCATACACTGAACGCATACAGAAACTAAACAAAAGTGTTGGCCTTAGTAGTAAATAAGCCATATACTGTTTTATACATATACGGCAATATTCAGGGTCAAAAAGAAAAATGCACAAAAAAATAATATTTTCAAAGCCATCATAAAACATCTGTGCGAGCAGATCTTTCAAATCGGTAAACAAATCAATACCAAGGTGGTTCTATAGATAAAACCCAAATAATCTAAATATTCATATATCAGCCATCTGATCGACTGTGGTTATGAATAACAATTCATTTTTATCCTTTTTCATCAGTATTCATGAAAAAGCTCCAAATTATGCATAGAATAATTTGCTTTAATTGTGCTTTATAGTGTCAGTAAATGCAGAACTCAGGTGAATCCATATTTGTATGTTGAGCTGTCATAGCAATTGTCTGCTTTTGTAGATATCAATTGAGATCAAGAGAATATTTGAATATCGGTAATATATGAATAATAATTGTATTATTTAATCATTAAACCTACTCATACATGCATGTATTTGTTGGCAGCACTGACTGAAGGTGACCTTGCCTATATTAGACCCAGCGATCTGTAAGTATTCTTAGCTGTGGATCTGCAGGGTCATGGGTTGGTAGCCTGACATTGCAGTATGCCAGTATTTGGTTGGTGGTTTCATTTTAAAATGGGATCCTGCTGCTGCAATTTTGCAGCCATTTGCAAAGCTATTTTTAAAATATCATCTCACTTCATAGGCCTGAGAATGTATTTGAATTATCACCGGTTAGTGGGTTTGTTCACCAAGTGGTTTTTGTTGTGCCGATAGGGTCAAACACAAAAGGAAATGTCCCAGTGAGGCTCTGCTGCTATGAGAGTGAGACGCAGAATTCTCCAGCCCCTCATCCCCCAGAATGTCATCCCTCTGTTTAGATGGATGAATGAATCACGCCCCCTCCGTATCAGCTGATGCGCAACGAATGCTCTGGGAAAGCCGGCTGCAGCACGTGGATCGCCCAGGTCAGGTAAGGACACACATCGGTGGCAGTTCACACAACAGACTGGAAATGTCACACTTCTGGGGGGATATTGAGTTTATTAGATATTTACAGACAAGCACATGCAGGAGCGGAATGACAGTGACTGACACCATTGCAGGAGCACAGTACATTAGAGTGGTACAGTCAGGCTAAACACTGAGGCACATAACCCACTTCTACACATACACCTCCAGATGGATAGAGAGATAGAGAGAAAGGGGAAGCGGGGATAGATAACAGCTATATTCCCTTCTACAAATAATGAATCAATAAATAACACAACATTAACAACTGACACCACAATACAAACTATTTTAATGGCCGCATAAATAAACGAATAAAAGTGCAAAAACGAAGTAAATCATACTGATGTCAACTTTCTGCCCGCTATTCCAGACCACCTTTCAGAAATATCACATTCCTGAGTTTAGTGTTTGCTCGCTTTCCCCCCCCTTGAGCAGCTGCAAACCCACGTTAAATGGCTGCTCAGTGCACAGTGAAGCGAGCAGCGGCGACATCGCGCCTATCATGATCGCCTCAAGTGTAGTTTGTACACACTTATTCAGCATCCATCCTCTCGGCTCATTTCAGGAAAGAAATTCTGCTTATTCTGAGGCTCCCGTTATAAGATGATTTAAACGGCAGACTTAACTGCAGTAAAGGACGATATAACATTCACGGCGACACACTCTGCTATATCCCAGGTTTTCGCACCTCGACTGTGGTTCATTTAAGGTGAACGCTTGTGTAATTCAGTGCTTTACTGTAAGGACCCGTTGGCACGAGAGCTGGTAAACTGGGGCTGCAAATATTTCAATCCTTATGCAGCTTCATGCATCCTGTTCTCGGATCTTCCCCACCCTCGAACTGCAACTTCCCAGGCTTTGGGACAGGTGCAGCTAGAGCATACAGTATATGCATAGTTATTTAAAATGTACGTTAAAAACGGTAAAAAAATAAAAAGAAAAAGATTATAATCAACATAATCACAATAATTAACATAATGACATCACACAATTTGTACAGCTATACCTATTACTACTGCTACTACAACTACTTTGATAATGGACATAATAATCATAATAATAGTTTTATATGACTATTTAACTGCATAAACTGGGGACTTGGAATACAAGAGGATAATCTTTCAGTTACTAAAAATAGCTGTGTGTTCCTATGTGCCTTCACCAAGACTGAAGTCTTTTCAAGGCGGTAACTGCAGCACAGCTCTGCTCCAAAAATGTAGTTACGTACTCTTTAAGCCTAGTTGATTTTCAATTTGTAGAAAGCTCTGAATATTCAAGATCGTATTCACTTTGCTTTTGCACAAAAATGTACTTGTATTCTTGCCATTTTGTTGAATAATGACACTCTAATCAATCAATTAATTCATTCATTATTATTATTACTTGCATATTAATTTTGTATTAAACCTTGAATTAGTTTAACTTTGTGCATCAGTAATATATTGTATATTGTGTGCACTTAAACGCTGAACCTATTTAACAGTGCTATGAATTTTAATACCTGTAATAGCTTATTCCAGTATATTGAAAACACTTAAAAGCCTTTGGATACTTGTGTAATTGACACAATGCACGCGCAGTCAATTCAGTATGCTTCAAAGCAAATCATAGTGAGTTGAAAATTTAAGGAGGATTGCAAATTACGTGTATAAGTGCTATATTGTTCTAAAATCGATATTAATAGTACAATGACAGTATTCAGTTCATTGAAACTCATCAACTCCTTGTCAGAAGCATTTTTTTTACTTGCTATAATCTAGATTCCTATCTCTGTCCATCTGTCCATCCACCTATGCAATTTCAATATATATTTCAATATATATAATCCTATGTATATTTATACATTCAGCTTTATATGGTTTTCAAGTGAACACTAATAGTAGCAGAAACATTTCAACACAAACCTGGTAAGAGAGGAGAGATGGACATTGAACACAGCCACTAATCACTAAATTACTATATTCCTCTTTTTGTTGACTTCATGGTTATTTCCCGTCAAGCCGAATCATCTCTGGCCCTGGAGGGATATACAAACATTGGGCTTTCCAGCTGTATTTAATTAAATCACTAACATCCTCTCACCTAATGAGGGGTGCTGCATTCCTCAAGGAGGATTTTGACGAGCTTAATCAGTTGATAAAGTGCCTGGCTGTGACAAAATCCTACGTGCACCAAGATGCTCCAGGACCAGAGTCAAAAGGCCATGTTTCAGGTTATTTCAAAACCACGGCCCTCCCCGATCTTATCATCCAGTCCGCAGCGCTGGAGTCACATGATCAGGGAGGTGTAGCCAATGGGAACGAGTCCCTCATTGTCGCCCCGACGACAACGAACCCAGTCGCTGTCGACACCTTCTAGCACCATGAGCTCCTCCCCTTTCTTGAAGCTCAGCTCCTCCCCCGTGCCCGAGTGGTCACACAGGGTTCGCACCGACCTGGACACAGAGAGAGGGAGGGAGGGAGGGAGGGGGTGAGACATAGAGAAAGAACCGGAAATTAGAACCAGGGAAGCCACTGGGTAAGCACAATTAATGTCCATAACACACATAAAAGCACAAACTTACACTAATACCTTGTAACTTTACTGAAATGATTATTTATGAATGTTATGTGAATAATGTACCTAACAGGTCTTGGTCTGACTCCTGTTTCCTCTGTCTCAGACTCTCCCTCTGCCCTGCCCTCTTTAGGCACTGGGTTTTGGGTGGGGCTTACGATGCGGGTCAGAGCTGAAACTCCAGGGGCAATCCAATGAGATGGACGCCTACACAAGTAAGGGAAGAAAGGAAATGTCACGTGACAAAGAGAGGTAGAAAGTGAGAAGGACACAGAGAAGGTAGCGCTGTTCCCTGGACAATAACTGGCGGGTTCCTGAACTCATTACATGTACTTTACATTTTGGCTTTAGCAGATGCTCTTATCCAGAGAGACTTATTCAGATTATATTTGTACACAATCCATTTATACAGCTGTATATTTACTGAGGCAACTCAGGTGAACAAATCAAACCCGCAACCTTTGAGCTACAAGCCTAGTTCCCTAAACATCATACTACACTACACCGTATAGGCAAATCAATGTAGACCCATGCACACACGGACGTGCGTAAACATGTCCCTATGCCGGCTCACCTAGCTGAAGGTGTGCGTGTCTGTGGGGTCCTGTGTCCTCTGGAGGCCCCAAACAGTCTGCCCAGACCCCAAGGGACTGTGGGACTGCTTTCAGATGGAAGGTCCCTCTGAGGCGGGTGACTGATGAGGTCGAGCTGGGTAAGGGTGCTCGGGGAACTGCCTGACCAAAAATCCTGGGGTTGAGGAGAAGGCTTTTCTACCTCAGATGTAACTTCCCCAGTTGGGTAATAATTGCCCAGGTTCTGCCCCAGACGTTCACCCCAGCGCAATACTGTGCCCCAGCCCTGCTGTATTGCCTGACCAGCTTGCTGAGAGAAGCTACTAACGCTAGGGGGCAATATTTCTTTCTCCTGTAGCCACAGAAGCTGGGGGCTGGTCTCTCCCTTATTGGTCACTGTTCTTGGGAATGGACTGTGATTGGCTAACCCTTCTACCTCACCAGCAATGTGATTGGTGGAATCTGTGAGAGCTGTACGCTGAGTGCCCTCAGCTGGTTCCAAATGCCTAATGTCCTGCTCTGACACACTCTCAAGGGGATGTCTACTATCAAGGGAAAACCCCCTGGGTGGGACCCTGAAACTACCCTCGTGATTGGCTGGGCTGGGCGTTTCTGGGCTGTGATTGGCTGTGGAGAGGCTAGGGGAGGTGGGGTCAAGGTGGTGGTGCTGGAAAAGTAAATCTAGTTTGAAGGTCAAGAGGGACAAGGGCTGCAGTAGGAGGAGGAGCTCTTCAAAAAGAGGCTGACAGGAAGTGTGCGACAGCCGCATGAAGGAAGCGGGACGATAGTATGTTGTCAGGACATCTGGAAAAACGCGAAACATGGAGGGAAAGGGAAGGAGACAGAACTGATTTGTCAATATGGCTGCTTTTATAGTACTTTAGTTTGACAAATAGCATGTTTTGTGTTTAGTTAAAAATATGTTAAATTAATAGCGTGTAAAAACAGGGAAGGGTGTTTGCTGTGCAATGTGACAATGGAGGATCAGACAATACTGAGGGCCTGATTTACTAAGACCTTTAGCGGGTGCAAAACCAATAACACGACCAATGATTGGTGCAAAAGAAATTCCGTGACCAATCGTTGGTCGTGTTATTGGTTTTGCGTGTGCTAAATGGTTTTGCACCCGCTAAAGGTCTTTCGGGCCCTAAAGGGCCGTTCACACAGTGGACGGTAGACGGCAGGACGAAACCGGATGTCATTCTTTTCAATGAGACAACGACGGCAAGATGGCAGTCGACAGCAAAATCGCCAATTTTGCCGTCTACCGCTGTGGTAGGGTCACGTGCCGATGGAACGGAAGTGGTACGTTTCAAAATGGATGAGAAGTTTGTGCAACTTCGTGGTAGAGAACGAGAGAGGTGGGAGGACATATCGAACCAAAAAGTAAAAAAATACAGCGATCTTGACAAAAAGGCTGCAGCATAGTGTTGTAAGCACTGACATGCAGATTCCAGGTACACATTATTAGCTGTATTTTCAGAAGCTTTTCTGTGTATGATTTGAGGTGTAAAACTAACTAGCTAGGGAAGCTACCTAAACTAGCTGACATTGTGATACATACACACACAACACCCATTTATGAAGACACAGACTGAAACATTCTAACAGTGAAACGTGTCTCTCACTGAAGGGGAAAGTAATACACACACACAATGTATAAATACACTTTCGGTCGCGGTCCATTTTGCAAAGGTGCTCTTTGGTACACCGGTAATCTGTTTCGCACGGACCGTAAATATGGAAATGGATATAAACAATGCGTTACGGACATTTCTGTACCGTCCTGCCATTGAACCTACTACCGTCCTGCCTTCTACCGCCCGCTGTGTGAACGCCGCTTAAGTGTGTTCGGGGAGAAAGAACAGGTATGTACCGTCACAGGACTGCAGGTGAGAGAGCCAGTAGTCCAGGAGTTTCATGCTGCAGAAGAGAGAGTAAGGGATTAGCACACAGAGGTAGTGCACTGTGCTATATATTAGCATCATTGATATAATGAATGACAATACCACAGATAAGGTATCAGGCAAAGTATGGGGTAGCTTAACTGCGCAAGCTGCACTAAAAGCACGTCTTACTTGAGCAGGCCGAGCAGGAAGGCATTGAACCTGTGCCTGCTCTTCCTCAGCTGGGGAAGCTCGGCCACTCGACACTGCAGGCCGTGCAGGGCCTGGGTTCTGGGACCTGGGGTGTGGGAGAGAGGGCGTGTGAGTCACTGCTACTGATTAGAAGGGGCGGTGGGACCGGGGGGAGAAAGAGAGGGAGCAGAGATAGAGGCAGAGGCAGAGCAGTGATGAAGGGAATGAGGACATGGACAAAAGAAGAGAGAGAACGAGACAGAAAGCGTGAGTAAGAGGGATCAAGAGAGCGTGAGAGGGAAAGGATACTCCGCACCACAGACCACAGGATATTAAGTGTTAGTACAGAAAGCGACAGACTGAGAAGCTTAATGCACACACACACACACACACAAGCATGTAGACACACGTGCATGCACACATGCTTGTGCACACATTCACACATGTGCACACACACGCAAATACATGCACACACACCCAGCAGATACACACACACACATGCATACACACATGTGTACACACACACACACACACACACACACACACACACACACACACACAATTATCCTCTGTTCGAAGGGACATTTTAGACTCGCATCAGCTACACAAATACACCAACCAAGTCCTGTCCCATACCTGGACGTGTGGAGGCCTGCACCAAACCCCAGGGTGAATTTGGCCTCCTTCCCGCAATGAGGTCACTCTGGTGGGGCTTGAGGCCGTCAGAGAGCAGGCCAGAGAGAGCTGGGCACAGGCACTGCAGCACCAGCCGGCCCACGGAAGGATTAAAGCTGCTGTCTCCTGACTGGGCCTTGGGGGAGAGAGAGAGAGAGAGCAGAAAACAAAGGGGAGGAGGTGAGGAGGGATGAGAAAAGCGTGAGAGCAACACATGGGACAAGTAGAGGAAGGTAAGAAGAGAAGGAGAAAGAACCAGAGAGGAGGAGAGAGGGAAACAGCGTGGTAGAGAAAGAGGAGCCAGAGAAGTGTACGAGGCAGAGGAGAAGGAGAGGAAGAGAGAAGTAGAAGGAGGGCAAGGCGAGAGAAAACAACAGCGGGAGAGCAAAGAGGGCAGAAAACAAAAAAAGAAGACGAGGGAACCAGACAGGATGAGAAAGAGAGGAGGAGATTGGGCCAGTGGGAAAAAGGATAGGAGAGAAGGGTGAGAGGAGAAAGCAGAAATAAGAGGTAGACAGAAAAACAAGGAAGGAGAGGCAGAGAGAGAGATGAAACAGAGATGAGACAGGGAGATATAGGGAGGAGGGGAGGGGTTGGGAAGGAGAGGCAGAGACAGAGATGAGACACGGAGATATAGGGAGGAGGGAAGGGGTTGGAAAGGAGAGGCAGAGACAGATGAGACAGAGATGAGACAGGGAGATATAGGGAGGAGGGGAGGGGTTAGGGCACAAGGTGATTAATACACAGAATGGTTTCTAGCGAGTGGCAGAGGGAAACTTGAACACACTGCTGCACCTTTTGATTTCTGAAAGACTGGGGGCAGACAGAAAGGGAGAAAGAAAGAAAAAAAAAAAAAAAAAAAAGAAAAGATTTTTTTTTTTTTTTTTTGAATTCCCCTATTTCCAGGGTATGAAATTAACTTTTTCACCCACTGGCCAGAGTGGTTTGTGGATTCTAAAAATCCTGGCCATTTTCAACATGTTACCAGCCACATTACCTTTTATAATATAACACAACCTGGTTGGTTACCATCCAAAGTGGCTGCTAGGGTAAAGATCTTACCAGCCACCAGGATTTGGCTGGTGGCTGATGATAATTTCACACCCTGTCTATTTCCCATATCTTTTTTGACGTGACCAATACTCCTACAGTAATCGTGGCTGATGGAGAGAGGACGAGACTGAGCGAGACACTGACCTTCTGGACGAGGGTTCGAGATGAGCTGAACTGGGCTAGAATGGCCTCCACTGCGACACTGACTGCACTGAGGAGAGCTACACAACAGCACAACACTGTTACACACTGATACACAACCCTTCATACAACACAGCACATGCACATAATCCGCATAAAATACAACTAGTGTACCTCCACAAGTTATGTTACAGGAAACAGTTTATGCAATTGAATGTAAACAGGTAGCACTGAGCACACTATGCTTGCCATAACATATATCGCTATTTTTGCTTCTGTGAATATGTTACTGAGGAGACGAGGAGTGGTATCCCTTACCCCTTTTTTCATTCAGGCATAAAGAGGACAGCCCTTGACCTCCAAGAGGACCCCTCACATCACCGGCCATCCAGGCCTCACCTTGCCGAACTGTGCCGGCGAATGACACACTACGAACTGCTGAGGGTAAGAGAGAGACAGTGGAAGCACAGTTATATTCCTTTATAGCAGTGATTCTTAACCCATAAGTTTTCATAATTTAAGGTGACCAGATTAATTAAGGCCTCTTTATTTTTCTGGCAATGCAAACAAAAAAGAGGAAAATGGGCCTGATGGTGTCTAGATTCTTTTCCATTGAAAAGACAATAAAGGGGCTTTATTAGCCTGTAAATCCTCTGCAGATTGAGAAACACTATTCTATTACAGTTTTAGTACTGTCATTAAAACTGTACCTTACTGCAGGAGGAAGTAGTACATCATTCCCATCTATTTTCCTCCAACACATTTGTATGGATATTCCTTAATATATGGGAATATAACTACACCAAAACATAATAAATGTACAATAATGTTCTGTATCACAGAATAACAAAGAATCCTACAGTTGTATTTTGGCACTGTTTTTGTGTATAGGACCGTGTACATTCCTATATTTGTACATTTTTACACGTGAAACTTTCTAACAGTGAAATGTGTCTCTCACTAAAGGGGAAAGTCCTCCATACATATTGTAGCCTACCTGCCATAGAGACAGCCACAGTACAAATGGAATACAACAACTGTACTCAAAGCAATGCTTAAGAAACAACATGCGCCAAAAGGAAATCATTAATAAGAGAATACATATATATATACTATACATGAACAGGTATCAGTCAGCTATATAAATGCAGGAATCTACATTTATATAGAGATAGCATCATAATGTATCCACTTATCTGGGGTGTACCCAAAGCCACTTACAAACACTAATTAATATGTGCACCGCCAGTTAGTCCTCTGATATTATTAATACACAGCAAATGAGGCACGCAAAAGTGGTTATGATAATAAAGACCACGATGATCCATTCACATACAGTTAATGTGAGAATGATAAGCTTGGGCTCATCGCCTTTTTAATAAGTGCTTTCATGCTTATTGGTCCATGCAACAGAACAGTACAAGGAATCCAACAGGAGTAGTGTGTGCAGACTGACTGACAAGACAAATAGACAAATAGAGAGAGAAAGAGAGAGAGAGTGTGTGTAAGAGAGAGAGGGAAAGAGAGAGAGGGAGAAAAAGAAAGAGACAGAGAGAGAAAGGGAGAGAGTGTGTGTGAGAGAGAGAGAGGGAGGGAGAAAAAGAAAGAGAGACAGAGAGAGAAAGGGAGAGAGAGCTCTTACTCAGAGGACACTGCTGTGGCTGCTTGGTGACTATCGGGACTTGGGGCTCCTTCAGTGGGGCAGTAGCAGACGTGGATTTGAGATAGGGGTAATAGAAGGGGGCAGCAAGGGCGGGGATGGTGTGGCTCCGGGGGAAGAGCGGGGAGCACAGACGGGCCATATCTGTCCCTGGGACAGGTACCCCAGACCTCTGAGGGGGGGAAATTGCACCAATGGGGGAGAGGCGGGGCGGGGTTCCCCTGTGCAGTGGGCAGTTACTCGGGCTGTAAAGGTACCAAACGGGCGGGGCTGCCTGCTGTTCCGCCTTCTCCGGGTGCCACTTCAGCCGGTTGCTATTTTGATCTAAGCCGGTGTAGCTGTCACCGTCACCGTCACCATGGCCTTCTGAGTCAGAGTCATATTCGCAATACAGCGAGTCAATGTCAACCTGTCTGACTGTGCTGGGGCAGCAGAGCATGTCCACGTTTTTGTACGGGGTTGTGCAGAGCTGCGCCACGGCATTCCCCTCCCTACTGGAACCGGGGCGCCACCTTACGGCCTGCGCTCCGTCAGCCTCAGCGCCGGCTGGCAAGCCTGTGTTATTGTTCGGATCGGCACAGTACAGCGAGTCTATGTTACTGTAGAGTGAGTCTAAGTTGCTTTCGGCACCAGGGCGGTGGAGAGAGTCTACGTTACTCTCTGTTCGGGCCCCTGTGTCGCTATGGCGCTGCTGGAGGTGAGGGGCCCTAGCTGCTGGGGCCCCGTAAAGGCCAGCCTGCTGAGATACGGGACCCTGAGGGTCGGAGTGGAGGAAATAAGGGGGGGGCAGGGAGCGGGGCAGCGGGGGGGAAGACACTGCCCGGGGAGAGTGAACGAGTGAGCGAGTGACGAGGGAGGAGAGAGGAGGGAGGAGGGAGGAGGGGTAAAAAGCAGAGGAGAAGCAAAGTGATGGTCAAAAGGAAGAGTTGGAAGGGGTGGGATGAAGGGATGAGGGAAAGGGATGAGCAGAGGCGTGCCAAAAAAGGAATGAAACAAAAACAGGACGTTGCAAATAAATAGGAGGGAGAGAGAGATGGAGAGAATGTTAGCGTCTGTGGAGAAAGAAATGCGCAAACCTATGAATGTACACTGGAGAAAAACTTCAACTTCAGCACACATTCCGATAATCCCAACACACACAGGCACTCGAGACAGCGTACACACACCCTGAGGTAGAATAACATGGGTTTCATAAGTAAGTCAAGGTCTCAAGTTAAATAAGCTCTAAAACACCACCAGCGAATAAACAGTTTTAACTGTATTACTCTGCAGAGAACATCACTAAGAACACACAACACAATGTCCTCAAGTGGGAACACTTTCAAATGTCATTCAGGACCATGCCAAACATAAGCACACTACCATCACACACACACACACACACACACGCACAAATGCCATGCATACAGTTTTCTTTCAGTGTCACATTTTCAGCTCAGTCCAAACCCTCTGTGCGAGCCCTCCTTTGATACGATGAAAAGCTAAACTCTTGCGTCTGCATGACGTGTTCATGGCAACATTGAATATTGGTGTGTCTATGTGCCTGTCTACAGAACCAAACTGATTACATTCATTTGTATATGAATATGCTGAGTCAGACTGTACAGTACATTATGTGCCCGTCTTGTGCCTGCCTCTGTCTCCCTGTAAAAACATCCATCTCTGTCAGTTGCCTGGTATGATCTACTTAGTTAGCTGATCATGCGGAAAAAGAGAAACTGAGAGTATTGACCACCATACCTTCTGCGGTTGTTTTTCCACTTAGTCTGACACGCCTTTCCTGTCTTTCCACTACTGCTCCTCTGCTATTGGTTCAATACCCCAGGAACTCCCCTTTGGTTCTTAAAGGTACAGGCACATCTTATGTGGAACTCATTGGCATTCACACTTGACAAGATTTTATGTATTCATGTAAACACACACACACGCATATGGACATAACTGACAGGCACAATCTGCAAGACACTCAGGAGAGAATAAGATACATACAGTCCTAATGTTCAGCAAACATAGTACACTCACCTGTCAACATCTAGTGACATTAAAAACACACACTCACAGATGTATGCCTGTAATTACATGGATGATGCGACACACATTCATAAATGTGCTACACTAAAAGCACTTTTTAAAAATCTTGGCATTATATTTAGACAGCAAGATATACTTACTGCACAGCTCAATGACTGCTTTCAACTTGAGAATGAAGTGAATTATCAACAGACAACAGCGATAGAGCTTATGAGGGGAAGAGAAGGCCACGCAATAAATGAGAGAGAAAGAAAAGCAGAAATAGAATCTAAAGAGGCTAATGTATGGCAGAGAGAGGTCAGATAACGTGAAGTGATTAAAAAGAAAGAACGTGAAAAAATCAAGGATAAATGAGAGTGGGCGAAAAGGACGCCTGTATAATAAAGCTTAAATATAGCATAAAGACAGAAAGAAAGGGAGAGAGGAAGAAAGGGAGAGAGGAGACCACTCAAGATGCAAGTGAGTCTGAGCATGAACACTGAGTAACTACCCTAAGGACAGATAAACTCTGACATCATCACTTTTCTTTCCTCTCGTGTATTTCATGATCATTCATTGTTGTGACTAAAATGTAAGACAGATTATTTCTGAATAATGTATTCCTGTACTTATTTGTTTTCAACATTAAAACAGTTATTTATATTGCTAGTTAATGTATAAATGTTAGAGAAAGAGGAAGATAGAGAGTCAGAGAAAGAAAAAGAGAGAGAGAGAGCGAGAGAGAGAGATGAGAGGGGCACTCCATAAGACTTCTGGTCTGCAGAGCTCATAAATAATTCAATGAGGCAGCGATGACATCATGCAGGAAACGAGCTCGTCCTAAGGACTCTGCGGAAACTCCATCATTGTATTGCACAAGCTTGTCTGTCCTTACACTCAATATGAACCGAGTGGGCCACTATGTCTGGTTATGTTTATCACTGTAGAACCATGACGTTCAGTATCTGTATAAATGTACCTCTCTGTCCAGCCTTCTGTTGCACTCTGCCTCTCCTTCTTGTTTTATGTGACTAGTGCACATGAATCATTGGAATATATAACCTCTCCCCAGGCTTACCTGTTGGCCTTGATTCCAAGTTTCTTCCTCCATCTGCTGTTCCTCTCACCTCCCCTTCTTCTTCCTTCACTTTTTTTCCCTCTCTCTCGACTCCTGCTGTCCAAAGGTTACCCTCGCTGGTCGAACAGCCAATGTGCTGTGAGGGGCAAGGCTCTGTTAGCCCACCCCTCTCTGTGAGTTTCAGCATTTCTTTAAAGAAGGTTAATGATCTGGTAGGTTGTGGTTGAAGGAAGGCGGAATGTGCTTGGGACGTGTATTCCCATTGGTTGCCATCCCCATCCGTCTTCTCTCGCCTCCATTTTAGGTTGTACAGGAAGTCTGGATCTGGAGTGATAACTGTTGGGTCTGGTTCTGGTTGGACCATGGCAGGTTGTGGGTTCTGCCTGCTTCGGTAGCGCAGCTCTTTGAAAGTGGTGACATTTGACCCCAATGTTGATTTCTGTGGACTGCCTTCACTTGATTTCTCTATTTCAATGGGAGGAGATTCTGTTTCCGGGGAGAAGGCTATAAGCCAGTCGAAACGATCTGGTCGAGCTGCATTGGCGGGGAGGGTACATTGCGTTAGAGATGGTTTTTGGGAGGACGGGGGCAGTGTTGGGGGACAGGGTGGTAAGGGTCGGGGAGGGGGAGGAGGGGCAGGGTCAGCCAATGAAGTGTACTCATAATTGTTGTTGCAGCTGGAGACGGAGTTAATTGTATTGCTGTGGGCTGTGCTAAAGTAAGCCTCAGAGTTTGGTTTGACATCCAAGCTGTGTCCACAGTTACAACTGGAGTTATTGTTGCTGCCATTTCGCTTGCGTCGTCTTGCCATCTCAGTAAACGAGGTCGTCCGATAGGCTTCCCTGTTCTCCTCTGTTTTTCCCTCCAAGTGACCTCTTTGTGCATCTTTTCCACTCACTGTCTCCCTTCCCAGCCCCAGTTTATGTTCTCCGTCTCCCTCGCTCCACTCATTCCCCATTATCTCTGCCCCTTCACTCGCTTCTTTTCCCTCCCTTTCCTTTTGACCTTTGACCCGTTCTGGTGCAGCTACCGGCCTCACAATCTCAGACAGCTCGTCATCGCCATCCTCCAGCACCCCCGTCACGCACACCCCCAGCTCTGGGCTCAGTTTGAGCAGCTCAGCCTGGGTCAGCCCGGCCAGGACCAGAAGTTTGTGGATCTCGGCGTCCAGGGCGTGGAAGGAGGGAGGGGGTGGCAGCGAGGGAGGGGGAGGAATGGCTGGGGGCAAGGGAAGAGCAGGAGGAGAGGGAGGAAGAGGCGGGGGACGGGAAGTTGGAGGTGGGAGGGACACAGGTGATTCTGCACACTGAGTATCATTGGCTCGCAATGCCTCCATGCGGGCTTTGTGACGTCTCCGGGGTGGGGGGATTGGGGGGGTGGGTGATGCCAGGGCTGGCCTAGAGGAGTAGAATGTGAAATAGGGGAGGGCCTGCAATGGTGGGGGAGGGAGGGAGGGAGGCACCATGACGGCACTCTCAGATGTACAGGAGGATGAGGAAGATGTACAGATGTTGCTGAAGGAAGAGGTTGAAGAGGAGGTGGAGGTGACAGAGGAGGTGCTGTGGGTGTTAACGTTAATGTTAATGTATGTATGTGTGTCTGTGTGTGAGTCCATGTGTCTTGTTGGCGGTTTGGGGGGCCTTGGGGGAGGTTGTAGCGGAGATGTGACGAGTGAATCCGGGAGCGAGGGCTCATCTATGTCCGAAGGAGCCGTCATATCAACCCCAGCATCAGAGAACTCCTGGGAATCGCATATATCATGCCCTTTGTAAAGCTTCCACTGAGTATCCATGTTCTCCAATGCATCCAGGCTGTCTGAAAGATCCCCTTCACCCAATTCTTGCCCAGCTTCTTGAAGCCTTTCCAGGTATGCGATCTTCACCTGCATGTTCACTTGCTCGAGCTTCTGCAAGTGATCGAGTCGCTCCCTCAGTTCTAGGTCCCCTTGCAGCTCCCACCGCGCCACGTGAACCACTTGATTGAAGAAGTCTTTCTTACCCAGTCCATCGATCGAATCCAAGAGGCTCAAGAGATCCAGTCTTGCGCATTCTCGTGCGAATGAGCCTTTAACCTCTGGGAAATCTGAGGAGGGAGAGGAGCGGGCGGATGGGTATCCTTCATCCGGGGAGCAGGGAGGCAGGTGTGACGGGGAAGGAAGGTGGCCATCCAGGGGGACGATCTGAGGCTGAGAGGTCAGAGAGTGGGGAGTCAGCGGGGACTGCTCGCGGGCCAGGTCCTGAGAGGAGGGCGAGAGAGCATCGGGGCCATCCGTCTCAAAATCTGAGCAGCTGCTTATGGAAGTGGAAGAAGAGGAGGTCGAGGAGGTGAGGGACAATTCCAGGAGGGAGGGCGGGCAGTCATGGCAGGAGGGGACCAGGGTGTCGTCATCGTCATCATCATCATCGTCATCCTCTTCTTCATCATCGCCTTCATTGTGTTCTATGTCTTTGCTCTCTGCTTTCTGTGTCTCCTGGGGATTTGGAGGGCAGTCTGGTTGCTGCTGTTGTTTTTGTGGTTGCTGTTGTTGTTTTTGTGGTTGTTTTTGTGGTTGTTTTTGTGGTTGTTTTTGTGGTTGTTTTTGTGGTTGTTTTTGTGTCTGCTTGTGGTCTGGCTCAGCTTTTTTTGTGTCCCTTGCCTTCTGAGGAGTCTGATTCCTACTAGGTTTCTGTGCTGGTTGTAGTTTTCTGGCGGCAATGGTGTTGTTGTTGTTGTAGTTATGGTTGTAGAGACTGTTGCCATCTTGGGGTGAGTGCCCATCGCAGCACAGACAAGGCAAGCTTGGCTCATTACAATTTGGGTCAGGAAGGGAACCTGGGTCAGACACCGAATGTCCAGTTCTAGGTTTGGGCTTTGCCCTGACTGGAATGGTGCTATTTTTTCTCTGCTCAACTTTGTGCTGTCCTACACTGGTTCGGCCCTGGTCACCCCTCCTTGACTTGGAAGACTCAGCAGGCCCCTTATTGGCCCGATATAGGGAAGAGGAAGCAGCAGTGGCAGTGGTGTTCATGTTTTTGTCCTCCCTACGGCCACCCTGACCAAGAGACTTTGGGTCCACCACATTGTTACGTTTGTGGTTGTCAAAGCGACGAGGCCGGGGGGGCACAGAAGGCCGAGCAGATGAGAGCATTTTAGGTAATGATGGTGGGGGGTGATAGAAGAAAGAGGGTGCGAGAGTTTCTGAGGTTTGTAAATCAGATTGTCTGATCTATAGGGAGAAAAGATCCCAACCAGGAATACACATCATGTTCACATCCTGACTCCGCACAGATCCTGAAATAGCAAGAGAAACACAGTCAACACAGTTCCAGATGTTGAGGAACTTTGTATATCTCTCTGTTTTTTTCAAGGTGACACAGCTTGGTTCAGATTAAATTCAACCCTTATCTAGATCCACAGTGAGATGTAAAATAGCCACCCAATCCACCCCGCCCCCAAACAAGAACAGTGAAAAACATAAAACCATGTTTGACAGCACAGTTGCCGGTGCACTGTTTGTATAAAAAAAAAAATCTGTTTCCTTTTCTCTCTTGCTCTTTATCTCAAACACACACACAGGCACGCACGCACGCACGCACGCACGCACGCATCATGTATGCACACATGCACATGCACGCACACACACACACACATCGAGTTAAACCCAATGCTAAGCACAATACCTCAGGAAGACAGTTGGCAACTAATTGACAATTATAGTTATCTTTCAGCATTTTGGTCCATTCTGCTCTGTTTAGCAATATGCCACAGGGTTATAGCATAGCAGAAATTTTGTCATTCTCTGTCCATGTCTCCATCTCTTTTTCTATATCTCTCTCTCTCTCTCTCTCTCTCTCACACACACACACACACACACAGTTAAAATGTGAAAAATTGCCTACAGCTCATTATATACACACACTTGAAAAGCATAACTATACAATGATTAAAATACATGAACATGATATGTGTTTTGTACACATCTAATTATTTATCCAGCACCAGTCTGCGTATCAAATTGAACACACTAACGAAATTATATAGAGCATAATAAATTACGCACTGCTCTCTCTCTCTCTCGCTCGCTCACAAACACACATACACACAAACATATAGCCTTCCACCGGCTATATGTAGCCTACACAATCTGTGTCCTTGGATCAAACGAAAAATCATATAGCTAGATAATGACAACAACAACAAAAATTCTGTTTTCGACAATTGAGGATAATGTGTCTGATAAAAAAATGAACACAAATGACCTCATCGGCTGTAAATGAACTGATACCAGATATTTACCATAAGATCTATCGATCTATGGGGGCCGCGCGGGAGTAGAGGGAGGGGGCACTCCCCGCCGCATCGTCTTTACCTTCCCCGTTTGATCAAAATACGCTACCACCATTTAATCCATGTTAAATATTAAACATCTACATATATTTCATTGATTTTATTTTCGTTTTTGATAACAGCCGAGATAGATGTGCACACAATCATCGCCTCTATGTAGCTAAATATAAAGAAACCTTAAATGCGGGTAGAAATATAGGAATCGCAAATACACTTTTCACCATTGGGGAGAAACAGAGAGCGAGCATTAAAGAATAAGGAACATCGTCCTTCAAATAAACTCACCGGCAGCGGAAGAAAAGATGGAAAGATGGAGACTGAATGCTGCGGTGCAGATGCGTACCACACGAACCCCTCTCCGAGCGATCGCGAAATCCTCCCTCAGCGACGAGCTCCTTATCCCTCGTCATCCACCCCCACCCTCCCACCACCTTCTAACCACACCCCTCATTCGCCCTCTCCATCTTCGTTTCCTCGGCCGCTTCCGTCTTTCTGTTCGCCATTCTATCAGCTTCCCCGTCCATCTCTTTTTATTCCAGTATATTAATCATTTCTATGCGTAATTCTTAAAACATTGATTATTAAAAAGATGCATACATGCATCCAGACGCACTGAACATGAAGGCATAGCTCTACAGGCATTGAAGAGAAAACAGTATTAAAGCACACAAACCATATAAATTATAGATGCTTTTCCATTAAAAAGCACAGAATATATATGTGTGCACATAAAAATTAAATATATATATATATACGCACACACCTATGCAATAGAGAATGAATGTAAATATCTAATAATGTAAATATAAAATAAGGAAACTAAATCTTTTGTCCCGGGCATTACAAATAAAATCACATCTTTCCTTGTATTTGTAATAAACAGAAAATAGTTTTATTTAAACAGCAGTTACTTGGCAGTTAAATTTACAAGTATGTGGAAGTTACAGAGAACATAAGAGAAGGGAAGATAGAAGGGGGGGGGGTAGAGAGAGAAAGAGAGAGACAGAGGGCAGTCAATCAAAATCACACGACTGGAAAAGCTATTACGCAGCAGCAGCAACATTCAATAAAGTTCAACACGACAGTCCACCTCACTGAATTACTGACCGGAGATGGATGCTCAGGTCTTGCATACTAACACTACTTTTATTATTACTACGCAGGTCGTGATGTGAACAGTTCATCTTTCAGTGCCCTGGAGCGAGTTGTGAAAGTGGGTATTATCCTGTGTCACCTATATCATGTCCAGTGATCCTGAGGCTATAATATTTATAAATTACAAAACAGTCATTTTCTCCTCTTCCTTCTCTTGAAATAGGTTTTGATGTAACACCCCCCCCCGGGTTGCACTCTTTAGTTTCACACCCTTAGATATCTCCCCTCAGCTCTGTATCTGACACTAGCGTATCATGCCCACTGTGTCATTCAATAATACATTTAAGCCGCTATCTCCAATCCTTCTACTTGTTCCTCTTGTAGATCTTCTTTGCAAAGTTCAAGAAGACAGCATGGGGAAGGTTTCGGGCGTGACACTCGATGAGCTTGAGCAGGCGTTGGTAGCTCTCCTCTTCGTGCTGCCGATAAAGAGCGGACATCCCCAGCACGCCGTAAAGAGCCTTGACACGCTCCACACTTTCGTCGTCATGGCGCCCATAACAAGACTGAGAGTGAAGAGAGGTTTTCAGATAAGACAGGATATTCATTTAAAAGTAACATATACTTAGAGGATTCACCTCAGCTTGCACCTTTGGTACTAATGCCCTTTTTGTGCAACGCAACATCGGTGACAACAGGGGCAGAAGAGTGGAATGCTGGCTAGAAGCTGAACCTACTACTAAACTACTAAATTTATGTGTGCCACAAAATGTACTCTCTATTGTGTAGACTTGTTTACAAATTTACAAATCTACTCAATTTACAAAATAGCATGTGCAAAATATACACAGTAACTGACCTGAGAAAAGACTAGTTGCTTTGTTAGTGAGATGAATCTCCTGTAATGTATTGCTACAAAGAGAAGGCTGTGGTATCATTTTATTCAACTAAAATGGTAACTGCTCTCTCACCTGGAGCTGCTCCCTCTGTCCAGGGGTCATGACCCCCAGCGCAGTTACCACCAGCCAGCTGCACTTGTTGTCCTGGATGTCTGTGCCGATCTTCCCCGTTACTGCAGGATCGCCGAAGCAATCCAGGTAATCGTCCTTGAAGAAGCAAACTATTTAATCGTTACATCATATGCTCCATCTCACACAATCCTTCATATCAATAACCAACTGTCATCTTCTCAAAACACACCCCTTTAAACAATGCATCCGCGTTTCCACTGCTCAGATAGTTTCCCTCCGTTCATGCCTCACTGAATGCATGTAAGAATATAAAACAACTTGCGGACTGACTTGTTTCTAACTGAATTGTACGCATTACTTGGAGACTTTTTCTTCAAACTACAATCATAATCAACAGCAGTAACATACACAATGAAACATGGCAAGAAAAGCAAGGGTATAAATAATGTGCGTCCATACCTGTATCTGAAAGAACTCCCCCATCTCCAGCAAGATGGTTTTGGCATTGTTGTGTTCCACCTCACTGTCTATTCCAGCCTACAGTACATAACACACAAACACACATAACATTGCAGACGTAGAGAAAAGCATCACTCGATTATTTTAGTTTGTCATATGTACAGCGTTACAATTTCACAAGTAACATTATTAAAGTCCTTTGTGTACACCCCCTTTCATAGTCCTGCCATTTGCAACTGCATTACTTTATGATACCATTAAAGTTACTTTTACATTAAATATAAATATAAATGTCTTGTTGTTCTGTAATATCCAGCTTAACAACCAGAACACATCAGAAATGGACTTACACTGTGTTACTGTAAGTATATAGTGCACATAAACTCACCATGTACATTGCTGAAGCCACTGGCAGATAGAATGAGTAAAAAGCCGTCTTGTACTTCACTATGGCTTTATATCTGAGAAAGATCAAAGGTGGTGTGAACTGGGGATTAGTGAACCGGAGGTGGGGTGTGAACTGGGGATTAGTGAACCGGAGGTGGGGTAGGTGAAAGCATCTACTTCAACTATAAACTACAACTTTAATTTGCAGTATTATAGTTTGACACTAAATTTTCCACCATATCAAAACTGCCACTATGAGGGATAATTTAAGCGGATGAGTCCTCACAGGTTTCCTGTGTATAACCTCTAATGCGCCATTAACAGGTGAGAGTAGAGAACCTCCCACTTCCTCGCTCACCTCTCCATGGTGAAGCGGTTTAGATCGATCTGATTGGGCGGGGCAGTCATCAGGTCCAAGGCCTGGCCCAGTTCTGTCTGGAAACTGGTCTGAAAAGAGAGATGGAGGGAGGCAGGGAGATGTGAACGCAGGGAGATGTGAACGCAGGGAGATGTGAACGCAGGGACATGTGAACGCAGGGACATGTGAACGCAGGGACATGTGAACGCAGGGACATGTGAACGCAGGGACATGTGAACGCAGGGACATGTGAACGCAGGGACATGTGAACGCAGGGACATGTGAACGCAGGGAGATGTGAACACAGGAAGACGATGCGAGTGTGAGAAAAGAAATCACAAAAGAAGCACTCAAGTGCTGTTTTCCCAACTACTGTGCGCGGTTAGCTCGAATTCATGGTGTGCAGTGTTCATCTTCTTGCTACATTAGTGTCTCTGTACAACAATACTTGTTCATTCCTCAAAACAGAAAATGTACATTCTGCACTGCCTAGCTGAACACACAGCTGTGTATGAGTGCGTATGAGAGTGAATGTGTGTTTGTGTGTTTGTGTGTGTGTGTTACCTCTGTGAACAGCTCCAACAGGTGTGTGTAGTATGCCTGTCCCCTGCAGTGTCGGCGCAGGAGCCTATAGATCGCCCCCTCCAGTAGGAAGGAGTCATTGATGGCGTCCAAACCCACTCCCTCCTGAGAGCAAGAAGAAAATGGCATGGACAGACCATGTCAAACAGATGCATTCAAATACAGTGGAGCCTGTGCTGATACGTTGTTAATCAGTCAATGAACAAGGTAAAAACTACATTTCAGACCCACCTTTTTGTACCAGCAGGGCTGTCCCCTACGAGTCACTGATGCATCCATCATGTCATCTGCTACCAGGAAGAATGCCTGAAGCTGAGAGAGACTGTGTGTCACTTCCATGCCTGCGCTTCAGCGTATGGTAGTGCGATACCAAATAACCGGGAGTGAAACTGTGCCTCTCCATATATTGTGCTTTTCATTCCAACCGCAATTGCACTGCCTATTAATTGTTCTCAAACTTAAAAAGTTTCACGAAGGCTGATTTACTTTTCAAGGCTAAGTTATGTCATAAACAGTGCATGCTAAATTTTCATTTAAGGAATTGATTATACAGCAAATTAATTCGCAGAGAAGTAATGTTTTCGTTTTAAACAATGTGCTTATGTGGGCAAAGATTCCTTTAGAAAAAGGTTACTTTTTTAAAATTATCCGCTAAGACTGATTGTTCACGGTTATGTATTCCTAACTAGATTCCTACCCGCTGAAAATAAACCATTTGTGGAAAATGACCAAAGTCCAAAGAAAAAGATAACTATATTGAGTCACGAATGCACTGTATTGCTAGTCAGTTTTGGGAACCCCTGGTCAAATCCATTCCCAGTCTGTATCTCCCAGTCCTGGGCCGTGACCGAATACGACCCCTGTTCCCTGTCCACTGTCCCCTGTCCACTCAGACCCCTGTCCCTATGTGCCCTGTCCCCTCACACAAGCAGCGTGCAAAATAAATCCCACAAAACTCTTTCCAACTAGTTTGTAATTTATATATATATTTTTTTATTGAGAATATGAATCAGTTAACACAGGGGTGGCCAATTCCAGGCCTCGCGGGCCGGTGTGTATGCAGGTTTTTGCTGCCGCCAGTTAACAATTATTGAATTAGCCCAATCGTTTACACGATCTGATATTTTAATCTACATATCCGCGATATGAAAAGCAGCTGATGAATGTTCTTGTGCCGGTATGCGTCAATGCGTGTATTGTAGCATTTTATCGTTCTGTAATTTACAAGTGAATCGGTGATTGTGTGTATGACTAATTAGCTGATTGAACCGTGGTAACTGGCGGCAGCAAAAACCTGCATACACACCGGCCCGCGAGGCCTGGAATTGGCCACCCCTGAGTTAACATATGACAATGAAGAGAGAATTAACAAAAATAAAAAAGAGTATTTTGTAATCTTATACCATATACGCTCTATGTCTTTTACACTTTTACTTCCGGGTTACTTATTGAAATTGTCGGATGAGTGCACAGTTCTGCAGATGAGTGCGCTCCTGAATTCCCTCAACAAAACCCCGGAAATAAGGGGTTCATCCTGGTATTTTAAGTGCCCCCATTTGTGAAAAAAAGTCGCACACTCAAAAGCTTTTTGACAAAGTGGACTCAAATATGCGCCCCCAAAAGGGTGTAGGGGTTGTATTCGGACTCACCAGCTCAATGCACCAGCCAACCAGGAGGGCGTGCCGAATAGCATCATGTGACAGCTCCGAGGAGGGGACTAACTCCCGCAGTGAGCCAATGACAGACAGGCCCCGGTTCCTCTTACCCCCTGGGGCATTATACCGCAGCACCTGTGAAAGAGAGAGAGGAAAGTCAAGCCATTTGTTTTTACTTCTGTTGTTAGTTCTCTCTTTCCTCATTGAGTGCAAGAGTCTGTCTGATCAGAGGGGTCACTACTTAGAGAGGAAGTGGGGATGGTCTGCTGACTGAAAGCCAACCCTCCCCAGGCAACATAATGGCCAATGTATGCATCACTCCGAGGAACTCCCAGCCACAGACTGGCAGATCTGGATTTCCCCTGTGCCATACTCAGAAGGCTCCAATGTGTAGGAGTCTTTTTGAGGATCTTAGCAGTGTTCGGTAACATTATTTTGTGCCTGTGTTCCACATTATTATGAATAAACAATTTGTTTCTCTGCATAAGTGTTGTACCTCTGTCAGCCTGCTGAGGGCATCTGCAAGGACGGGGTCGGTAAAGTCTTTTTCGGTCAGCTCTAACACCAGCTCCTCGAACTGCTCCTCAAACAGCTGTGAATCTGTCTTCGCTGAACCCGGGTGCTGAATGCCGTTACTGCACTTGCTGTCACCCTGAGAGAGGGAGAGGGGTTTTGAGAGGACCGGGAAATGAGAGAGAAGGACGATAAATTAGGTGCAAGGGTAAAAGTGGAAGTGTGTAGTAAGGATGAGAGAATACAGGGTCGGGAATAGTAACAAGGGGAAATAGGGTGAGAGAAAGAAAAGATAGATAATCAAAGTGAAAGAAGATGTATTGTTATATACCGCACATTTTCGGGAGGTTTTTGCTTTACAGCATACGTATCATTCCAATTAATTTTCTATCAAATTATCCACCCTTAAGCAAACAACTTGAAATAGCTACAACTAAGAGAAATGTAACTATGGCCTACCCGTGTAGATTATGCGGCTACTTTAATTGGCACACTTGATAAAGAAGTAAGCAAAGAGAGCAGGTTGAGAGTAGCCTACTCCTGCGACGGATTAGCAGTGACTTTAAAGGTGACGTATGATCCTAAAACATCGGTTGAAGGCTGTATGTCAAGATTAGGCAGTGATACTGGTAACATACACAGTTACAAAAACATTTGTATTGCTGAGTTTAGCTGCCTTGACTACACACAACAGCAATGGTAATTTTTCGTAATCAATGCAGAGTGCATAATGCGAGTGTAGTTTAGGCTACTTTGCATCCTGGCCAGCTAAAATCATTGGTAGGCTACATATGCTACAGAGCTAAGTGCAAGGGTGTCCATAACAAACGATAGTGCAATTTAGAAACAAACATCTAATTATAGATAGCCAACAGCTATAATAATCTCAACAAACTGGTAAGCTAACGTTATCTAACTATCAGCGGAGAGCATTAGTAAAACTACCTCGTACCTGTCAATATAGCTAACCAGCTAAAAACGGAAATGTTACCAAAGTGAAAGGAGCGCACTTGTTTCACAGAAACAATACGTAAGATACTTTGTTGCTATAGTATTTAATGGAACTGCTACCTTACCATGTTTGTAGTGTTTTCGAATGACGTTTGGTGGCTGGCAAGGTACACTTCTGAACAGTTCCCTCTCTGATGTACAGGACAACACCGCAGTGAACGCCTTCTGCGCGTTGTAGTTTTCTGTGCTTTACTATGTATTGAATTGTGTCACTGATAAACTTCAAGTTCCATGAGGTATTGCGAATGATAATAAAAGGCACGGCTTTCTAAGGCTTCATATGACATTGCAGTATTTCATTGGCTATTACCATCGGACGAGGATGGGCTTTGTGCCTCACGACCAATAGAATGGCCAAAGGGGTGGGGTATTACACAGTGGACCCATCTGATGTTGGGGTGGCGTTACTGTGGAAGCAATGTTTAGCAGAAGTCGGGCCCCCATGTTAAATTGAACTTACCAATAATTACAAACATTTTCTACGTTGATGTAGAATTAGTCAATCAGATTTCCTATTGAAAGCTATGGTAAATGTGTTAGATCTGAGTGGCTAACTGGCCATAGTGAACCTCCTAAATCTATAACTAAACTTGATTTAGTTGGATGTTGTTTTAAAGTGCATCTCTAAAGAACAGCACATTGGAAAAATGTTTTAAACGCACATTATATACAGTGGTATATTATATCAGGATAATTTCATTAAAAAAATACACATTTGTATGATTCTAAATTGACGTGATCCACTCAAACGCTGGCAAATCACCACCCCGCCATCCGAATCAGCCAACTTATCATAATAAATAGTAGGTAAAAATAAATGTAAAAGCAGTGACATCATCACTCATCACCACATGATAATTAAATAGAATATAGCAGCTGGGAGTGAGGAGTGTGAGTGATCACCAACCGAGAGGACCGACCGACAGAGCAGAGCCCTATCTACTGCATACTGTCTCTGTACAGTGTTGTACCAGTTGTTGTGTGTGTTTGTGCACTTTTTTGTTTGAATAATAATGTGATATTGTAATCATCTCTTCTCTGGTCACCAAATCTAAACTATAGCAGCTCTCTCAAACCAAAAAAAATTCATAGCTGTATACTGTGGGACCGATGGAGAAGAGAGCCAGATATTAAATTTAATTTAAAGTCTTTCAATTAGTTATAAGTTTATTATTAGTTAGATTTAATTTTTTTAAGTTTAAGTTATTTTTTTGCTTTTTTTTACAGACTATTTTGACACATAACTAAACATAATCATATAAGATTAATCATAAGATATGCCCCCTGGTATGTCTCCTGGTCTGTGTTTCATGGCCCCGGGGCCAGACTCATGGCAGGTTGCTTCAGCCCTTATGCCCCTAGCCCCTTGAGCAGCCTGCCAGAAGAAACTCAACACGCACCTTTTGCATTTTTTTTTAGTTTATTTGTTACTTACTTATTTTAATTATTTTAATTATTTCTCCATTTCTGTTTTATTGTGTCTATTATTTTCTTGTTTTGTCCTGTATTTTATCTTAATATTACGTTAGGCACTTTTTGC
The DNA here is from genome assembly GCA_022702515.1 of Ilyophis sp. 1 JC-2022. Taxonomy (NCBI): domain Eukaryota; kingdom Metazoa; phylum Chordata; class Actinopteri; order Anguilliformes; family Synaphobranchidae; genus Ilyophis; species Ilyophis sp. 1 JC-2022. Next base: position 83,845,869 of record CM040406.1, read on the forward strand.
ATGAATTGTGCTATATAAATAAAGGTTGATAGATTGATGTGTTACATAAAATTGTGTTATATAAAATTTACTCCAACTTCTTATACTTAATTAATAGCAAATGATCAAAATCATTATGGCATCTCCCTCACATAACCAGTGCCTATATTTTAATATATAAACTGTCTTTAAAAGATGTGAATATTATTTTTACAATTTTAAATGTCTTTGATGCAAGTGAAATTTTTAGACTTGACTAAAACTTAACTGTTTGCAGATGTAAGTCTGTCCACGTGACCGTGACGTTATGCAGTGTTAGTAGCTTGGCTAAGGACATGCATGGTGGTTTCCAGAAGTGTGTCCCTTATCCTGACTACCACAGGTGAACTGACTGTTTACCTTGCTGGTAGGAAGTCAGCAAGGTCTGATAAAGGAACAATGCTATTGCCCAAGAGCACAGTTGCAACTATTCCACTGCGTCTGCACTGCCTTCACAGAACGACTGAAGTTATTATGTAACCTTAGGTTGTCCATATATAAATACATATTCGCGACATCACACTCAACACACTCTCATTTTGCACCATTGCATGCTGTCATTACTGAACATACTGTATAATAAATTGCATTCATTTAAACCTGGCATTCTTATTTGATTTTTACCACTACACACTTAGCGGCTTTAAGGTCCAAACACACACATATAATCAAGGATATCTGCACCCCGTAGTCACTTGTCTATATATTAGTTGCAAGATACACATTGTATCCTCTGTACACAAGCCAGAGGTACGTCCCCGTCTAAAAAGATTGATAACGATCCGTATAGACTATAGAGCCACACTATTGGCGGAAAGGGGCCATAGTCCCTCATTTACAGCCTGCTTCTATGCTACAACTGTTGGAACAAAGGAAAGGTTAAAATGTTCATTTGGAGTCAGACAATCAAGCAAAATTTAAATAACATTAAATGAATCCCGTTCCGGTAGCACCAGGTAAGACTACATGTGTTCATTCACCACTCAGATACTTGCACTGTTAGGTGTGTTTCAGGGGAGCTTTAGAGACAACTACTAAATAATAATAATAATAATACATTATTAAATACTTACTTTAGCCAATAAATTAAACAGATGGTAGAAGAAATAAAGACAGAAACATGCATTTTCACAAATAACTACACAAAAACCAGCATTTCTTTTCCATATTCATCCTCATATTTGTAAGTGTATGTATACATTTATATAGATATACGTACATAACTTGCATTAAAAGTTCTTGAACTAGAACCATTTTTAAAATCATTGTAAAGCATATTAATCAAGATCATTTCAGTCAGTATCAAGGCTTTTTATCATGAATAGCCATACAGTTTTTAGTTTTGGATAATGTATCGATATGCAGGACAGGAGGTAGAAACTAAAGCTCCATTTTAAACTCCCTCACAGATCAGAGTTTCTGAGAATATGTCAATGTTTTAATCTACATTATGTGTTTGGTTGCTATTAACTGCTGAAATTCCATTTTCCACCACCAGATGGCAGTGAGCGGAAGGAAGGCACACTTGTCTGTAAACGAAGACGAGGTGTGGTTCCACTTGGGCCTAACGGAGGTTCAGTTCACACATGAAAAAAATTCAGTGCCACATAGGTTTCAAGAATGACACACATAATTTCTCCCATCTAGTATCATTTGGTATTTCACTGAAAACAAGTGAGGACTCAATATCCCCTCAGCCCTAAAGATGTACCCCCTCTCCTCTCAGTATTTGGCCCCTAACATCTACAGGTGTACAACTACAATTATTGCCACAGCCTTTTTCATATAGCAATGCACTATAACCTACAGTACTGCACTGTTTCAATACCTCAACATCATCCCATCCCTTTATACAAAAACATATTGTAACATGACGGTACTACTGTCTGTGGTTAAGTGCAGGAGGAAAATATAAAGAAAGCATTACAACACATGCAGGTACATTTTGAGGAAACATTACAAAGTCCAACAGTAGAGGATTACATACACACCAAGATAGACTCCCAAGACTCCCATTGTGAAGGATCAATAGATTTGGGACTTTAACGCATGCATTCGACATAAATTAACAAAGTATTATTAATCTGGAGCATCAAATTGGTAAAAAGCCGATTGATATGATAAAGTTTTGGATGGATATGATAGTTCAGGAACATAACACTGTCTCAAAGAAAAATGTATCATGCAGCTAGGTTGCACTGCAGTTGAAGGATCAAATTGCAGGTTGCAGACCTGAATCCTAGAGGTGACTTGTACCTTCTAATGACTGAGTTAATCTGAATGACTGCAGTAAGATTCCAGCTGTTTGACTGGGTATCATGCAGTTGTAAAGATTGGGCTGGGTGTTTGCTCAGCAATTAAAGAAACATAACACATATAATATGTCAGATCCAGGCTGACTCAGATCAATTTGGAATGGGAGTCTTGTTCTCACTGCAAACTGAAAATGTGTTCCTTCTGCTAAACAGACTAAACATGCTTTGCCATTCCGAACCCTCGCAGTGAAATGAGGAGGTAAATGAAGGAAAGTAGAGGATTTCACTGCAAGGCGGAGTGACAGTAGCTATGGTAGCACTGCACAATGACAACACAATGACATCCCCTTGAAGATGGACTGACACACTGTGGAGAAAGGTTTTAAAAGAGCTTCAAAATGTCTTATGGAGGGAACGAAAATTTTAAGAAAAGGTTTGCTATCAGACAAAAAAAATTCATTTCCGTTGACACGGCGGCCAAATTAAAACCCCCTTTCTGCAAATTAGGAACCCCTGAGCAGACCCCAGGGATCCAACATTTACACACAGTACACACAATACATCACCTATGTTTTCCTTTACATAGATTCTCTAGTGTCTACAGTCTGTTTGACAGAGAGACAGAGGGTTAAAGCTGGTACAGTGCCTGCCCAGGCCTGTCCTCACCACACAAAGATACTGTCCTTTGGCATGTCTGGTCACCCCTCCGTCCCCTGCCAAAAAGACAGGCAGAAACGTCCTTCTGGCCTGCTTGATTGTGGAAGACGGTAACATGAGGTGCATGTTCAGAAGCGGGCACAACGTGTGGAGGGAGCGTGTGGTTCGGAGATTGTCGCGTGAGCTTGTGCAGGCGTGCAGCTGAGGAGACGCGCCTCTCTCTGCCCTCCGTGCGGCGATAGCCTGTCTCGCAGATACGCGGCGAGCTCGTCAGCATCGGGGAGGTCGGAGAGGAGGGAGCAATGCGATTGGGACGGACGGAGGCGGAAGAGGAGAGAGGCTGAGATCACGATGAGAAACAGCGCCACAGTGTCGGTGTACGTTGTTTGGGATAGACTCCAAGGCGGATCGCTTTGAAGGCTTCAGCGCTAGTTTCTCTTGCAGTAGCACTGCTTCAGTGGATCACCGTGTTAGTGGGTGAGTTGGCATCCCTTCTGCCAAATCTTTTCTCCGTCTTTCCCACACTTCTCTCATTTCTTTGTTACTCTGCTTTCCCTCATTTTCCCATCTCAAATCCTGATCTCCTCCCATCTCAAATCCCTCTACCCCGTCTCCCCTCCAAGACTTTACCCCTTTACCCCCCCTACAGTAAGTAAGCGCATTCCCTCTTTCACTTACACCCAAGATGTATCTCCGCAAACTTCATCCCTCCCTTTTCTGGGCCTCAACACTGGACATTGCAATTGGTTTCCCTGCGTTGTGTTCTCCCACGTAACAGTACAGTCTGATTACAGTACTTCCCAGTCACGCCCTCCTTCTCTGTCTCCTCCCATTACCCTGCATTTACCCCCCCCCCCCCCCTACCCCCCACCCCCACACACCCCCCCGGCGCCCGGCCGGTCACAGCGCTGACTCTGTGTACAGGGTCCCTGAGGAGCCGTGGGGCCGGGAGAGGAGTCTGCGCAGTGAGGCTGCAGACGTGGAGCTCAGGTCCCCGCAGCTGCGCAGGTGGATGCCCTCTAGCAGCACGGGGTTGTCGTGCCGACGGCCGTGGCTCTCGCTCTGGGAGTGGTGGTGGCTGCGGTGGTGGGAGTGCTGCTGGTACTGCTGCCCTCTGCTGGCCCCCCAGGAGTTGCGGAGGACCTAGGCGGTACCGTGACAAAAGGGTGAGGGGGATCGGGCAGGCGATGGGCCCGAATTACAACGCGCCCCTCCGCGAAAAACACCCACTGTGTCGCCACACTCTTCCCCGTCCCCATTGGTTTACCTGTTCAAAGGGGCGATGACCGGTCCCGCCCCCTTCAGCCCCGACCCTTCTCTTTGGCCCTTGGATGCCTCCCCCGGCATGATCCAGAGAGGGGGCGAGGTTACGCTTAGAGCGCTGGAGGAACCGAGCCACCAAGACTCTGGTCACCTGGGGTGAGAAAGAGAACAAGGGGGGGTACAAGCGATTAAAAAGGGCAGGCCAGTGAGCTACGGTCTTCAACGTGAGAACATGTAGAAACACAGACTAAACACCGTTTAAGACTTCATGAATTAATCAGAGCATGACCTTGAGGTCTCCGAGAGAACGAGCGCAGTCCTTGGGGAGCCGAAGGGGAGAGGAGGGGGCAGGCTTAGAGGGCAAGAGTCCCATTCCTGCTTTCACGCTGCCCTTCCTGGGGAGGGCACTAGGGGGCACCAGAGATGAACGGGGCAACAGACAGGCCTCTGAGGACGGACCTGGGCAGGAGGAGGGACAGAATCAGGGGCGGAGAGGAGGAGGTTGCACAGAAGGGATAGCAAGTTAAGGTGCTTACAGAGGGTTTAAAACAGGGGGCAGACACGTACGCGGACTTCTGCCTTTCATCGTCGAGCATAGAAACTCCCCTTTGTAGACTACATTTCCCATATTTTTTTGTGCACAAATTGCAAACAATAATGGCAGCCTTCATGAAAGAAGATTACACTACGCTTGGTGGCGAAACGACTGGTGCGCACGGACACAAAAAATCGACTGCTGCGTGAACTGCCTAGACGGACGTCTGCTCCGTTTTGATTTCATTTAGATACGTTTTTTTGGCTTTAGTCATAGAGATAAGGGGTAGGGGGAAAGATAGAGCAAGAAGAGGGCTGTATACACTACATCCTTTCAGAAAAAAGCAGAGTGTTTTCTGAACTGTCCCGTCTTTTATGAAAGCATGACATTTATTCAAAAGAGCCCTTACAAAAATATAGGCCTTCCGGCAAACTTGTGGCAAGTTTGTGGCAAGCTCATATTTTCACATGCAAATTAGCTTTGTGGCAAACTACCGGTGAACTTCTGGCAAACCTGTGGGGAACACTATTGTTTGCCGCAAATTTGCTGCAACTACTGAGATTGTTTGCCAGAAGTTCGCAAAAGTAGCAAACTTGTGACAACATTTTGTGGCAAACGTCTGGTCAACTTTTTGCCACTAGTGGCAACAACTGCCATTGTTGCCAGAAGTTCACCACTACTGGCAAAGTCTGGCAAACCTCTGGCAACATTTTCTGGCAAACAATTTAGTTTGCGGAAAATGTGCCACATTTTAGAGGCAAGTTAGCTGCAAACTATCCAGTTTTGTAGGGGAGAGCTAGTAAATTCCAGTAGTCCTAATTTATAGCATAAAGATTCATCTGGGAGTAAAAATATTTGTGCATTGCAACTTGACTTCTACTGAGGTATGAAACCAAATGATGTTTGTCCTCTTCTGATCCCACTATTAAAAAAATGTCATGCCTTCAAGTACCTTTGATGCCTTATTGCAGTGAAATTAACTAGATTTCTTATCATGAAAGCACCCAGAACAGTGTACCGAGCTTGAAGGGCCCAAAGTGGGTTTAATTAACATCCACATTATAAACATTGCTTAAAATCGTTACAGTGCATGTCATTAGTCCCGCCCCCTTTCCAAAAACCTCCTCCTGACCTGTTTCAGAGGAAGACTGGGAGCCTTCATCACTCACTCCTTTACATCCAGTCGAGCCACTGAAGTCTCCTAAGTGTGTAAAGACAGAGGACGAAATGAGGTGGAAGAAAGCACACAGGGTTTTCATTACTGCAATCATCCTCATCATCATCATTATTATTGCTGTTGTTAGTCTACCAATTAATCGCACAGCTTTAATTATTCATGTGCTTCGGGAATACAACTGTTTTTATTTGTCAAGCCAATAAAGCTGGTTTAAATGTGGATTTAAGACAGTAGGGCAAAACATCATATTTAGGTTTCTACCTTGTGCATTTAAAAAAAAATTAATCAGTTTTGCTCCTCAATTCAAAATGCCCAGTTGTAACTGCAGACCTATCGCATTTCTGCAACGTGCAAAAATCCAGCCAGAGTCCACACTGGCACAGCCACTTAAGCACAGGACACATTATTGCAGTCAGCAGTGAGCTGAACTAGATATGCCACTTGGGTAAAGTAAAAACAACATCATCCTTTGCCGAGGGAATGAGAGGCGACTGACTGTGATGTGGTAGCGTGGCTCTGGACGCTGGACGCATTGCGCCGGGCCCCCCCGTACCCGTGTCCGTGGACGAGCTCAGGCCCGGCTCGCTGTGCGACCGGACCAGCGGGAGGAGGGAGTCGCTGTCACAGCGGTCCTGCACGCCGCTGCGCCGTCGGGGGTAGGGGGGAAGGAGGAGGACGGGCGGCCCGTTGCCCTGATTGGACGCCAAGGCAGCGGGAGGGGCCGGGGTGTTGGAGCCGCGGCGCGACGGGGTGCAGGGACGGACGCGGATCTCCGGAACGGAGGAGCGCTGGGTTCCTACGCCTCCCAACATCTCCAGCTGAGAGCAACTGCTGGCCAATATGGCCTGATGAAGCAAGACTGGAGACCTGGAGAGAGGGAGAGAGAGAGGGAGAGAGAGAGGGAGAGAGGGAGAGAGAGGGGGAGAGAGAGGGAGAGAGGGGGAGAGAGGGAGGGGGAGAGAGAGGGAGGGGGAGAGAGGGGGAGAGAGGGAGGGGGGAGAGGGGGAGAGAGGGGGTGAGAGGGGGAGAGAGAGGGAGAGAGGGGTAGAGAGAGGGAGAGAGAGGGGAGGGAGGGGGGAGAGCAAGAGAAAGAGGGGGGGAGAGGGAGAGAGGGGAGGGAGGGGGGGAGAGGGAGAGAGAGAGGGGGAGAGAGAGGGAGAGAGAGGGAGAGAGAGGGAGAGAGAGGGGGAGAGAGAGGGAGGGAGAGGGAGAGAGAGGGAGGGAGAGGGGGAGCGAGGGAGAGGGAGAGAGAGGGACGGAGAGAGAGGGAGAGAGGGGGAGAGAGGGGGAGAGGGAGAGAGAGGGAGAGAAGGAGGGGGAGGGGGAGAGAGGGGGAGAGAGAGGGAGGGGGGGAGAGGGGGAGAGAGAGGGAGAGAGAGGGAGGGGGAGAGAGGGGGAGAGAGAGGGAGAGAAGGAGGGGGAGGGGGAGGGAGGGGGAGGGAGGGGGAGAGAGGGGGAGAGAGAGGGAGAGAAGGAGGGGGAGGGGGAGGGAGGGGGAGGGAGGGGGAGAGAGGGAGGGGGAGAGAGAGGGAGAGAAGGAGGGGGAGAGAGGGAGAGAGGGGGGGAGAGAGAGGGAGGAGAGAGGGAGAGAGGGAGAGAGAGGGGAGAGAAGGAGGGGGAGAGAGGGAGAGAGGGAGGGGGAGAGAGAGGGGGAGAGAGAGAGAGAGAGAGAGAGAGAGAGAGAGAGAGAGAGAGATCCGAGGAGAGGGAGAGAGAGAGAGGGGGAGAGAGAGAGAGAGGGGGAGAGAGAGAGAGAGAGGGAGAGAGGAGAGAGGGAGAGAGAGAGAGGGAGAGAGGGGGAGAGAGAGAGAGGGGGAGAGGGGGAGAGGAGAGCGGGAGAGAGAGAGGGAGAGAGAAGGGGAGAGAGGGAGGGGGAGAGAGAGGGAGAGAGAGGGGGAGAGAGAGAGGGAGAGACAGGGGGAGAGAGAGAGGGAGAGACAGGGGGAGAGAGAGGCTTTCTAACTTTTAAACATTTAAACATCAGTTCAGGACTTTTTCTTTATCGCCTTGAAGCAGACACAGACAAGCAGGCCACAGCTACCACAAACCAACCTTAAAAACACACAATCTAGAAGAGAAAAAAACATCCGAGCACAATGCTCATTATATTCAGAGACGGAGAGGAACAGAAAATAGAGAGAGAGAGAATGCGGGAGAAATAAGAGTGAAAGAGAGAGAGAGAGAGACAAACAGGAAAGGAGGGGAAGTGAGAGAAGTGAGAGACAGAAATGAGGAATGAGAGCAGACTGACCCACATACAGGGGAACCCAGGGACATGAAAATACATGAAACAATCATTTGACAGTGAGTATCCATTACAGGAGAGAAATGCCCTGCAGTGATCTGCAGTGATTCTGATTCGCACCTTTTTCCTTTCCTTTTTCCTTTCCTTTCCTCGTTAAAAACATCACAGGGTCAAGGAAAGAATGGAAGGAGAGATTTACAAAAAATCTAGCGTCTACTGAGGAATTAAACAACTACAACTTCACAAAAAATTACTACAAAAGGGGCATCATTGCCGTCTGTATTTCACTTGAACCGACCGTTTTATTTTGGTGAAATTTAGTCTCTTAATAAATTGTATTGTCTGATTGTGTCATTGTTTGTTTACTTTCTATAATAAGACAATGCTAACCAACAATACCAGCTACTCACATTTCTCAGAAGATTTTCGCTCATCCATTGAATTCGGTAATAAAGGTCCCAGAAAACACAGATGCATATACATGTATAAACATTGGCAGCATTGCATTGTGGGGCGTGAATACTACTTTCCTTCTGAAAGGATAGACCAGAGCATCCTTGGTGGGAGGACAGATAAAAGGAATCGTAAAACTCCTTTCTTCTCAATATAAGGAATTTGAATGGTCCTTAGCATGGCTGCCCGGGAAATATTTCCAGGTCGTGCGATCTAAAGGATCCTTCCTTGTTTGAATTTGCCTACTGGAATGCAGCCCATGAGAGAGAAGAAGTACCATAGATGTGTGTTAACCATAGACGTATGGATGCAGCCCTGCCCTCACCTGTGGGAGGCGGAGCTGCTGGGAGAGGAGCAGGAGTTGGACCTCTTCCCTCTGAAACAGCGGCGGGGCTGGGGGCAGACAGAGGGAGAGTCGGAAGAAGGCCGGCTCAGCGAGGGGCATCGGAAGCTGACGTACTCGCCCCCTTCGCCCCCGCTGCTCTGCCCCCTCATGCCCAGCCCCACCTCCAGCAGGCAGGAGTCCTCCGAGGGCGAGCTGTCGTCTGGGATGTCCACGATCTCCGACATCAGCAGGGAGCCGCTGTCCATGGAGGCTGGGGGAAGGAAGGGCGGGGTCACCAGCTGCCATCAGTCAACTTCCTCTACATCCATTACTCACATATATGCTACCTCCTCCCTGGACTGGAGTGTGCACACTGCAAAAACCAAATCTTAACAAGCATTTTAATCATATATTTAGACTTTAGAATCTTATTTCTGTTACTTTTTTGCTAGATAAGACAAAAAAATGCCAGTGGGGTGAGATAGTTTTACTCATTTCAAGATTTGCCAGTGGGGTAACATAATTTTACTTGTCGGGAAAAAGTGAAACTGAAAACAAGCTAATATTTTCCACTTTAGAGGAAAAAACTATATTTTAAGTCTCATTACAAGACTAAAACACTTCAAATTGCACAAGGTAAGAAGTGAATAGTCAGATGTTAAAAATTATCTTTTACTTCACAGGATAGTGGCATTCATAAAAAAGCCACATTTGGCTAAATACACCAGTGAACAACTTTAATTCCATTTTCCAACAAGAGAAGTAAAATCAAGCCAGTTTGGGACAACTTGGATGGAAATGTCAAGGAGAAGCAGCCCACGTCTGCGGTAACTTCTACAGCAGTGTTGGTGTGAACCTTCAGAACCATATGACTGCCCTTGTAGAAAAAATAGCACAAACATGCTCAGCAGTTATTACTGCAGAAAGGTGGCTAATTTGATGAAGCTAAGGTTGAGATACATTTTTCTTGTAAAATAAAAGGTGTTTATTTCTTTTTTTAAATCTCAGATTGTTTGAAAATTGTGGGTGCACTAAAACATTTGACCAGTAGGGGGTACATGTCTCTCTTTGGCCTCAGCTCTGCACAAAACCTGTAATTAGAATTAAAATTGTTAATATTTCATGGGGCAGTCGTCATAGAACGTTATGGCAGTTTATCAATTCATGAACTGACCTGCTATTCATTTGCTGAATTGACTGAGCTGAAAGGGCACTGACCACAATTATGTTACAGATATAAAGCAGCTGATTCCCAAGTGTGCGCTAGTTTTGTGTGATTTGACAGTCGGTAAATAAAATGTAAGAGAATGACCAAGCGGGAGAGACAGATGATGAAGAGGGGGGTAGCGGGGGATGACTCACCCTCCCCGCTGAATGCAGTCGATGTCCCTCTGTCGCAGGACAGCTCCGTTCCTTGGGCATCATACACCGTTGCCTAGACAACCACAATTCACCGCTCATTTTAATCAATGACCACACAAATGAAACAAGAATGGGAGCCTCTCTGCCGAGGACGTGGCCATACATGCAATCTAAACATGAAAGAGAGGAAAGTGAGCTACACATAAAGGATGGACACATATGGGTGTGGATGTGGAGAGCACAGCTGTAGGAGAAGTATACACAGATGTACAGATTCATAGTCATTTTGTTTCAGGCATTTAGCAGACGCTCTTATCCATTTGACATTTTTACATAGTATCCATTCATACAGAAGCATTAATGCTCAAGAGTACAGCTGCAGTGTTGCCTGGGAAACAAACCTGCAACCTTTGGGTTACAAGCCCAGTTCCTTACCCATAATGCTACACTGCCACCCCATTGTAATCTGCACACATGTACAAGTGAAAACTGAGGAACTTGGTGAATAACAGGCCAGGCACAGAGAAGGCATAGAGAGAGGCATACCTGGCTGGCTACCCTCTGGCCCATGACAGCCTCATAAGGTGGAGGGCAGTCAGTGGGGTAGAGAGGCACCGGACTGTCCATAGAACCATTGTAGGTGATACTGCAGGGACAGCGAGAAATGGATAGACACAAACACACACATTTCACCCACCAACAAACACACACACACAAACACACACACACACACACGCACATACATGCAACATACACTAAGTTAGGTCGTTAGTACGTCAATTTGTCAGTGTGAAAAAGAGAAATATATTAGTGCACTCCTACGAGTCAAAGGTGAGTGAATTAAAAATGAAGACAGCTGGGGTTAAAGGTTACGAAATATCACATGGCGGGTCAAAGTGCAACGGTATTTCTGTGCCTCAATCTGCCATGGATTTTAGGCCCGTGAAAAGATCTCGCATTGGGCCCCACCACCCATAAAAAAACCTATATTGTAATATGTTGGAGGGGCCCTTGGAGATTTGAACCCCCCCCCCCCCCCATACGGCGCCGCTGCTGTGCGTACTACACTAAACACTGCATTGCAGAAAGAGTCTGCGTGTCCACAGAGTAATGGAGAAAGACATAAGAAAGAGAATGACAAAGAGACAAAAGACAGAGAGGAGGGACTGAGCATGGTGTGTGTGTCGATGTGTGTGTCTGTCTGTGTGTGTGTGTGCGTGCGTGCGAGAAATTGTGATTTGGCTATTATCAGAACAACATTGAAATATGTAATGATGAGAACAGACCATTCAGCCCACAAGGGTTCACCCTTTTCCCAGAAACAATGTTAGTGTGGTATTCAGTGTTTGGGGTCAGGTGACCGTTACCTCTGCGCATCGGTCTCTGAGCTGCAGGTGTACTCAGGTGTGTTAGTGTGGTATTCAGTGTTTGGGGTCAGGTGACCGTTACCTCTGCGCATCGGTCTCTGAGCTGCAGGTGTACTCAGGTGTGTTAGTGTGGTATTCAGTGTTTGGGGTCAGGTGACCGTTACCTCTGCGCATCGGTCTCTGAACTGCAGGTGTACTCAGGTGTGTTAGTGTGGTATTCAGTGTTTGGGGTCAGGTGTATGAGCTTTACCTCTGCGCATCGGTCTCTGAGCTGCAGGTGTACTCAGGTGTGTTAGTGTGGTATTCAGTGTTTGGGGTCAGGTGACCGTTACCTCTGCGCATCGGTCTCTGAGCTGCAGGTGTACTCAGGTGTGTTAGTGTGGTATTCAGTGTTTGGGGTCAGGTGACCGTTACCTCTGCGCATCGGTCTCTGAGCTGCAGGTGTACTCCGGAGGGTAGTAGGGCGGTGGTGGGATGGGGGGCACAAACTCCTCGAAGTCCAGGATGTTGGTGAGGAAGGCGTCCTGGGGAGTGGTGCATTCTGGGTTGACTGAGCGAGAGCGGTGTGGGGCGAGCTGGAGGGGGGGTTGTTGAAGCGGGGGAAAGGATGGACAGGGACAAAAACAGTATTACACAGCACTGCCACAGTAATCACATAAACACTTTCATCAACCTTGCTTGATGATAAATAAATAGGTAAATGTGTGGTTCCATATAATGGCGGTGTGTGTGAATGTGTGTGCGTGTGCCTGTGTGCATGCCCATGTGCATGTGTGTCTGTGTATGTGTTTGTGTGCCTGGGTTGGGCAGACTCACCAAGTGCAGCAGGTCCAGGGAGAAGATGTGAATACTGCAGGTTACAGTAGACAGGGTACAGATGATAGTGGAGAGAATACTGAGGCCACAGGCGCTGAACAGCAGGTCCTGAGCACATGACACACACACACACACAGAGCACACATGGTCAGGGCAGAGTCTTCAGAGTATTACTGCACAAACAAACACGCACGCACACACACACACACACACACACACACACACACACACAGAGCACACATGGTCAGGGCAGAGTCTTCAGAGTATTACTGCACAAACAAACACGCACGCACACACACACACACACACACACACACACACACACCTGCATTCAAGCACACATACAGTATATAAACGCAATCTGAAGAAGGATCTGGACACCAGAGCATTACAACACACTCGCATACACACACACATTCACCCTCATACGCACACATACACAGATGTATGTTCTGCTCTGTAATTCAGAATGTAAATATTCTGCTTTGAGGAATGAAGAAGCGTTGTTGCATAGTTTCATACTGCATTGTGTTGTATTTACATTCAGAACTACAGACAGAGGCATGCAGAGACAGACAGAGAGAGAGGGGGGAGAGAGAGAGAGAGAGAGAGAGAGGGGGGGGGGGGGGGGACACACACACAGAGAGAATGGAAATAACTCAGAAAATGGAAATGCGGATATGTAACTGGATAAGCACCTTGAGCTGGTGGCGCACAGAGTGACAGTCTGCATGTGGGTACAGCACTAGCGTGTCTTCTGACAGAGAGCAGGTGTGTCCTGTGTTACAGCACCAGCATACGCCGTCCTCCACCTGCCCAACAACACATCACTGGAGCCTACAGTGTGCCACTCTCAGCATGGCACACGCAAAACCCTATCATACATGCTGCTGCAATAAGATAACACATCTGTGTTAAAAAGTGAAAATTATAATTAAAATCTCCATTAAAAAACAATACAATATACTGTACAGACACAATATTTTTTTTGCATAGTGTACGATAGAATAGTATTTTATAGCATTTACATTATAGCACAGTCCAGTGTTGTCTAGAATAAGGCAGAATTGTATATACGTTTCTATATGTAAGTAATTTTATGGTGTGACATAGAAGAATGTACCTGACAAGCTTGCAGTGACTTGACCAGCTGAGCGTTTTGGCAGGACAGCATGGACCCTGCGAGGCTGAGGATGACACATACAGCCGACAGCAACATGAACAGCGACACCTGCAGGGCCAGGAATGAACTGCGTATCAAATTTCTGCTACAGTTCACAAGCGTGGCTAAAAATAGGCCTGCCTGTCTGTAGCCATAGCGCTGATCTGGGAAGCAGGCATCACAAACAGACCAAAACAACATACAGACCCATGTTAAAATGAATTATGTATCACACGCACAGCAATATTACTGCGAGTGGGCTTATTTACCTCTCAGTAAATAAGACACCAAACATTTATGATATGGAACAATAAACTTACACCATACTAAAGTGAACATAGAGTCTAACAATGATCTATAAAGGAAATATTTCCATAAATCACAGTCGTTATATGTTACCAAGAAATGATCCATATGTGCATCTTTACTTGCATCATATTGTTATCTGAAAATGCACAAGCGGCACATTAAAAGGATGATGATAAAATCAATAAAACAATAATAATGAATAGTCCTGTTATTGACACAAATATATTACCAAGTATTACCAACTATTTGATAGCAAATTGCAGAGTTCAGTTTAAAACCAGTGTCAATTGATTAATACAGTCTTACATATCCAAGATAAATGTTCAGTCATCGCAGAGATTGTTTTACTAAGAATTACGCAAAGAAAAACAGTGGTACAATGATGTATGCTGACAGTCACAATGGACAACATACATGGACAATATTGATATCTGGCAAAAGACGGACAAATCAGTTCATGTACATTTATCTGTTGATCAGCCACAAATACATTAGGTTCCATCTGACTCCATTTTCAGATAATTAACTACATAAAAATGGATGTCAAGTAGACAGCATGCCTGCGTGCCCTTAGTCATATCTAAACATTCTTCAACCTTATTACTTTTCATAAATGTTCCAGCCAGTTTGTGTGATCTAATATATTTGCAAACTCTTGCTGTAGTTATATGATAAACAAATGAAAGAAGTGCAGCCTGTTCCTTCACACCCCCAGGGCTAAGCTCCACTCGATGGGTGATTGGGCTTTCTGCTCTACTGCACCCGGACACTGCAGACTCTGGGCTCCTTTAAAGAGCTTAAACACTTTTTATACGGGAGAGCTTACTGTTAGAATGTGTTTTTTATTTTAATTTTAAGGTTGTGAGCCTTTTTGTTAGAATTGACATCTCCTTCTGTGATTATTATTCACATATTCACATATTTCATTGATTAGTTGGCCAAAACCGGGCCAACTTAAGAACAATTTAGCAAGAGCAGGTAAAAAGTATAGGCCGTAGTACAACCAGGCACTGTCCCTAGCGTATACACACCACCAGAGTCAGCGGCCTTCTCCATGAGATCACCCCCACCAGTCCAGAAGCCACCACCTAGACAAATATGAAGAGAATTAAAGGCATTTAAATTAATGTCAAATTTGATTCCATGTAATACAAGACAAAACTATATCCAAACTTTGTAATTGGGGGGTCTGTACTGGTCTTGGACCAGACTTCACAAAGTCTGCTGGTTTATGTTGTTTCTAGCACTTAATTCAGTACATTTAAACTGAACTACCCTGGTTTTTTTGTTCTAAATTAGTTGGTGATTTTGAGGTGAAAACAAATATCAGCAGAAAGACTCTGGACTTCCAGAAGTTTGGTACCCCGTATTCCCCCTATTCTCTCCTGTGCAAGCCCAGTAACAACATAATGTGTTGATATAGTAAAGCTTATTGCAAACTGTACAAGTTTGATATACAACACTGTATATTAACACACTGTATATACACTGCATATTGACATTACTGAACACAAGCCGGCTGACAGAGAGGATACACTCACAAAGAAGCCGGCCCAGAAAGGACAGGACTGCCGAATGCGGGGCGAGGAGGTGAAGGCCAGGCTGGTGAAGCTGAAGGCTAGGACCATTGCCCCTAGCCCCAGGTGACACAGACCCAGGTACAGCAGGAGGCGTGCCCCACCCCTACCGGACATACCCCTGCGACTCCCTGACATGCCCCGGGACCCGGACACAGACGCCACACTACTTGAATCTGACGGTGAAGGCATGGTGAGGGGTTGTAAACGGGAGGTAAATTTAGGAGGAGTTAAATCATTCAAAGCAAAGGACTGTGGGAAAGTAACGGGATGACAGACATGTATAGAAGGGATGACGGCTGGTGAGAGTGGGATGTTGTTGAGGAAAAATGTATAGGCGTATTTTCCGAAAATTGCGTTTCTACTGGGATCAAAAAAAGAACAGAACAGCGCGGTCAGTGACAGTTCACTAACTCTGCAAAAGTCCACTGCTGTCCAGTTCAGTGATGTCCAATCCGAAGTATCAGCAGTTTTGAGAGCATCTTCAAAGCTATTAATATGAAATGAATATTAGAACCCTCTTCCCTTTCGCTTGATCCACAAATCCAATCCGCCAGGCTCAGTAGCAAACAGTAGCCTAGCTAACTCATTTGCAGCTCGCTTCAGGACCACATAACGCAAAGTAACACACGTAGCGTAGCATAGTTGCTCTGTCTAGTGAGCAATAGCTTACCACACAGTCCAAACACACGAATTAGGCTACAGTAGGTAAACATTTACAAACTGTAGTGCACATCAAATCCGCGTTTTACTCACAGCAAACATCCACCCATTCCCAATTACTCTACCTCTTGTCATTTTCCTCTTCTCTCTCCCCCTCCTCAGCACCGTAGCACTGCGGTATCCAAAGCACCGTACAGGCCGTGACACTACCGCATTTACTATTTAAACTCACATTAGGCCTACGTAAATGTTGTTTTCTATCTCCGTCTCCCTTTCCTTCTGTAATATCACAACCCGTAATACCATCAAACATGTAATCCTGGCGAACACGCGAGTAGTGGAAGTGGACCAAGGTGGAAGGTGATTCCTTAGGATACGGGCCCGGAAGAACGGATGTCTTCATTTAGATCCGACTACAGAGCATGTTCGCTGTCAGCCAAGATGGAGATGCAGAAATAGCATGAGAAATAAATAAATGGAGATCATATGCAGATAAATCCGAGAACGTAGTTTTTTTTATGATAGGTCTAGTAATATTGTATTGTGTTTAAAAAAACATAAACACTTGCTTGTAGAGGTTTCTTATTTATGAATAAAATTGCAGCTGATGATATAGATTCCTTGAATATTTATTTCTCCATGTTTCTTCAGTGGGAGTTTTGTGGTGGAATACACACTATCCCCCCTCTCCCCTCCCTGCAGCAGTCACGCGGGTCCTGCTCTCTCGCGCTGTGAATTTATCCCGGACATACACTTCACTGCGCTGTTCTCTACGTCATCGGCGGAGTTGGAGAATCATATTCACACTCAACCCCCCGGATTCATTTTATTCGCTTCGTTGCACACATCGCACTGAATGTACAGTCGTTATCTTTTCCTTCATCGTCAAGAAACACATTCGATGGTAAATATATGTTAACTGTTGACAATTTTGTGTTTTATTTGTAGGTAGCAAGATATACACACATTGGCAAAAGTGAACAAACTTAGTTAATTATGTTCAGAAACACTACAAATGAAAAACCCCAAAGGAAAAAGACATTTTCTTCCAGTCCATGTGGCTTGGGATGCGGCAGTTTGATCGGAGCCAGGTTCTGAAGCTGCAGGGGAGGGGCGGTTGCCATGCGACCAACTCCAAGGGCAACCAGAGACAGCCAATCGGGTGCGGGATACTGTAGGAAGTCAGCGTTGTAGCTTAACTAAAGAACACATATTTCGAATCTTTCAGTAATGTACTAAGCATAATGAAGAGCTACATTTAGTGCCTAATTGATAAAAAAAGATGGATAGTTTATAGAAAACTCACAGCCCATTTCTGGAATGAAGAAATTATTTTGACAATATAAAATATGTAGTTTAATTTTCTTTGTAGCAAAGAGATACAGGGAGTACCATTCTCCCTGCTGGTTTTCTGAACTATTATTGCAGTTGATTGAGATGTCCACTGAACACAGGAATGTTCTCTTGATGAGGGAACCCTTGGCAATGCGTCTACTTTGTCTCATTAGGTTTTGCCATTCCATGTATTCTGCATGTGACAGAACCTCACAGCAAATTCTCAAACTGTATGTTCTTTTCATTTTTTTTTGTGCTTGTCTGACAATTTTTCAGCTTTGGTTCGAGGCACTTCAAGGTACGTAAGATAGTTCTCTAGCAATTACCCAGAAGAACTGTAGTGTTCTATACGAAGCGCACAAAACTGAGTAACCATAATGTATGCAAGCATAACCACTGCTCTTGAGCAGAAAGGAGGGGAATTTAAATATATAGAAAACAAAGTAAACTCAATTTAAGAGGGACACTGAGACATCTGGGAGATGCCTTGTGTCCAAATGTTTTTGCACACACCCATATGTGTGTGTGTGTGTGCGTATAATGGTGTACACAATTCAAAGTGATTTACTTCCCAGAAACATTTGTGCCAACTGGACAAAAAATAGTTCCCACTATTTCTATGCAAAAAAACATGTTATTCCACATTCAGGTACAGGTAAGAGGGACATCATATGACACAGCACCACATAGTAGGCAACCAAAAACAGGACTATGACATTGCTCCACATTGAACTTTGACCTGCTGTAAGACACAGGAGTCTTGGAAAGCTGCAGTGCCTGCAGGCTTCTGTGGTTTCTTTTCAATCAGAAGCCAATCAGAAAAACAAAGAGTATATATTCCTTAGCCAATAAATGACTTCAATTGACCACTAGTGCACACATCGAAAAATCAGCAGACACTCTGGCTCTCCAGGACTGAATTCTGACACTTCACGGTCAGAACTGATAAGGAAAGTCAAAAGCGAATAGTCTTGTTCTCTATTCCTTTTTCAACGTATCATCCCAAGCAGACTTTCATAAAATTTGTAACACTTTTAGAGCCATTATCCAACTCAGTGCCAATATTTTTATTATATAAATCTAATGGTTAGTTATACATACATTTATAAATGTCAGAGCTTGTATAATGAAAACATTGTAATAATAATTATGAGTACAGCCAGATTCCACAAACCACCAAAAATAGAAAACAGTGCTAGTCTATTGACCTTGCAAGACCAAACATATTTATATGGAAGTAAGGTCAATGCATTGCAATCACAGAAACGTGTCTCAGTGCTGCCTCCGTCCTGGTTCAGTCAGGGAGGGGTATTGCATCAGTGTTCCACAGGAGTCCTTAAGGCAGAATACTGAACTGTTTCCACCTTCGTTAAAGGCTGGTCTAAAATGAAAGCGACAGAAAAGTACAATCAAGCCACTAATTTCACAGTTATAGAAATGGGTCCAAAATAAAAAAAGGTAAATTTAAAAGGTCCACAATTGCAAACAATTGTGAAAGGGAATGTCAAGGTCTGAATATACACCATACAGTTTTATACCATGTATAGCCTGTGTCCGAATATGACCCCTACACCCTTTTGAGTGGTGTGCAGAGACACTGGTGTACAGAAACCGGGGCCATCTATCCATTCATGCACCGTACCCCTTTTTCTGTTTTTATCTTATTTACTTTCATATTGTCTTTTAAATGTTCTTATTTTAATTTTTCCCTCATTTAATGTATTTTATATAGTTTTAATAGTACTGTCAAATCAATCTTTTTTTTTTCCATTATTCTGTGAAGCACTTCTGTGAAGTCAACCTTCAGCATGAATATGTGCTATACAAATAAACTTGACTTGACCCTTTTGAGGGCGCATATTTGAGTCAATTTAGTCAAAAAGCTTTTGAGTCCGTGACTTTTTCTCACAAAAACATAGTGGTATTATGAACCCCAGCCCAAAGATTTAAGCATAGGTTCAAATCCCAGGATTAACCCCTTATTTCCGGGGTTTTGTTGAGGGAATTCAGGAGCACACTCATCTGCAGAACTGTGCACTCATCCGACAATTTCAGCGAGTAACCCGGAAGTAAAAACTAAAAACACAGAGCGTATATGCATATCTATGGTACAAGAGTGGGTCATATTACAAACTACTCTTTTTATTTTTGTAAAAAAAAAATGTTTTTGTCTTCATTCATAATCTATACTTTGTAACAATCGTCATATTAACTGATTGATATTCAGTGGCGCCGCCAAGGGGTGGCCAGGGGGGGTCACGGCCACCCTGATAAAATCGCTGGCCCCCCACTGGCCCCCCCTCGCGGCTCGCGAGTCGCATATGCATAATATGCTTCCGAGTCTGCATAATATGCTTCTATATGATATTTTACATTAGGTACTATTCATTTAAATCAATAATGTATATTTTTTGTATATAATGTATATATTTTTATATACTACAACAACATAATAGAATTCCTGAAATTCAGTTATGGCTTTTGGTTTAGGTGTACCACCCCAATATTTTCAGTGGCCCCCCCCCTGGCCCCCCCTATGAAGAATTTCTGGGGGCGCCACTGTTGATATTCTCAATTAAAGATTTTTTTATTTTTTATTCCAAACCACTTCCTCACTAGTAACAGGGGTCATATGCGGTCACGGCCTATGTCAAAATTGAATAAGAGTGCCTTGAGGGGGTTCTCAAACCATACAAATTAAGTTTTCAAATTAAAGAAAAACATGACAATTATGTTCAGAAAGACAATAAAGTAAAAAAACACATGTTTAGGTTTAAAAACTAATTTAAATGTATCACTTAATTCTTAAAAGGTTTTTTTGAATGCAGTGCCATTTAAAGCTGCCTGATAATTAATACATATCACGGCAGGCCTGAACATGATTGCATGCTAGCAGCCATTCTGTGTAATTGCTCCGTTCTCTATCAAGGGTATGTAATGTTAGGTTTTCTAAAACCAGACACTGCAAACTCAACCTCAACAACAATTTAAAAATTAACAATTTTTTTTTATTTTTTTGTTTCTTGCTCCCCCCGAAATTCTCTGGGATGCCGTTTCTTACTTTCACAAATACTTTATCACTAATAATTATTGATTGAATAATCAAATTAAGTGCACTTTAGTGAGAGTTTATCTTGTGTCTTAGAGAAGACAAAGAGAGGAGCCATAAAAACAGCAGTGCAAATGTTGCACATTACTAACTATACACCCATCTACTGGGAACGTAATATTGTGACCAAATGTCACATATCACTATGGTATTAAAGTTCTGCTATCATTCCACTGATAAAATAATTAATTAAAACAACATAACATGCCTGAACACAAGCTGCCAAGGCAGTGGGAGAACAAACCCTCTGTAATGAAAGATTCAGTTCTGTTAACGGAACAATATAGTTCTACCGTACCTCCAACACCCAGCCAACCTGGGCAGCCACGCCCTCCAGCCTCCACCCACGCCCATATCACCACGGCAACCACCAGGACACTCTGCAGCAGCAGACTTGCATAATAACGAGGGTTCAGGAAAGACTGACCGTGAAAGACAAAGAGACAAAGTTGATTAACGTCAAGATCAAACTGTACAAACTGGTGTGACTTGTCAAATGAACAAAATATGTCCAAACATACTTTAAATGTGTACACTGCAAATTATTCAGTGAGTGAATGAACATGTTAAAACACGTCTTATTGTAACATTATTACGTAAAGGTTTCGGGGTGTCAAACGGACTGGTATTAAAATATCCTTGTTCCATTTCACATTTCAAATTGACAGCTTGTTTATATGAAATGACTCACAGAATGCTAAAGTTTAATTAATTAACGTGAAAATAATATTTTGACAGTAAGTGGCATTTAATTATGCAACTAAAGCAAAATAACCACTTCTTCATGACCTGAGTCTCAGACATTGGCATTACACAGCACAGTGGTGGATAGCACTGGATTGCGGATAGCACTGGATTGTGGATAGCACTGGATTGTGGATAGCACTGTCGCCTCACAGCAAGAATGTCCTGGGTTTGAATCCAGGCCAGGGTCCTTTCTGTGTGAAGTTTGCCCCATATCAGTCTCTTGCCCAGTGCATGCTGGGATAGGCTCCAGGCCCCCCGCGGGTGGCCCTTACAAGGGATAAGCGGGTTAGATAACGTCTCCCCCTCACCAGTCCACAGCTCAGCAGGTGGGTCAGTACCACAGCACCACCCCTCGCCCAACTCGCCCTCTCACAGGCAGAGAACAGCTGTACTGACCAGCAGATTTGCAGGAAGAATTGCATCATGGACTGCAAAGCTGAGGGCAGACAAGATAGGAAGGGGGCAGACAGTGGAAGGGGGCAGACAGTGGAAGGGGGCAGTGGAAGGGGGCAGACAGTGGAAGGGGGCAGTGGAAGGGGGCAGACAGTGGAAGGGGGCAGTGGAAGGGGGCAGACAGTGGAAGGGGGCAGACAGTGGAAGGGGAAGCCATGGTAGGACAGAGAGGAGAGGCAAAGAGACAGGAGACATTGGAAAAAAATTGAATGGTGAAAAGGAAGCCAATAAGCGTGACATACAGAGATAGGGGTAGTGCCCAGCAATATATCTAGCATACTGCACTAATGCATGTCCCGTATATCTAACATACTGCACTAATGCATCTCCTGTATATCTAACATACTGCACCAATGCATCTCCTGCATATCTAACATACTGCACCAATGCATCTCCTGTATATCTAATAATATACTGCACCAACACATCTCCTGTATATCCAACATACTGCACCAATGCATCTCCTGTATATCTAACATACTGCACCAATGCATCTCCTGTATATCCAACATACTGCACCAATGCATCTCCTGTATATCTAACATACTGCACCAATGCATCTCCTGTATATCTAATAACATACTGCACCAATGCATCTCCTGTATATCTAACATACTGCACCAACGCATCTCCTGTATATCTAACATACTGCACCAACGCATCTTCTGTATATCCAACATACTGCACCAATGCATCTCCTGTATATCTAACATACTGCACCAATGCATCTCCTGTATATCCAACATACTGCACCAATGCATCTCCTGTATATCTAACATACTGCACCAATGCATCTCCTGTATATCTAACATACTGCACCCATGCATATTCTGTATATCTAACATACTGCACCAATGCATCTCCTGTATTACCTACTTAATGGAATTCAACAGTCTTGCTGAAATGACAATGTGTGTGATAAAGACACAGAGCTTGGCCTTTTGTTTAGTTAAATAAAATGACTGAAATGACCTGCCCTGCTCTTCTCTGCCATCACATACCAGAGGTAATGAAGAAATGAGACGATTCCCCATGAATTCCCACAATGCCCGGCCCCAGCGACAGTGACAGGATGTTGGCAAAGGAAAAGGCTGAGCTCATTAGGCCAAAGGCCAGACCACTGACTGGGAGATGGAGACAAAGGCAGAGAGGGACATTGCACTTGTCAGAATGCAACAAATGTAAAAGTTTTAAAATTTCTATTTTTACAGATTCTATAGCATAGACTCACCAAAGGCCTTTTGTTGCAGAGAAAGGAGAGGCCCTCCTTTCCCAACAAAACTCGCAAGGCCCGCATGTGTCTTTTTGTGAGAGAAAAACCTAAAGAGTAGTGTCCGTCATGTTCAAGCAAAGGTAACAATGGATGAACCAGAACTAAAAGTCTGTGAATTATCACTTCAATTAAGGAACAGCTATGTATTCAGGTAAAATCAACACATTCTGACATTTTCATCTCAGACTTCCAAAGTTAGTCCAGAGCTTCCTCTTGTAAAGAAGTCTGCAAAAACCACCACTTTCATTTTTTTTTTTAAATACAGTATTTTAATGCCTACCAACAGTTCCTATTAAAGGTGTGTCATTCAATGGGAAAAAACCTGTCTGTCAACAAAAAAGTTGAGATCATGGCAGGAAATGTGTTGATCTCTCTTTGAATGACTCAGTTTGCCTTAAAGCATGTCTATGATGTGTGCAGCTCAAAAAGGACTCGTTTATATTATGCTTTACTGCGCAGCTTCAGGTAAGACAACATGGACAAGGACCAGACATACATGCAACACAATGCAACATGGACAAGGACCAGACATGCATGCAACACAATGCAACATGGACAAGGACCAGACATACATGCAACACAATGCAACATGGACAAGGACCAGACATGCATGCAACACAATGGAGAGTGAGAATCTCTGCACAGTCACACATATGCAGGCAGGGCAGCAGATGCTACACATACATACAGTAAATGTCCTTACCTCAGCAGCTTGTAGGAAGCTGCCCTAAATGTCTCCTGAATAAGTACCGCCACTGCCGCCCCAGTGGCCAGAAGGTGCAACTGCGGGTTTGGGTTAGAGCCGTTGCAGAGGGATACTAGGGCGTACCACAACAAAGAGGACAGCAAGAGCGAGACCAGCCACAAACTGGCCCTGAGAGAAGGGATGGAAGCCGTAATTAGAAAAAAGTATAAATGGACATGTAGCCTATAGGCTATATTTCTCTGCAATATAGGCACAGCATACATGAAACAATAGGATATAAATGTAGCCTACTTTAATATTTTCCACAAAGGTAAAAATACATAAATTATATCGGCTATTAGGCTATAGCCGTTTATAAAACGGTGCGTTTTACGATTTCACGTTTGCACTTCAATTTGTTGAGATTGGCTATCTGTTGTGCATATTTATACATTCAAATTTACCTTAATAAAACGATCAAAGTGGCGTGAGATGGTCAAATAATCTATTTAACAATGTTAGCAGAGTAAAACAATTTAAGTAAAAATGTCTTGGGAAAACTCACCCTACCACCAATATAATCACTCGAACAGGGCTATCTGTCACAGTAAATATAAACAATGCAAAAGCCGGGCCGAAAGTTATAAACGAGCACCCGAAGAACATGACCAGCCCCATCTTAGTGATATGTCGCCTTTTACAAAAAAAGATGTTGTTTCTGATGTAGGTTATCGTTTTTTTAGCAATTCTCTCTAACCAAACAAAATTCATACAAATAATCAGATGGGTCTCCAATGGCAGGTGTAAAGTCAGTCTAGCAGCTTTCAAACAAGGCCGTATTAACCGATCAAAGGTGTGGTGAGTTAGGTCGTTTCAGAAAATTCAGGAGTTTCCTTTCTCAGGAGGCATGCCAAGATTTCCCAAATGAAACTATCCTCGTTAATCTCTCAACAGCCAATTAAACGTCAGCTGCGGAATAGCTATTTTAATGGAATCATGGCAAGTGAAGCGACAGTGTTCCTCAGCGAAAGAATAGTTGTCAGTACGTCGTGGTTTTCATTACCACTTGTGTGTTGACTGTAGGCCTACTGCAAGTTTCTTTCCCACGACATATGGAAACAGCTACTTCCTCTTAGAACATCCTAGCCTGCGTAGCCCAGCACGCGGTGGTATTATGAACAACACCGGCAGAGATTTAAGTATAGGTTTATACATTTGGGATTATGTAAAAGCAGAAAATCTCGGCAAACAATTTGTTTACACATTTACATTTTTTATCATGTATATTGTTGTATTACATTCGTGATAGGCTTAAGTGTCGCAGATAAAACAGGCTCACAAAGAAAAAAAGTGACAACACAATTTCAAGTCCCTTTAGTTCACCTTTTTATTATATATTTTTTAGTCTGGTTCATATCTTTGAAGCAGCTCATAGGCTACAGTATATAATCTGACAGGAATGTTTTCATATTCAGAATGAATGACTGACAGAAAATATAAAGAAAATGGAGTGTTGGTGACAGGCAGGTATAGTAACAAAGAAACAACACACAGGAAAGTGTTTGGGGCCAGACAGCACCAAAGGGTTTGTGCAGCGTTGAGATCGAACAGCAAAAAGCAGTGTTTTCAGCAAATATAGAACCTGTGACGTGTTCATAAAGATATAAAACAGGTGAGTCGGTCAGTCAATCAGTCAGTCCGTCTGTCTGTCAATGTGTCAGGATTCCAGTCACCTCTCAGCATACAGCTTCCTCCATTTTCTTGACTTTATCCATCAACCCCACATTTATATTCTTCCTCCCATCATCCTTCTAGTCTGGGCCTGTATCTCCAAAGCCTTTCCATCTCCTCTCCATCACATTCACTGTGGCTACAACAGTCTCCATTCACGGAAGGTTGCAGAAAGTTTTCCAGCTATAAATGAATCACCTTCTCATGAACAGAGAATTTGAATGGATTAAATTAAGCAGAAAGTGAATTCAATCAGGTAATAAAGTGCTCGGACAGAATTAAGAACGTTCCGGATTTCAGTCCTCCACAACTGGGTGCCACCGGTCTTAACCTGATCCAGCTATAAAAACTCTACTTAGCCTTTTACGTCATGATACTTTTTTGGCTGTATCTTTTCACTAATATGTGCTTCTGTTGCATAGCCAAATTTGAATTCTGTGTAAGCAATGTGGTAGTGGTCATGAGCACCCCATCCAACAAATCAGATTGTATGTGGTATACACATAACTATGTATGACTTTATGGAAGCCATCATCCTACTTAACCTCTCCATTCAAAAAATGTCCCTTAACTGCCCCGCATGCATAATACTTTCCTACTTTACGTTTGTCCTTTATAAAAAACCAGTCCTTGGTGCAATACTGTTCCTATATGACCCTCATCCATTAATACCCATCTGGTAATGACCCCTCTTTGCCCAGTTCAGAATAAAAGACACTTGGAAGATTTCTTCTCAGTGGAAGTCAGTCTGACCTCTCGACCTGTAGGACCCTGTGAGACACAAACACACATCACTGTAAGCAAAGGGCAGCCGTGCAGCACATTTACACACTGCTATGGCTGCTATGCCAAGTAACCGACAGTACAGCACAGCCATGTGTCACTGGACACTGAACTGTGTTATCTTCACAATCAGAAAGCTATTACCTTGGTAAATGGTGTATATGTCTTTGCACGTACGTACACCACAAAGCTAGTGTTTATTGGTTGTTTAATGAGCATGCATGCAATGCAAATAGTAGGCAGTGTTTGTTCAGTGTGGGTGAGTGGGTATACACTGCATGTGCACAGCAATTCCCAATACACTGAATGTGTGTCTAAGGGATCAGTGTTTGTTCAGTGTGGGTGAGTGTGTATACACTCTGCATGTGCACAGCAATTCCCAATACACTGAATGTGTGTCTAAGGCAGGGGTAGGCAACCCTGGTCCTGGAGAGCCACAGGGTCTGCTGGTTTTTGTATTCACCTTAAATGCAGCAACTGCTTAGACCAAAAAAACCAGGTGAGGTGAGTTAACTGTGTAATCAACTGCTTTAATTGATCCATTAAGTGGCGAGTAACAACAAAAACCAGCAGACCCTGTGGCTCTCCAGGACCAGGGTTGCCTACCCCTGGTCTAAGGGATCAGTGTTTGTTCAGTGTGGGTGAGTGGGTATACACTCTGCATGTGTACAGCAATTCCCAATACACTGAATGTGTGTCTAAGGGATCAGTGTTTGTTCAGTGTGGGTGAGTGGGTATACACTCTGCATGTGCACAGCAATTCCCAATACACTGAATGTGTGTCTAAGGGATCATCATGTCAGTGTCAATATAAGGAACGTAAATAATCACCGGCTTCTTGCTTAACTTCAGCAGGATGTCTCGGGCCAGAGCAACAAAGGACTGCATTGAGAAGAACACATACATTAGATTTGATTCCTCTTTCAGTTTAAGCTTGGATTCAGTTTCACCTCAAACCGGTTTGTTCTTTTTTTTAGGGCTTTTTCAGTTTTATTGGACAGCACAGTGAAGAGAGACAGGAAGAATGGGAGTAAGAGAGAGGGAGAGACTTGCTATGGTCGCAGTGCCGGATTCGAAATGCCAACTTTGCGGCTGGCAATGAGCATGTGGACGGTGCTCTACAGGCTACGCCACCGAGACACCCCTTAAACCAGTTTATCCTTAACTTTGAATAACAAATTTAAACTTTTAATTTAAAGTGTTCAAGCGTTACTGTTTTTCATTACTCAATTTTTTTTGTCAGTTCCAATCACTACCAAATTGAAAATCTTGTGTCACTAACCAGGAGATGAATACTTATTTTAATTATGAATCAAATTGCACCTTTCAACACTTTCTTAAAATATGAATCTAACTGAAATTAAAGAAAAATCGCCTTTGTATTCTCTCAAGCACAACCTGTATGAAATATGCAAATGAAGACACTTTGAAGGGCTTATGAAAGAACTACAGGAAGGATGTTAAATACACTCTCTTACCTCCTCCACATTAATGCTGGACTTTGCACTTGTCTCGAAGAACCGAATCCCATGATCCTTTGCAAGCTGTCATGAACACCACAACACAACTGCTATGAAAAATACAGTCTTTCCATTGTCAACATTGTCAGTGTTAACATATAAAAATAATAATTGTATAACTATAATAACTGGCTGAAACTCAGATGTAAACAATGTTTTAATGTTTTACTCCAGCTCAAGAATAAAGAGGTGATAAACTTTAAAAGGATGTTCGGCTAATGCATGTTTACTTAGAAGGGAACTTTGATCAGTCGTGTTCAGTATCTGTGGCATTTGTGAGCTACTTTATGTTCAAGAAGGAAGTAGGGGATTTAGCTAAACCAAGAAGTTTGCCCTGAAGACCAAGCATAATATCCACAGAATGCCTGAAATACTAACATAAACACATGAAACATTGAATAAATATTGAACAATACAAACAAAATCTATTTACGTCTTAACATTCTGAATGGAATATTAAATAGATGTACTTGAAAATCTGATAAATTAGTAGTATGTACAGCTGGGGCATCTGAGCTTAGTGTAGTTATATGCCCTATGGTTCATATCACTGAACCCAGACCATGTCCATGCTAACTGTCTGTAGCCAGTAGTATTGGGCAGTTGAGGGAAGTATTGGGCATAGCATGACTCGGTGAGGGTGACAGGTTTCAGTTCTGTCTCATTGTTTTGCAGTTTAGCTCATGGATTTGCGAGTGAAAACCAACAGCTGATTGCACGTTTTGGAGACAAATATATGTTAGTGTGTGCCCTTATTAATTGATGGAGGACATGAAGTGAAAAGTAGACCAAATTAAGAGGGAAACAAGGGAATATACAAACATACATACATACATTTAAAGAGTAGCAATTTTTGAATTCTCAGCTCTTGCTTGAAATAATATAATGAATATGATGAATGCAGACATTAAAAGAAAATTCAAGACACCATGTCTATAAAAAAATTTTTTCTCATTTACATGTAACTGAAAAACTAAGAGGTTCCATGTTTTCTAGTCCTGTGCAAATATGAGAAACACAAACAAACAACATTAATGTGGATAAACACAAAGAAGGCCATGTTTTTGTCTGATCATACCTTCTCTCCCGTCTCCCTGGATATCTTTCTTTTGGCTTCGATGTCACATTTGTTCCCCAGCAACATCCGACTGACCCCAGAAGAGGCATTCTGGGAAATTAGATGGTCAAGGGGACTCATTATTAGCTCCATATAATAAAGTCTGTACTGTGTGTAAAACAATATCTCTCTAATTCCCCTCCTAATCCTGGAGTGCCCCAGTATCCAGTGGTTACCTCATTATTCTGTTTGTAAAATGAAAATGGTTCAGATAAGCATTTAGGCCTATTATAATGTCAGCTGGGTAAAAAACATGGCTGGCATGTTTTTATAAATATATATATTTATAAAAACATATACCCCCCCCCCCCCCACCATGCACACACACACAAATACAATTGCAATTAAATGAAGCTTGGCAATTACATGAAGCTTATCGGTTTGGTTCTGAATTTCAAACCTCCGTTGACTGAAATTCCTAGCTATGCCCAGACAAGCATGTGTTTTCCTCCAAAGCATGTGGTGTTAGTAATTGCTTTTCATCACAATGCAGTTCAAACATGGGCAGATAAGAGTCTGAGGAAGATACAAAAAAACCCAGCAGGGGTCACCGGTGCACAATGAGACATGGGTCATGTCCAAATCAGCGCACTTGCCTACTATTGAGTATGCAAGTTGAGTATACTTTTTAAAAAAGCTGTAAAGTATGCCACAATTCTACAAATTTAGTGTTCTTAATATACCCGGACAATATACTTATTTATGGGTTTTCGCTGATAATAGTATGGACTATGGAGGATATTTTTCACATACTGCATGAGACTAAACAGTATAGAGTAAGCAGTATACAGTATGTTAGTACACAGTAAACAGGACACAGTGAATAGGGCTCTGATTTGGACACAGCCATTATATCTGGCCAACTGAATCCCTCCCAATCCCTGGGTGATGATACAGCCAACTGTGTATCCCACTGTGGGGCTGCCGGCCACAGTCGGCACTGGCACAGTCCAGATTTGATAACAAACTGTGATGCTCATCCATGCACTAGAACAGTGCCTTACCAGGATGAGCCATCCAGAAACCAGAGATAGAAAGAAAAAACATTGTTACCAACCTCTCAATCCCCTTATATCACAGACCTCTATTGCATTTTCCATTGCACAAAACCGTTCAGGAACCACCTGTACCTACTGGGAGTCTCAGTGGCTCCCAGAATGCACTCCTGTTTCTGTTTCCACCGAACCTTGAGAACCGCAACGATGAGAATTTGGTCGGTTTCGCTGCTGATGCTGTAAACTAAACACTGCAAGCATCACACGCCTGGAGGAGGCTTCCACAGTTGTTGTTTGCTAGTAATTGTTTCAGCTTTTCTCTGTCGATAGATACTATTTTTGGCAAGTAGCTACTGGGTATTTAAAAATGGCTGTTGGCTTGCTTTACGTGTGATTACTCACAGGAAGTTTGAGTTTGACCAATCAGCAATGTACAGGAATGCTAGCTCCACCCCATAGTTCCTGATACCTTTGTTTCATACCTCTCTGGAAGACTAGCTAAATTTGGTTCCTAGAACTATACACGGTACGCTTCTGCTGGCAATGGAAACGCATCAAGAATCTGTGATCTCGGTTTCACGGTACCGTATGGTCTCAGCATCAATCTGGTAATAAAAATGTGTCCTTTCCATCTTTATCCCCCTATAGACGTTACTCTCACCTCTTTGATGCTCTTCATCCAGTTCTGAATGTTCTCAAAGGACTTCTCATCAGTGATGTCATAAACCAGGATTATGCCCTAAGACATGTGTCGTAGAAATGGCAGCAGTGAGAACAGCAGTCCAGTATAACTGTATCTTTAGTGCACTGAGTTAAGAGTCAGACTCACCATAGCCCCTCTGTAGTAAGCTGTAGTGATGGTTTTGAACCTCTCCTGGCCCGCGGTGTCCCTGTGAAAATGCACAGCTTAGTCCTGCGCACACAAATTAACGTCTGCTGTGCTCATACTTACTCAGTCTTCACTTCAAAAGTGTAAGCTGTTCACAGAGTAGCTTGTAAACTCATTTCCTGAAAGAAAACAATCTGCTGAACATACTGGGTCAATTGCAGTGTGCTTATCTGGAGTTTAAACGTCAGGTTTTAACCTTGAGACCACAGAACTGCATTACAATGGGAACAGATCCAAATCTGTGAAATAAGGATTAGCTGTTCCAGTTGTAATGCAGTTATGTGGTCTAGGGGTTTAAACTTGAGATTTAAACTACAGCTAAGCACGCTGCAATTGACCCATAATGTTCAGCAGATCGTTTTCTTCAAAAAATTTGTTTACAAGCTACTATGTGAACAGTTTGCACTTTTGAGGTTTGCTAAGCTTTGTTTGGGAGCGTTTATATTTAGCTTGTTTATCAATTATCTCATGACAATATTTATGTACGTAATTACACTGCATGCTAGGTAAAGATATGCATTTCACATTCACAATTATGCATGCATTTGAAATGCACTGAAAATAGATCACAGCAAGCATGAGACTAAAGCAACATATTTAATATTTACATGGAAACACTACATTATAGACCACGGAAGGGCAACTCCAGGCCTCGTGGGCCACTATGCAGGTTTTTGCTGCTAAATCAGCTTAGTCATATACACCAACACGGATTCACTCGTAAATTAGGCCACAATAAAACGCTACAATACAGGCATACAGGCACAGACAGGGACATTCATCAGCTTCTGTTCATATCGCGGAATGTAGCTAAAATGTCAGATAATGTAAATGATTGGGCTCTTAAAATAATTGGTAACTGGTGGCAGTAAAAACCTGCATACACACCGGCCCATGAGGCCTGGAGGTGCCCATCCCTGTTATAGACTATAATATAAATTCTAAAGTCTGCAAACATAACCTTATACTAAACTTTAATAATGTGGTACTCATTACATAAGCCAAATAAACATGTGAAAATGCCCATACGAACAACCATATTTTGTTTAAAAATACTGCACTTTTTAAAGTAAAAAAAAGAATGTATATGGCATATAATGGCATATTTGCATCACATTCCCCACTTACGCTGTACCCTAAAGACACAGTATGTCTAATGTGGTGCATTAACCATAATTATTTGAATAATTGCACATAAATGCAGAGGCACAGAAGTTTCCTACCAGACTTGCAGTTTGACTTTCTTCCCCTCAACTTCAATCGTCTTCACCTTGAAGTCAATTCCTGCAGAGAGGTTGACAGTCAGTGGGGGTGAGTTTGGGGTGGGTGGTGTCAGCAAGGAGGGAGTGCATAACAGGGGACAGAGAATGTGTTAAAATGGTTTGACCCACAACTTTGGCAAAACTACTAATTTGGGTCATTCCAATTAAACTCCTCTGACTTGTTCAGAATTTGCATTCATGAACTCCCAGCTCTGTCCTCTTTTAATGACCCCGTTCTTTCTCTCTCCCTCTCGTTGCATTTGGGTTTGTTTTTGTCTGGATTTCCTGTGAATAAAGACAGGCAGAGACAGGGAAGGGGGGAGTGGGGTGGGGGTGTCTTTTCGAAGATGTGGATGAGTGCACAAAATGCTAGGGAAGACAGCCATTATGGTCAACATAGAATGAGAGATTGCAGAAGCGATATGAGTGGGGGCGGGTAGAACTGTAGTGGTGAAAGGCTGATAAAGTTAAGATGAAAGACGCCTTAAGAGAGAAAGGTAAAACGAGGGACAGTTTACAGGGCCAGTACAGGTTTAGATAGAAAGATTGCCAAGAAGGAACTTGCGTTTAAACAGGTACTGACACGAGCAGAGAAAACAGCAGCAATGGTAGCCGTATTATTGAATACTTATCTATAGGTAGGGATAGTAGGTTAAGGGCTTGACAACAACAAACAGTGACAATAAACATAAAAAGCTAAATCAATACTGACAACAATTAAAAAATATATCCATGATAGATATTTACCAATCGTTGATATGTATGTATTATTGAAGTTATCCTCCGCAAATCTGATGATCAAACAAGTTTTGCCGACCCCACTATCTCCAATTAATAATAATTTAAATAGGAAGTCGTACTTCTTCGCCATAGTTCGTTAGCCTTCTGTAAACACCCAGGCAGTAAATACAGAGCGGTAATCTTTCATAAATCTGTTTTTCCTTTTTTGTTGTCTTTGCCACTAACGTTACTTTCCCCTCAACACACACATCGAAGTTTCAGCTTTAAAGTTTAGTCTGTGCTTATTTTTATATTTTCCTCAAACTGTCACCGACAGATTCCCGTCCTATGTCGGGATTCAGTTCTTCCGAGTTCAGACAAAATAAGAAAAGTACAGAAAAGTTGAACCAAATCCCGTCCCTCTAGTTGTCCCTCATCGCAAAGTTCTGAGAACGCTGTTCAGCTACAACAGAATAAAATGAATCCAATTTAAGTTTTTTTCTTATTTTCCTTGTGCGTCGAATAGATATTATCCACAAATGCACTTTTCGCCCAAAAGTGAGTATTTTCTGCGGTCCAAGTTCTCAAGGCTACGGCTTACGTAGAGGGTTCACAAGCACTCCGCGGCGTTGGACAGAACAGAAGGGAGTGGGACGGACGGGGAGAGTGGGCGATAATTTACTTTGCCAACAGAGGGCACTGATTTACTTTCAATGAGCTTGAAGAAGGTAGGAAATGTATTCTACTGTCCAGAACGTTACAGTGTGGCATTTCCAGGGTGTTTCTCAGAGTTAACTTAAACCATAGCCTATTGTCCAAATTGGTTGTACAGTCATTGTGTCTTCGATGACAGTTAGCTAGTTAGATTATGATTTGACTATTATACATGATACATTATTATACATTACACATTATTATACATTACAGGAGTCCCAATCACAGAACTGTATAAGAACAGCTCGCGATAAGAGTTGTGAAACACAAATAAAATTGAAGGTATCTCATCAATGACAGTTCGTATTGCTGGTTGTTATTTAGTTGCGTGTTTTATCCTAATAATCAATAGCTTACATGTAATTTAATCAGATAGTGTTGTTCTGCTCCATTGCACAGTGAAAAAGTTTGCTATAGCCTAACGTTAACTATAATTCAGGGAAGATGAGTCAACCGACTTCGTTAACTGGATTTTAATTTTAATACACAGTGTATGTATATGACTAACACTGGTTCAGGACACATTACAGAATTGCTTTCTCAAAAATAACATGATGGACGCTGAATGCCTTCACTTTCGACCTTACAAAGATGGCAGCACTCCCTCCCCCTGCTCAGTTCGCACACGTAGCAAGTAAAGCCAGTTTTCGAAAAATGGCTTCGCGGCGACTTCCTGCCCCTGTAATCTCCCCCGTTTATTATAGCTCTCCCGTTTCCGCCTCGTCCTCCTTTTCGGCAACGGCTACTACCTCGCCAACATGCCAGTGAGTACCTGTACCGCAACCAAAGCCTCATATAGTGCACTAATAAACTCTTTTGAAAAGATAACTAGATGGTTCATTGCGCGTGTAGTTAGCTGATAGATTTAAGCATCTGTGTGCATATGGTACGGGCAGCCACGTATATAACCTAACAATTGTTAGTAGAGCGCGTGTTTGTTTGCGAGACAAGATGGCGGCTTGCATGTAATACAAAGCATGTAGACGGAATGGATACTGCGTTTATGACGGATGGGATGTGCTGATGTGGTTCATAACAATTGTGTTTTAGGCAAACCGTTGTCAATGTCCTTGATTGGAATTTTAAATGTACATGTGTCGTCCTGCTTGTTTTGCGGATAGTAAAGCATGTAGCCAGTTGGGTAGCGCTAGCTTGTGCCGATTCTCTTCTGACGCATCAGGAAATTGACTAACTCTAGGTTAACGTTACCTGACTAGGAAACTAACAGTTCAATCCAACCGGCAACTAGTGGACTAATGAGCAGATTAAAGCGTTTATATTTAACTTTAGTATGACGCATAGCTTGTAAACTAGGTTTACTAAAATTAGACCCTGCATGTCATTCAGTTAACGTTAGCTCCCTAAATTTGACCGTAACGTGCATTTGTATAGACACCAAATTTAAACTGACGTTATTTTCACTGTATAAAAATGCATTCATTCAGTTTACCAAGTTAGCTGTTGATGCACACAGTAGTAACTTCTAAAATAAATTATAAAAGTGAACTGCTTTAATACAGAAAAACATTGGGAGTAGTCATGTGCCCCGTCTATGCTAGCTACCAGTCACCCAATAACTTACTCTGTTTTGTAAAGACAATTTGTTGTAACCACTGTTTTCCTGCAGCTTGCTAAAGACCTGTTGCACCCGTCCCCTGAGGAAGAGAAGAGGAGACACAAGAAGAAGCGTCTGGTCCAGAGCCCCAACTCCTACTTCATGGATGTCAAGTGTCCAGGTAGCGTGGGTGTCTAGCTTAATTTCCACAGCCTTATCTAGTTTCTGGAATGGCAAAACCATCAAACCTGGCCGCAGGATTCAGATGAACCTAGGGCACAGCATTGCCTATTTAGTTCAATGTCTTTTTTGTTAGTCGCAGGCCTTTATTACATTGTTTAGATCCGTTGGTTGATGTTAGGTCCACCTTTGTGTTCTTGTATAACTTATTGCTTCCGATTGACCACCTGTCTTAATGCCCCTGTCCCTAGGATGCTACAAGATCACCACAGTGTTCAGCCACGCTCAGACCGTGGTGCTGTGTGTGGGCTGCTCCACAGTTCTGTGCCAGCCCACTGGTGGGAAAGCTCGTCTCACAGAAGGTCAGTGAACGTCAGTCTCATTCATTCGGCCCGGCGGGCCTGTCGCTTTCTGACAGCCTATGGAGTCAGTGTGTTGCTTCATATGAGAACATGGCTACTTTCAGTGACTAGCTGATGGCAGCTAAATTGGTCTGACCAAGTGTTTGGACCTTAGGGGTCACTACTCACCCACCCACAGGCTGGCTTGGTTAGTTTGGTTAGTACTCTCGCATGACTATTCTGTGGTGAACTTGTCTTGTATAGCGGCAACTCCTGAATCCTGGAGCAGATTGCTTTTCATCAAGCTGCGGAGAAATTACTTTCTTCCCCCTCAGTATCTTTGCTAACTTTGTGCATTGGCTTGGACTGTGTGTGTAACAAAAGACATGGTCCCTTCTGTATAGTGCCAGGCCTTCCATCTGTTTTGCTTCCCAGTGTTATGTTTCTAAAATGAATTTAGAATGAATTTCCTCCATTTCATCTGATTAAATGGAGTCCTAAGAATGAGTTTTCCTTCCCAATTTAAGTTCTATTGAAAGCTCTTGATGTTTTTCCTGTGTGTAAAACGAAAAGCTTTGAGGTGGACTTTGGTCAAAATGAATAAAGCAGTCTTTTTAGATGCGTGTATTTTTCTGCAGTTAGGCACGTGTTCCATAGAAACAAAGCAGCTGTGACATCACTGCGGTATCAAGCACTTCTCAAAGGTTTTTGTTCAACAGTAATTCAGAGGCAGCTTCATGTAGTGTTGTAACGAGCCTCAACACATTTCATATTGTCCTTTAGTGATCGCAAGCCTGCAAAATAGTGTTTTAAAGTTTCTGTATGGGGCCATTAGTTTCTGCATTTAGTAGCACAGCTTGGTGCCATTTTAAACCGTAATGGGATTTGCGGTGTTTGTTTGGTTTTGTATTACTGCATTGCATTATGTATTAGTTCATTATTTCGCACTGTTATGAGAGCTATGGTTATGTCATTTCCTGGGTTAATGCAACTGGCACTAATAGGTTGCAGAGGTTTTTGCTTTTGTTAGGGGTATTAAAATTCAGATGCTTTAATACTATATTGTATTAAAATTCAGTTGCTCTTTTTTTTTACATTTACATTACATTATAGACATTTAGCAGACGCTCTTATCCAGAGCGACGTACATAGTGCATTTCCGAACTAGTAACAAGTGCGTTAAAACAATCCTAAAAAGGCAAACACGAATCTAAGCACTAGGCGCAGTCAGTATGATTGGGATTTATTTATTTATTTTATTTTTGGGGGGGGGGGGATTTTTTTTTGTAAAAAGTGCCCTCCACTATTATTGGCACCCCTGGTAAAGATGAGTAAAAAGTGTTATGAAAAATTCACCGTTTGGTGAATTAGTTTGTCACACTGAAAAAATGAGAAATCCAACCTTTAATTGAAGTAAATCTATGAGAAAAAAAAATCCCTCAAGAAATAATTATTTTTAACAAAACCATGTGTGCCACAATTATTGGCACCCCTGCATTTATATATAGAATAAAGTAATATTTTTTTATATTTGGCTGCATATCCTTTGCATGCCATGACTTCCTGATGACCCAACAACATCAAAAGACTTGATATCTTATTTTCTGGTTCTCTTACAAGCGATACTATAACGTCTCTGCATTTGAATGGATCTCTATGGTAATTGGGGGGTGGGACTGTATCTGTAAATTACATGAACAGTATGGAACACATGGTTGGCTAAATGGCTCTGTCATCAAGGGTCTGACGTATCAAACGAGCCTTAAACCATCACTGCTGCCAGAAATACAGTAGATATGGATGGATAAATTGAACGGTTTCTTCTCCTGACTTATTCTTCCAGAGTTCAATAGGAAAATTTGTCAGGAGAAACGACCCTTAAAGTGATCCATCCATATCTACTGCATATCTGACAGCAGTGTGATGGTTTGAGGCTCGTTTAATACCTCAGACCCTTGATGACTTGCAGCCATTTTACCAACCATGTATTCCATACTGTTCCAGCTTAATTTACAGCTAAATCTAGTCCCACCCCCCAAATCTCAGATCCATTCCAATGCTAAGACGTTACAGTATCGCTTGTAAGAGTACCAGAAAATAAGATACCAAGAGTCTTTTAATGTTGTTGGGTCAGACATCAGGGAGTTATGGCATGCATAGGATATGTGACAATATATTTAAAATTATTACTTTATTCTATATATAAATGCAGGGGTCCCAATAATTGTGGCACGTGGTTTTGTTAAAAATATATATATTTTTTCATAAATGTACTTCAGTTAAAGGTTTGATTTCTCATTTTTTCAGTGTGACATTAAGCTAATTCACAGAACGGTGAATTTTTTTACAACTCTTTTTACTCATCTTTAGCAGGGGTGCCAATAATAGTGGAGGGCACTGTGTATAGATCATATATACATTAGAATAATGGTTTGATTTGAACATGTTGCGTACACAAATGCCTCTGATATTGTTAGAATTAAGTAACAAGCTGCCAGGCTATATATTAAGTTCTGCTATGGTGGCTTATTATCTCTTGCCCTGAAAAGCGGCTTTTGGTTAACCCCATGAACTAATCAAATTGGTTCATTCACTTTTTTGTGAGTGAAAGTAATATTTGGGTTAACCGAGTAGTTAAATTGGCTAGTTAAATTTCAGATGCCATTTTTTAGACTGCATTCTTTTTCCATCTGATGGAGCCATAATGAAGACCTACTTCAGAGAAAGCAAATGTACAAAACAATGTACCATAGATTGGAATGAAACCCCATACCAGTTATCTTCTGCTTTTTCATAGGGTAGTCAAGTTAGCCATGACCATATAATTCTCTGTAACTGCCATTGAGAAGCATGCTTTTGATGCGAAAGAGGCAGTAAGTATAAACGATGGACTAATGGTCTTATCGCCAGGAAACAATGAACCAAGATTAAGCTGTACTGTGGGTATATCAGACATGCAAGCAGGATTGATCAAAAGCTCTATAGATTTCAAGGCAAGGATTTGAAATCCATTTAGTGGGAATTAAGATGCTCTTTATGGTGAATTTGGAGGTCGATATTGGGGTTGCGTTACCTCTAGGGGTAGCTGAGGATGGTTATGTAACTGCCCTCTCTAATCCAGTGGTCTCACCAGGGCTTAGAAACCACTTTGGATCTGAATTGAGCTACTGCAGGGAGATATAGCGAGTTTCTCTGAGAAACGGCTGTGACTTTATGCATATTCATTATTATACGTCAAATTACTGATCTGTATTTGTATTGATTTTTCCCTCATAGTTCACATTTGAGTTATTTTCTTGGGCTACACAACTGGGATATTGTTCCCATCACTCCATGAACTGTAAAATGATTCATGCCCACTCTTTAAACAGTTTCCTGTGGTATCGGTCCTGCTCAGTGGTCTAACAAGTCTGTCTGTTGCTCTCCAGGATGCTCTTTCAGAAGGAAGCAGCATTAGCTTCAGCAGCGTCCACGTAGGCGAGAGGTGGGGTTGGACCGCGGGACTTCAGTGATTCCCATTTCCAACGCGGAGTACACAGAGCCAGACTGAGAAGAAGAAGATGCGGAGCGTCAACGCTGCGATCCCAGCAGAGAATAATCAAACTGGACTGACTGATGTGCTGTAACCCCGACCCATAAAACCTTTCTAAATAAAAAATAAAAAATGTTTTCATTATAGGAACAGCAATGGTGTCTGTTTGGCAGTTTCTTTATTCTGTTCTACTAGCACAGGCTTGTCCTCTAAGCTAACCATACTTGGATCAAGCGTGCTTTTTGGTTTCCCCCTCTGTTCCGTTTGAAACATGTTACTATATTTCTGCCAACATTATCTTTCAACAAGGGAGGAGTTATGCTAATGATGAAGTTTACTTCATTACAGGCATGTGGCAACAAGTGTAAAAGAGTTGGGGTGAGAATATGGCTTCAAAAGTGCCTTAACCGGTCACTGCTCTGGGACTAGAATGCCAAGAAGTGCTTTGCGTGCGTTTAATATGTGGAATATGAGAATGTGCGGGCGGATGGGATGTTGCTAAACATGAAAAATGGAAAAACATTGGTTTTTAGAGGACTTGTGTGTTCCGGAGCCAGTGCTCCGTGAACGTTTCTGGCCGTGAGCGAAATTTGTGCGGCCGAATCGAGCTGCTGTCCTTCGGTCTTCTGCTATGGGCACCAAAACCAGGCTCAAAACTGCTGACTCACAGGAAGTAACTGGCCCATCTACCCTGCAGTGTT
Source organism: Ilyophis sp. 1 JC-2022 (assembly GCA_022702515.1). Taxonomy (NCBI): domain Eukaryota; kingdom Metazoa; phylum Chordata; class Actinopteri; order Anguilliformes; family Synaphobranchidae; genus Ilyophis; species Ilyophis sp. 1 JC-2022. The sequence goes on from CM040406.1 coordinate 83,885,695, forward strand.
TTGACTGCCTCATGAAGTCTGTGGTGCAGGAGCACTGATCCGTGTGAGGTAGATGCAGGCTAAAATAACCGCTGAATGCCGGTGACGAAGTGAATTTAAAAACCAGCATATCTACACTGTGATGCACAAAAACAGGCTGTGTTCAGGATATGAAGGTTTTCGGGAGGAATTTCTGAGGTCTACAGAAATCTGGTAGAGATGCTTGAATTCAGCTGGAACAGACCATTGGGTCAGAAAAATTACACTATTGTACACCTTCAAAACCTGGAGCATTAGTGGCAGTGGAACAAATGAGCAATGGCAGTTTATATTTCATAAGCCCCATTCCATCTGTTAGTGACACCCAGTTAGAAGGTGGAAAAAATGTAGACTTGAACAGTTGCCATTTTCAAATAAATGCATGTGGGAAATATTAATGCTTGACTGGTTAAACTGATTTATGACTGCTTGGATAGGCTTTTTTTAATAAAAGTTTTTTAGATACCCTGCATTTCTTGTCAAATTGTGAATACTTTTGCCTCTCACAACCTCTAATAGAGTAGTTCTTAGTTGGCTATTTTCTTGGTGGTCAGTCGCATAATGCAGTTTGTATTTTTCTCTGATGTATTTATATTGTATTGCGTTGTGATGTATGTTTTGTTACTGGACCCACTGTTGTTTTTTGAAATGCAGGATGATAATTCCTCTTGAAAAACTGGCCAGGTTGCTTCCGCACAGCTCGTGACACAGGGCACAGATTAAAGTCTGAGATACAACATCAACACAAACAAAAGTACAGGCCGTCAGGGCCTCTATTGTGGTTCACACCATTTTAATTTCCTGCCCCTGCATGAAAAATTTGTGCTTTATGAAGACTTGGAAAACCAGACAGATTGCATCCCTCCAGGAGTTACATCCTCGTGGAATACCCCTGCTGTGTGTGTGTGTGAGAGAGTGTGTGTCTGTCTCTCTGTGTGTGTGTGTGTCTGTGACACGGGTCGCCTGGCCTCTCATGTAGCAGAGCACATCCTGAGTGTGTTTTCAGACGTGACAGAAGCACCACAGACATGATCTTTGTGGCTCGGCAGGTACAACAGAGGTGTTCATTGACCTGTCCAAGGCTTTCAACACTGCAATCCGCAAGCTCCTCTGGGTGATGCTAGGTAGATTCGGTGTCCCTACCAAATTCCTCCTCTTGGTAAAACTCTTATCACCGTAACATGCAAGCCAGGGTCTACATTGGTGGGCGGCAGTTGGACCCTTTCAACGTTGAGGTTGGAGTCAAGCAAGACTGCGTGCTTGCTCCAGTCATCTTCAACATGTCCGTGATGGCTGTTACACTCCTCGCCCATGAACAACTGGGAGAAAACCAGGCCTCCAGGCCCTCACCAAGACCACAACTCATCACATCCTGGAACTTCAACATGCCAATGATTGGGCTCTTCTGGCCCACACAGAAACATCCATGCAGAACACACTCAATATGCGCTGTATGTATGATGGAGCATGTGCTATCATGGTGGTAATGGGAGGAGCGAGAGCAGGACTCAGGGCGATCTCACATTTGAGACTCGGACAGGAGGAAGTCCGGAATGTCCCGAGTGTAACAGACACAGACGAGCGCACCCATGCTGGATGGAAAAAAAGGCAGATGGATTGTTGTGCATTGTAATGGCTTAATAACGCTTCAGAGACACTGTTTACTATAATTTTCTGAAAAAATTGCCAAAGAATACAGCAAAAATTCCACTCGTATGTATTTACTTTTAGAACATCACTGGATATGTCTTAATTCCCAAGGTGTAAACAAATAGGAATCTGCTCGCAGGTGATTTGATAAATTTACACCCTTAAACAAGCATTGCATTTCACAGAACAATCACATATTTACAACCTGTATGACTCCTGTCACCATGCCTACTTTCTCCCATACCCATTTTCACCTTCATAAAACTATTCTTCTTACTCTGATTTCCTTGTCGGTAGCAAGGTTGTGCCCCGTGGAACTTTTAAGAATTTCAGAGAAGACCTCTCTCTCCATGCCATGAATATTTATGAGTCAGATCTGGAATATATTTAGATTCAAAAGGAATTGCAGTTGCCGACTCGGAACCGGCGAGATAAGCGAAGAGAACTGGCGGCGGGGCTTACTGCAAGTTAATTAGCAGGAAAACCTGCCTCACAGGGACGCTAAATATTTCACTGCTCAAGCCTGGATGTAAGGGGCTGAAAACCCAAAAGGGCTGACACTCCGCGGCACGCCGAAAGTATCGGCCACACTAATAACCATCCTACCTCCCCATTTACCCTGTGGCTCGGCGAAGAGCGCGTAGTAGAAGTAGACTGAGTCGCAGGAACGAGTGATCTGTGGGGAAAGGTGTGGTGGAGAGAGTCAGGGTCGTTAGACTGAGCAGAATTAGGTCAGCTCTGGAGGGGTGAGGGAGTGGGAGAGGGGCATAGGATAGGGAGAGGGGGCAAGGATAGGTAAATAGCGGATGACAGTAATTATGTGAAATACATATACACACATACATGAAAAGCACAAAGCACAGCGATACCCCAGGAAGCAAATACACAGCTCCTGCCATTAAAGATATAGATCTCATTTGAACTAGGGACAACAAACAGGACATTTTTTTTTGAAATTTTTTTTTTTTTTGGGGGGCATGGACACACTCACACACACACACACACACAGTTTGTTGTGTTACAAAAACTACCTTTATTACATGTATTCATGAATGTTACAAACAGAAAAATACACAAGTGCACATCACACACATATGTGTGCCGGGGCGGCAGTGTGGTATAATGGTTAAGGAACTGGGTTTGTAACCGAAAGGTTGCAGGTTCGATTCCCAGGTCGGACACTGCCGTTGTGTTGTTGAGCAAGTACTTACTACCATTGCTTCTGTATATATATATAGTAATGTAAATACTATACTATGTATAAAAAAAAAAAAAAAATGATGTGTGTGTGCTCTAGCTGGATAGAGCGCTAATGCTAAATGCCTAAAATAGTGATATATGCAGATGCACACACAACCTGACACTGCCTGAGAGATACAAACACGCAACCACAGTGATGAAGAGAAACTCTGTGATAGACAGTAGCACTGTAGCCATTGAGAGTGCAGCGCTCATCCTGACTGTGGCACTGTGACCCAGCTCTACCCACACAGAGATGGTGAAAGAGGGCAATGGAAAATGACAGCGAGAGGAAAAGATGTGTCCCTGTTTTTTTGTTTTCCTACGTAAAATGCCGGTCTGTTTTTGTGTTTCAAAAGCTTTTCTAACAATGGGTAAAGGCCATTCTTAATTTGTCCTAATGTAATTCTGAGCCAGACTAATGGAGACAAACAGAGGGAACTGGACGGGACTCACACTGTGAATGAGGTCGAGCTCTTCGTCAGATTTCACAGAGAGTGACCGGCGTCACAGCAGGGCTAGGAAAGGCCACACAGTTTGGACCATTGTGGAAGAGATGGGGGATTGCAGGGGGAGAACTGTGTCCATGTGTGTGTGTGTGTGTGTGTGTGTGTGTGTGTGTGTGTGCGTACGTGTGTGTGTGTACGTGTGTGTGTGTACATGTGTGTGTGTGTGTGTGTTTGTCTGTGTGTGTGTGTGTGCGTACGTGTGTGTGCTTGTGTGTGTGTGTACATGTGTGTGTGTGTGTTTGTGTGTGTGTGTTTGTGTGTGTGTGTGTGTGTGTTTGTGTGTGTGTGTGTGTGTGCGTACGTGTGTGTGCTTGTGTGTGTGTGTACGTGTGTGTGCGAGCGTATAGTATATGAGGAGGATGACGCTCTTGAATTAAATAAATGTGTCTGTTCTTTGTTGGCAGCGCACAGGAAAGGCTGCAGGGTACAATCTGCTATGGTGATAATGGAACTAAACTTATAAACAAGACTGCAGGTGTAAAATACTACATCAGGGGTGAAATGTTTTAATACTTAAAATATAAGCTATTTAAATAACCCTGGAATAAAGACATAATAACAATCAGAAGAATTCTGGCTTTTAACTACTGTGTTGAATTGATATGAAAAGCAATATGCAGTAGTCATTGCATTTTTCAGCACTCTAAAATGATACATTAATTTGAAAGTAAACTATCTTTTATTTTGTAAAGCTGCTTTACTATCGCTTGACAGTATAGGCAGCCTTTCTCTGTCATTCTTAGTCTAATTCAATAGTTTAATTGTAGTCCATACACAGAGACAGGCTTATTAAAACGGATAAGTATGATAGTAAGAGTGAAATTTTAATATTATTTGGTGACGATGAACAGTTAAAAAATGGGTTTCATTTTCATAATAGACTTGTGAGGGACTGATGACAAAATCAATCTCTTCTCACAATGTGAAAAAAGATAACTATTGCCTTTTCCTAGAAAACAGGACATGCTGTCTTTTCAGAGTTGTAATACTCATAATGTCCTCCGGGTGGCTGCAGAGAGTCATGGACGGAATCTCCCACTAGACATCCTCCACTAGAGTTAGCCATAGAGACACTGAGACCCCGTAAAAAAACTATGGAAGCAAACATTATAAGCTTTGCTGTCACCTTTACGTTTGCATGTAATGTTAAGCTGCAATGCAACGGTAAGAGAGAAATGAGAAGCAACAAAAACAATCCCCTCTGAACTGGGTTAGGACATAGGGCCTACTTGTTAGTTTTTCTTTCAACAGAAGCTGGCTGCCCAGGCTTGTATGCTTGTGATACACTGATCAGTGTCTCACACCCATTTCTGTGCCTGCACAAACTTCAGAAACTCATGCAGAAGTTCAGAACTGAAATTATGAACAACTGGCATGTGGAATAAATTTCATACAAGAAAATAAGGGCATGATTTAAAATTAATGGCCCGATTATTTTTTACCCCACTGAACGGTAATTAATACCGGTGGCACAGGCATCAACAGAAATTCAGCAATGCTTTTTAAAATTTTGTTCTTTTGAGTAACACGATGGTGCAGCCTGGGGTAAACGCAGCAGTGCTACAAATGAGATAACAGCTCTTCATGGAATTCAAATAGCCTGTCACACACCGAAAATCTACTTTGTGTGTTATCTGTTATCTTCTGGGACACTTGTGGGGCCCCACATGTTAAGACAGACAGACACACACACCTACACACACACACGCACACACACAGTATCCAGGCAGTTTATCATGCCCGCTATGCTAGTGTGGGGGTGATGAAGCAAGGAGGGTCTAATGGTTTTTTTTTCTTCCAAAAAGCAATCCTCTGTCGCAGAACTAAATTAATCTAACTGCTCTCCCTGCTGGCTGCTGGTCATACACAGACAAGCACAACACTTTCACCAGCATCTTAGCCATTGCTAGCAATGTAGCCCCATGTCATAGTAGTTTACACACTGCACCAATGTAACGCCGAGGAGGTATGGCTACAGTCAGAGGCCTCACTCCATAAAATGTTTTGAGAAAATATTTCTATTGACAATAGTTTAATGAAAAAGAGAGAAGAGCCTGTAGAGTAGCCTACTTAGCTATGTAGCTAGGTATTGCAGCACATGGTCTGTAGCGCCAGGCACTTAGCTATGTAGCTAGGTATTGCAGCACATGGTCTGTAGCACCAGGCACTTAGCTATGTAGCTAGGTATTGCAGCACATGGTCTGTAGCACCAGGCACTTAGCTATGTAGCTAGGTATTGCAGCACATGGTCTGTAGCGCCAGGCACTTAGCTATGTAGCTAGGTATTGCAGCACATGGTCTGTAGCACCAGGCACTTAGCTATGTAGCTAGGTATTGCAGCACATGGTCTGTAGCGCCAGGCACTTAGCTATGTAGCTAGGTATTGCAGCACATGGTCTGTAGCACCAGGCACTTAGCTATGTAGCTAGGTATTGCAGCACATGGTCTGTAGCACCAGGCACTTAGCTATGTAGCTAGGTATTGCAGCACATGGTCTGTAGCACCAGGCACTTAGCTATGTAGCTAGGTATTGCAGCACATGGTCTGTAGCACCAGGCACTTAGCTATGTAGCTAGGTATTGCAGCACATGGTCTGTAGCACCAGGCACTTAGCTATGTAGCTAGGTATTGCAGCACATGGTCTGTAGCACCAGGCACTTAGCTATGTAGCTAGGTATTGCAGCACATGGTCTGTAGCACCAGGCACTTAGCTATGTAGCTAGGTATTGCAGCACATGGTCTGTAGCACCAGGCACTTAGCTATGTAGCTAGGTATTGCAGCACATGGTCTGTAGCACCAGGCACTTAGCTATGTAGCTAGGTATTGCAGCACATGGTCTGTAGCACCAGGCACTTAGCTATGTAGCTAGGTATTGCAGCACATGGTCTGTAGCACCAGGCACTTAGCTATGTAGCTAGGTATTGCAGCACATGGTCTGTAGCACCAGGCACTTAGCTATGTAGCTAGGTATTGCAGCACATGGTCTGTAGCGCCAGGCACTTAGCTATGTAGCTAGGTATTGCAGCACATGGTCTGTAGCGCCAGGCACTTAGCTATGTAGCTAGGTATTGCAGCACATGGTCTGTAGCACCAGGCACTTAGCTATGTAGCTAGGTATTGCAGCACATGGTCTGTAGCACCAGGCACTTAGCTATGTAGCTAGGTATTGCAGCACATGGTCTGTAGCACCAGGCACTTAGCTATGTAGCTAGGTATTGCAGCACATGGTCTGTAGCGCCAGGCACTTAGCTATGTAGCTAGGTATTGCAGCACATGGTCTGTAGCACCAGGCACTTAGCTATGTAGCTAGGTATTGCAGCACATGGTCTGTAGCGCCAGGCACTTAGCTATGTAGCTAGGTATTGCAGCACATGGTCTGTAGCACCAGGCACTTAGCTATGTAGCTAGGTATTGCAGCACATGGTCTGTAGCACCAGGCACTTAGCTATGTAGCTAGGTATTGCAGCACATGGTCTGTAGCACCAGGCACTTAGCTATGTAGCTAGGTATTGCAGCACATGGTCTGTAGCACCAGGCACTTAGCTATGTAGCTAGGTATTGCAGCACATGGTCTGTAGCACCAGGCACTTAGCTATGTAGCTAGGTATTGCAGCACATGGTCTGTAGCACCAGGCACTTAGCTATGTAGCTAGGTATTGCAGCACATGGTCTGTAGCGCCAGGCACTTAGCTATGTAGCTAGGTATTGCAGCACATGGTCTGTAGCACCAGGCACTTAGCTATGTAGCTAGGTATTGCAGCACATGGTCTGTAGCACCAGGCACTTAGCTATGTAGCTAGGTATTGCAGCACATGGTCTGTAGCGCCAGGCACTTAGCTATGTAGCTAGGTATTGCAGCACATGGTCTGTAGCACCAGGCACTTAGCTATGTAGCTAGGTATTGCAGCACATGGTCTGTAGCGCCAGGCACTTAGCTATGTAGCTAGGTATTGCAGCACATGGTCTGTAGCACCAGGCACTTAGCTATGTAGCTAGGTATTGCAGCACATGGTCTGTAGCGCCAGGCACTTAGCTATGTAGCTAGGTATTGCAGCACATGGTCTGTAGCGCCAGGCACTTAGCTATGTAGCTAGGTATTGCAGCACATGGTCTGTAGCGCCAGGCACTTAGCTATGTAGCTAGGTATTGCAGCACATGGTCTGTAGCACCAGGCACTTAGCTATGTAGCTAGGTATTGCAGCACATGGTCTGTAGCGCCAGGCACTTAGCTATGTAGCTAGGTATTGCAGCACATGGTCTGTAGCACCAGGCACTTAGCTATGTAGCTAGGTATTGCAGCACATGGTCTGTAGCGCCAGGCACTTAGCTATGTAGCTAGGTATTGCAGCACATGGTCTGTAGCGCCAGGCTAACAGAAGACAGAGCACAACAGAAAAAGTAAATAAATTGCAGTGGGATATCCACAGTGAAATTGCAGACATGATATTAGACATAACTCATTTAACACTGGAGCTACGTTTCTCAGCCACGTAACCAAATATTGTATGACAAGAATAACTACAACAATAATATTGCTGTCATCATTATTAATTATTTTTCTACCGTTTCCTCTTCTTCTCCTTTATATCTATGTTACCCTGTTGACTAAGAGAGCAGTAGTAAACTTTTTTTAAACCTTTAATACAAGTATTATAATCTAAACATGCTCACGGATGTTCAACCGTTAAATAAGACCCAGGAAGTGTACAGTTAGTTCACAATTTGCTGTTCCTCGCACAGTTGCAAATAATTTCCCACCTGTTTGCCCAGTGCAATGAAAGTGATCAAGTCGGTATGCTGAGCTTGGCAAAGTTTTGAAGGGCAGCCGTGCTCAGGCCTTCCACTGCATCAGCTTCTGCCCCTCCTCCTAAAAAACAGACAGACAGACAGACAGACAGAAATCATTTATAATGCCAAAGCCTATGACATGTACACACACAAAAACACCAAAAGGCACAGCTAAAGCCAGTTTGAATAATCTCTGTTAAAATACAAATTCACTTAATATCATAATAAAAAAAACTTGCCAAAATGAACACTTTTTAAATTTATTGTGTTCATTTTTTAAATCTGTGCTGATTTCTACATACTACATTTCACCAGTTAAATTGTTCCTTCAAATAGATTTTCATTCATTTGCACTGTCTGTAATATAACTCTTTCTGGGCAGTTTTTCATCAACCTAATCTCAATTTATCTCCTTGATGTACTGAACATTGCTCTTAAGGTACCTTATTTTACACAGCAGTAAGTGTCAACGATGAGCCACCCGTCCTTGTGAGTTAAATAATAATGTAAAAAAATGTTAAATAACAGGCCTCTCGGGCCATTGAGGCAATTATGATTGTGGTTTCCTCCGATTTAAATTATTTGAGGTCACTGAGAAAATATCTTTAAGGTTGTTTGTGCGCAAATACATATATATTAATAAATAAATATATGTTTATATATCAGTTGTGGCATTGCTTTATGTTATGCTAATATGTTATGTATTTTTATATAGCTCATTTGCAATAGCAATTATATTATGTAATAATTTATTTACAAGATGTGAATATTACTGAAGTAGTAGTACACTGCTATTTTCATTGGTCTCGCCTCACTAAAACATTGGCCTACTTACAGTTCTCACATTTGGATGTGTGACAACGGGGGTAAGCGTGTTACTCTGAGCCAGCCTTTCTCGAGAAAAAAACAAACACGAACACCAAAGTAAGATGCCTTTTAAAAGTTACCTTTATGTTTAAAATGGTGCTATAGTGGTGCGGTCATGCCACTTGCTCTGTCAGAATGTGGCAGGTAGTTACATGCTGGGCTGCCCACACTGTATGCCATTTTTCCTGTGCTCAAGTCAGGACTTGCTCAGTTCATCCCACACATTGCAATGCCCATATATTATATATATATATATATATATATATATATATATATATATATATATATATATATATATATATATATATATATATACCTTCTTTCATCTCTGTGGATTCCCCTGTAGCCTCTGGAAGAACAGCACTGCTAATACTATGCATTTCATTCAGTCGAGGACGCTGGGTAATTCATTTTACACTTCCGTGTACTGTAATAGCCTGCTGTGTGTCAGACTGTGCTATTCACAATGCATCTCTGAAATGTTGCTTTCCATTATATAAAATGCTGCATAAAATGTAATATAACTGTTTTGTGCTGCTGCATGGCTTCCAAATCCCGGTTCACGGGGGGGCAAGTCTGTCGCTGTCGGCTTTATTGGGAACCATTATGCTATCCATTTCTAAAGGGTAAAAGCAATGAATCAATTTGATCCCCAGCATTTAAGAACATGGTTACTGTCACCTCATTCATTTCAGCTGACTGGAATCATATGAAAGACATTGATCAGTTAAGTTAGTTCAACTAATGGAACTTTTGGATTATTTATACGTAACTTCATTGATCAGACCAGAGGGCTTAATGGAACCAGATGAAATGACTTAATTGATTCTATCCCTCAGCAATAAATGGTTTTCTCATAAACCCTGAAGCAGCGGTAAGCAATTCGGTCCCTCCGGGGAGAGGAGAAACAGCGTTTATAGACTGCTCTGTGGAGTAACCGACTGTTTTTTACACAGGCAGATATAAACAGATTGTGTCTGACTGTAAAAGAGTGGACCTGCCGGGCCGGGCCTGACCGGGAGACCCCGCCCGTCACGTCTGTCAGCAGGAAGACTCTACCTGTGGCAGTGGTGGAGACTCCCTGGAGCACCATGTTTGTGTGAAGAGCAATCTGTAATGAGCTCCAAAGGAGGAGGGCAGAGCTTTGTCCCTGTCTACCTTATGTGTGTGTGCAAGAAAGGGAGAGAAAGAGATAGAGAGAGAGAGAGAGAGAGAGCGGGAGGGGGGGAGGGGGATCCTTTGTCACGTTCACTTTCTTGTTGTGAGATAAGCGGTGATATCCTCCAGGGCCACAGCATATGGTTATAAGGATGGACAAAACAGATTAGACACCAGCCAGAGAGTAACAGTACAGTGTGTGTCACATGCGGTCAGTGTGTGTAGCATGTGTATGCTTATGCTCCTGTGCCTGTGTGTGTTAGCGAGAGTACACGCAACTGTGTTTAGTGTGTGTTAATATGACAGCATGCTACAGCATCAATGGGTGTGTAGTGGAAGTGAAATCATGTGGGTGTGTTAGCCTAGCACTGTTACAGCTTTAGTGGCTGGTGTGGCTTGTTTGTGTCATTGCGTGTGGTGTATAGCTCACCATGCATTACACTGTAGTGCAAAGTGAGTTATGTGTATCTCTAGCCTACATCTGTGAAGCCCCTCCTTTCCCCTGCTATCACTGCCTCCATTGTGGTCACCACGGCAACCTCGCTGTCAGACACTCTGGCTTGCGACCTGCACAGCCATGGAGACAGAGACATGAAAAAATAACATGGCCACATAACTCTGCGCTCTTCAGTGCAGGTTCCCATGGAAACGCATTGGCGGAGGGCTGCGGGACTTTCTCCCGGATTTGAGGGTCAGGGCAGTGCTTGAGTTGGGCTGGAACGGACCTGTCTTCTATATTTTGCTCATATGAGTACCGACTCTTTTTATATCTCGTTCCGCGACTTCGGTCTTTCTTTATAGCATTTTGATAGTTCTCATAAGCTGTACCCACTCTCTCTCTGCCACCCCCTCGGTTGTGGATTGCAGGAGTTCCACTGACATCACTCCTCAAAGTAAGGGAAAGAGGGGGGGAGGGGGGGGGTCTTTTTAGCGGACTGTGACCTGGAACCCACAGTGGGGGAACACAATCTGCTTCATCCAAGCAGGGCACACAAAGGTTACCCAGGTTTCCTCAAGGTACAGCAGAGTCAGTGTCCCCTAGCTGCTCACCAGCTGTCAGGCTATCAGATACGGTCAGTGAAAAATGTACCCTTCCTCCAGTTGGTGCTCTGGGAGTGTGTGATAGTGTGCCTTGGCCAAGCTGCACTGCTGTCGCCGTGGTCCTCACAGGGTTAGAAAAAAGTGGTAATTACTCCATTTCTGCCCAACAACAGTTATTGGCTCCCTGTGGAGAGGAGCACATCTGCAGAGAACGTTGGGCTGCAGGGTGGGCGTCAACGAACGATGACCAATGATATTAACACGTTTAAAATAACCTCATCTGTGAACATAAGTCTGATGGGGCTGTTATGTCTATGGAACAATGGATAGTAAACCATGGGTCCCAAGCAACTTATCTTCTTAAGACCTGGAAATTATGTTTTGTCCTCTGTAGGGGATACGAGTCTCTGGTCTAATATTGCACCATATATTGCACTGTGTTGAAACCTACGGTACACTACAAAAATACATTAATGAAAAATTTTATAATGAATATGTTTGAAAATGTCATCCAAGACACTTGAATTATGTCAAAAAATCTGAAAAAAACACTAAACCCTTTGGAAGATATGTACAATGCAAGGGTTTGGATGTCCTCCAGCTGGTGCTAGCTCTTTCCTGTAGAACTGTGTGGAAAGTATTGTGTTTAACTATCCCTAATCCCAGATAACTGCATTATGGATAGTTAATGCAGGGCAGTTGCAGAGCTTTAAGATTAAACATCATTAATACGTGCAAAAGTATAAAAGTACAGCATTCAAAAGAAGAGGAAATACCACAATGTTATGATGTATTCATATAAATTAGTACATTACATCATTTTCTTTTTAAAAACATGATGTATGCAATAACTAATGTTGTTCATATATTCTGAACAATGTTGTCCGCCAGTAGCCCCCCCCTCAGGCATTTCGACCTTCTCTGGCTCATTACAAAGAAGTCCACTTCCAATCACTCACACAGGCAGGAAAATTATTTCAATAAGTCTTGTTCCTAGACTTTCTCTCATGAATATTTATGAGGAAAAATTATTTTCTTCTTTTCTTGTCCATCAACAAGATTGTGAATAGTGCTCCATAAAATGTATTAGTGAAGTCATGATTAAATATGACTATAATGGTAAATTCAGTTTTAGTCCTAATGCGTAGTTGCTGACATTCTCCATTATAGTTCAGAAGTCCTCTCCTGTTGCCCCTTTAAGACTGAACATGGATAGTGTGGTAGTGCATGAACAAAACCAGCGAGGAGATATGAGTGGAGGCCAGTTAATAGACTGATACATCCTGCCTCAGCTGGTGACACGCATGCTATTGCTGTAAGCTTTGCAGTTCAATAATGCCAAGAAGCACTACAGACGAGGGGTGATGATTATGTTTTAATATTAAATATTAAATTTTATTTACATAAAAAATGTATGTTATTTCACTGGAACGACAGATATTCACAGGCTACTATATTCACAACTATGCTAGAAGTTACTGTGATGCATTCATTTAGCATTCTAACCAATCATATGCACATAAACTATTTATGGATTTTTAAATTTATTTAACAGTTGTTCACCATTTTGCCCACTAATGCTGACCACAAATCTGAGGTTTATTTAATTGCTTGTGTTATCAAACATGAACTCATCTCTCCTGCTTCTTAAGCAGTGTGTTTCACTGAAAAAAATCTAAATATATTAGACAATACCCCATGTCCCAAAATAAAAAAATTGGTTAATCCCCAAATCAAAAAACAACCCTTATTTCCCCAGTTTCTAAACATAATCCAAACCTTGTCTCAGCCCTGAAACTTGCTATATTCCTTCCCCTAATCCTGATTCTAACCCTACACCACATTTATATCACAGTTATGTTTATATACAGTTTAAATATCACCAATTGAAAGAAACACAAGAAATTGTAATGAAAAAGGAATTTTCTATGAAACAATGTTTTTCACTGACATAAATGAGAATATACCCTAACATGTCACAAGTGAAATAGCGGGTCATCCAAAATCAAAGGATAGGCAAGTGAATAAGCAGTGATATCCTCATTATAAAACACGAGCAGAGGGGGGTAAACACATTTAAACCAGGATGAATTTGGAGTATTTTGAAAACCCACAAATACCTCTGTCTGAAGTATTCGGACAAAATTATAGCAAGATCGGTTCCATGCTCATAAAATACAAATAGCGAAATATTTGAAATACATATTTCTAATGCATGTAATTAGCAGCTAGAAGCTCGTAACATAACGACTGGTATAATATCAGAAGTCAATGGGCTACTAAAGAGTAGGTCACGAGTCAATGAATACTAAAATTACTTTTTGTACATTTATGTGATATGCTGAATTTTTGTCATTTGCAATGCTTGGGCATTACTTCTTTTCAGCTCTGGAAAAAGGGCTGTATCCACAGCATATAAATAATACTCTATTATATTACCTGTGCTACAGTGGAGTCCTGGCTTTCAAATGACACACACGCACACACACACACACACACATATATACCATATTGATCCCAAAATAGCCAAACATCCCAGATGGGACGTTAATACTGTACCCTCGAGCAACGTCATTAATAACAAGGGGTCTACAAAGAAATGTGTGTATTGGAATTGACAACATGATTTGCAGTATATCTATATACTTGTATATCTATATACTGCAAATAGTACTATATATAAGAGCAGGCAGCTTTCATGCTTCTTATACCGATGTGAATGCATTCAATGTTTTCAATCAAAATATGATTTACAGGCATTGACATTATGCATTGTGCATAATCACGTGTGTGTAAAGGTGCCATTTTCATAGGCAACTCAGCAAACCATGACTCTTCTGTAGAAATGAGATCAAATATATCCCACAGGTCATTTTTTTCTGAAATTCTTGGAGCCTCCACTCTCTGTACTGACTGATAATTGAAGAGCTAGCTGATCGGGGTGCTCCAGTATATTGGAAAAAAGGTTCTGTAAAAAGACCACAAAATGTCTGCATTGTGTTATCTTTCTAATCTTTCTAACACAAATGTGAAAGCGAAAGAAAGCCATCTTTGATTAGATCAAAAAGCCTCAAATGGGGTGTCTCTGTTTCGTAAGAACACCGTCCACATGCTCATTGCGAGCCGTTGGCGGTTTGAATCTAGCCGTGTGACCTTTGTCGCATGTCTCTCCCTCTCACTCGCTTCCATTCTTCCTGTCTCTCTACACTGTGCCAATAAAGCCAAAAAGCCCTAAAGAAAGGCTTCAAATATACTATGTAGGGCAGCAATCTAGAACATGTCAATTAGATGAAATAAGAGCAAATAAGGCTCAGTAATTAAATAATCTCCATCAGTTAACACTTTGTTTTGTGTTGTAAAAATATGGAGGCGCCAATACATGTAAGAAATATATATAAACTCTTACAGTGTACAGTATTCTGATGCTTTTTGAAGATTGTATTCCTGGCACACAACAGAAATGTGATCTCTATGCACAAACTGCATTGCACTCTAATATGTTTATTCTTTTCTTCAACTAATTTGAAGTAGCTTGCATTTTTCTAAAGCACACAGGCAACAATATAGTCACTGTTGTATTTATTGTTATTTTGTGTTTCTTTGTGCACGTTAAACACCCTTTTCAGCAGCAGCAGGTCTACACTGTAGCAATGCACGAAACACATAGCTGCTTATCCAGTTGTTACTTTTTTACAATGTAGAATTGTCTAAATAATTGATCATCCAATTTGATTCTGCAGGCACTTAACTCATGTTTTCCCCCAATTTCATTCTAATTTGAATTATGAAATATAGACATGCCCCATCACTACAACATCCTCTCCTAGTTCAGGGGGACACATCCCAGAAAACGTGTGTATTCTGGAAACCATTTCTTTTCATTGTGTTCTGTGAGTTGAGGTGCCACAGGCGTTTTGCCAGAGGACTGTGCCACTGATACTGCAGTACCCTACACAACCAGAGGAGTCACCAGTGAGCAGTGATTTGGAGAGTACCCCACCCACTGAAACCCTGCCTCACTGGATGACACATTATTTTACTTTTGGTCCACACACTGTAGGGTCAACACATTATGAAATGTCCAACACGGGGATAATGTATTTATCTTTCAAAGGTAAGATATTCCTACAAAATTCTAATTGAAATATATGAGTTACTAAGGGAATAGTATTGTACTAAAGCATTACTAGTTGCCCTAAATAGTACTATACTGCATATTACTTAGCTGGCTACTCCATGTAAACAATCCCAAGCCTTTTGAATTATAATTTTGAAATATGCGTATTAATACAGTATTAATGCATATTAACATTGCAGACCTGAATTTCCTAATCTTCCTCAAAGTTCTACCTTACCCTCCTGTTTGAAGGCTGGTGCTGAGCAGGGCTGGCACTTGATTGGGCCTCTATAAAAAAAGAGGATATTGCCGGAAGTGGTGCTCATGGGCTAGCCCAGTCTTGTCGCTGCGTCATAAAAAACACCAGCCGTCACCATGCAGTTTACAAAAGCGTGCAATTATAGCAAAGTAACGGGGTTCTCCAGTACTCTGGCAAATTCCCAATCCAGTTTTCACAGTCTGTTTGACTGTATAATTACCCACCTTGTGAGATTCCAACACCGATTATCCCAATTTGGACTGCTGCCATGACCACCACGTCCCCAATCTGCCTTGTCTTCTCAGGAGGAGATAAAGAAAAGAAGAGCGTAGGCTACCCTCTAAAGAAATGTGTAAACATGTAATGTGATCGCACAGCATTTACAGCAACATTGGCTGTGTCTAACACATTAGACCATTTTAGAAAATATAAGTAATTTTTTTTGTTCTTGCAATGACCAGTCGTGCAAGAGTGCAGCTGGACATGTAGGGGTAGATCTTATTATACGACCGCCAGACAAGCTGTTCATTCTTGTTGCTCCCGTTCTCAGACTGTGGTTTCCCCACAGTGTCAGAGCCAGAAGAAAGCTAACAGATCTCCATCGGTGTCAGACTGCTAAAGGTTTTTAAATGCAGGTAAGCAGTCTGAGAAAAATACATGTGAAATGAAGGTGAGGTAAGAGTGAGGAAAAAAACTGAAACTCTGTCTCTTGTAATAGGAGCCCATAGATTTATGACTGAAATGTGTGCCTGCCAAACGCCGGCAAGGACAGCTGCAACAGCAGGTCCTCTGAGAACCGCTGCCACATTGCTATGACGATAGAACCGCTGCCACATTGCTATGACAATAGAACCGCTGCCACATTGCTATGACAATAGAACCGCTGTCACATTGCTATGACAATAGAACCGCTGCCACATTGCTATGACAATAGAACCGCTGTCACATTGCTATGACGATAGAACCGCTGCCACATTGCTATGACGATAGAACCGCTGCCACATTGCTATGACAATAGAACCGCTGCCACATTGCTATGACAATAGAACCGCTGTCACATTGCTATGACAATAGAACCGCTGCCACATTGCTATGACGATAGAACCACTGTCACATTGCTATGACAATAGAACCGCTGCCACATTGCTATGACAATAGAACCGCTGCCACATTGCTATGACAATAGAACCGCTGTCACATTGCTATGACAATAGAACCGCTGCCACATTGCTATGACGATAGAACCGCTGTCACATTGCTATGACAATAGAACCGCTGCCACATTGCTGACAATAGAACCGCTGCCACATTGCTATGACAATAGAACCGCTGTCACATTGCTATGACAATAGAACCGCTGCCACATTGCTATGACGATAGAACCTCTGTCACATTGCTATGACAATAGAACCGCTGCCACATTGCTATGACAATAGAACCGCTGCCACATTGCTATGACAATAGAACCGCTGTCACATTGCTATGACAATAGAACCGCTGCCACATTGCTATGACAATAGAACCGCTGCCACATTGCTATGACAATAGAACCGCTGTCACATTGCTATGACAATAGAACCGCTGTCACATTGCTATGACAATAGAACCGCTGCCACATTGCTATGACAATAGAACCGCTGCCACATTGCTATGACAATAGAACCGCTGTCACATTGCTATGACAATATCTGTCCAGGTGATTTGATTGATCGTGCCATCACAGCATAGGGTACGGTCTCTCACTAAAATGTTAGGTGCACTGCAACATGAATGCACACACACAGACAAACATAAACAGACGGACAGACACACACACGCACGCGCACGCACACGCACACGCACAGTTGTAGTTACAATGAAATGCGTGCACTTTACTTCACACTGCTATAACAACAACAGCATAACACAAATTCACAACTTTACCAGGCTTTCGAGTTCATTGAGAGAGGTGGTACATGTGCTGCCTCTAACTTACAACATACCCTAAAATGACATCAAAACACACTGATCATGCAGTTATACAAAAACTCACATTCACCCTGGTAAAAACTGAAAGTGGGGAATTTATTTAGTGTTTTAGTATTGAGCCTAGTATTGAGTCTCTTTAATTACTAGCCCAAAAAACAGAACTTCATAATTAACATCATATAGAATTCCATTAATATATGTGTGCAGGGGAGACTTGCAACATTCAGAATCGTACTTAAATTCAGGCCATTAAGCTCCAGCGACACACAGCAGCTGCAATCAGTTACCCTGTTAAATTCATGTTCGGGTTGCCTCGTGGGAGAGCATCAGAGTTGATTGACAAGTGAGAATACACAACAGACATTCCTTTCATAGCTGTCAAAGCGGAGTAGTTGCAACAGCAGAACAATGCTGCCAGCGAAACATATTCAAAGCACCGGCAATGTGGTAATATTAAACCAACCTTGAATATAAAAACACAAATAAGCTTGGGTATGTACAATTCTGAGGGTTCATTTGAAAAACTATTGTATTTATTTAAAAGCAACAAAATGATTTTATGATATGGAATGTTAACCTGGACCTCAAGAAATTGCATGTCAACAAACATGATTATAAGACTATACAACAGAAAAAATAACAACAGTAAATTTGCTCAGTTAGCCTGTCACACTCAGCATTGCATGTTTTAATCAGTTTGCTGTCTTAGTTACAGGGGTGTCCAATCTTATACAAGCTGGTGTGGGTGCAAATTCTTGTTTTAGCCCAGCCCTATGACACCCAACTCAACTAATAAACTAATCATGGTCTTTAATAAAGACCTTGATAAGTACATTCAGATGCCTTAATGCTTGGCTAAAACAAAAACCTGTCCTGCATCCACACCGGCCCTTTTCGGAAAAGATTGGACACCCCTGGTATAGCTTCATCCATAGTACATTTGATTATATAACCAAAAAAAAAAACACCACACAACTCATAAGTGTAATATAGATATATACTTTATTAATTCTCTCTGGTAAAATAAAATTACAAAATAATTTCAACCTTAAATGGCACCAGTCTCCTATCCATAATTTTCATAATATGTATATTATTAAACGCTTTATTAATACATTTATAATAATTGTCATTACGAAGGAGAAGAATACTATTGAATAATCATAAATATCACCTATAACTGCATTATTAATATTTGAATGGTAAAAAACTGAGCAATACAAAGCTAGGTTTAAGTAAATGTATATTGTATGTATTATCCAAGCAGGTGTAATTCAGTTTTCCGGCCACAGCGTGTTGCTATACGACAGTTTCTTTTTAAAATTTTTTTAAATGATCTTTATAGATTGGGGTCAGGAGAAAAATAGTTTTTTTAAATATTCTATGATCCTGATATATATATTTTTTTACAATTTGCAAGCCATTTCTTTCTCTGTGTTTCTCTCAAGTCTCAATTTTGTAGCTTTCGTTTTCTTCTATCGATTAGGTTCCATTTTTGGTAGTCCTTCTCATCATATTTTACAGTCCTGCAGGTTGTAAAAAAAGTGCGGTCCATATTGTCTTTATTTTAATATTCTATTCATTTCTCCCAAGAGATCTTCAGTGAACACAAAACAACACAAAATCTCAATCACTTCTTCCCTCCCTCTCTGTGTTGTTTCTCTATCTGTCTTTTGTAGAAGAATCATTTCAGTCACAGCGAGAGAGAGAGAGCACTTTGGTAGCAAAGATTTAGAGGAAATGTGTGTGTGTGTGTGTGTGTGTGTCTGTGCGGGAGTCAGAGAGAGCGAGATTTGTACATTCATGTACAGTAAACAGGGATTGTTTGTTCAGGTATTGAGAGCCTGCATTATGGCTGTTGAAGTCTTTATTGGTGTGTGCTTATATTTTTCAATGAATGGTTTGTTTTTGCATTATGTAATATTTTGTCTTGGGAGTTTTCTGTGAATGCAGTAAATAGTATTAGATGTCATGGGCTTTGTGTAGGCTTGTGTTGTGCACATAAATAGTATTAGGTGTCATGGGCTTTGTGTAGGCTTGTGTTGTGCACATAAATAGTGCCACTTTGTTATTTCTATTGTCTGAGAGACGACAAATGGAACTGATGTGTTTCATGTTATTTTGTGTATTTCTGTATCCAGTGCAAACCCACTAGACTGTATAAACCTATTTACTGAAATCCATGTTAAAGGGTTGTTCCTTAGCAATAGCAATTCCATAGAAAACACATTGTGAGATTAAAAAGCCGTTGTTATTCATTCCTGATGGGTGACAGGGTGGTGGTGGTCGTTTGGGGAAGAAGGGAGGGGTGAGGGGCGAAGGCAGAGACATCTTCCTTGAGATAGTCCAGTCTTCATTAAAACATTCAGCATTCAGGTCATTATTTTTCTTATCGCTTCTTGTTTGCCTCTCTTTCAATCTGTTATTGAGCTCCAATTCTTTGTCCCTCTTTCATTCCCATCTTTGTTTCATGTCGGACACCCCCCCCCCCCCCAACCTCCCGCCACCCCCGCAAGGCCCAGATCCCTCATCCTTTCTACCTGTTTAATATTTAGACTATTTGTTGAGTAGTCTGAGGGTGTTGCCTCTTAGTGGACACTACATTCCCCGTGCCCTTCTAACCCCTGTCCAAGCCACGCCCCCAAAAACATATCTCCACCTCTCACTTAACCTTGAGCCCCTGGCTTCCATAGCTCCACCCACCCTGGGTCTTCTCCTCAGCAGCTGGAGGAGCTGGTGTTTGGGCTACCTTCCCTCTCCGGGCCGGCAGGCTTTTCGGCGCCGCCCTTGCCGTCCCTCTCACAGAGCAGGTGCAGGAGGGCCGTGTGCTGGGCGGTGAGGGTGGCGGACAGGTGTGCAGGCAGAGCGCTGAACCCGGCCGTCAGCTGCTCCACCCTCTGCTCCAGGCTCAGCATCTGACGCTCCAGGTCCTCGCTGCGGTCGTTCAGCTCCGACATCAGCTCGTACATCACGCTCTGC
This sequence comes from Ilyophis sp. 1 JC-2022, assembly GCA_022702515.1. NCBI lineage: Eukaryota > Metazoa > Chordata > Actinopteri > Anguilliformes > Synaphobranchidae > Ilyophis > Ilyophis sp. 1 JC-2022. Next base: position 83,906,289 of record CM040406.1, read on the forward strand.
ATCTGCAGGAGGGGGGCAGAGGTCAGGGGGCAACGAGGGGAAGGAGAGCACAAGAACAGGGCAGAGGGATATGAAGAAAAGGGTGGAGAGAGAGATGAGCGGGGGAGGTGGGGAGAAAAGGAAGTGGGGATAGAGGGGAAAGAGGTAGGAAGAAGAGAAAAGAGTGAAACAAACACAGGTCCAGTGAAAAGGAGGAAAAACCAGAAAGTAGGTTATGGGAGTTAGAGGAACAGCACAGCTGAAAAGACTGCACTAAAGTCAAAGACTTATGAACATTTATAAAGCGAACATAAAATATAACTCGTATATCATACAGCACAGTTCATTTCAGTGATCCTGACAGACACACGCACGCACGCACAGTAAATATTTACATGTTCACCCCTCAATGCTCGCTCTCTCTCTCTCTCTCTTGCTCTCTCTCTCTCTGTCATTCTGGTTTTAACACTTGTTCTGGTTGCTAGGAAACTCAAAGGCACCGGAACGTACAGGTCAGCATGGAAACAGCGGAATGCTGAGATCTATTTAAGGGGGGGTGGAGGTACAAAGGTATGCGTTAGCCTGCCACTGTACATTATTACGTGTTAGCATGTGTATTTCTGTTCTACATGCTTCAGGGTATTTGTGTTCACACCACATGAATGTAAAGGTTCCTAGAATGGCCTTGTCTCAGAGCGTACGCATACACCAGTCACAACGTCAAAGTGATTTCTAATGCAATGAGTGTGGGTGTTGTATGGTTCGATGCCTGCGTGTCAGTGAGTGTGTGTGTGTGTGTGTGTGTGTACATAATAGTATATATATGTGTGTGTGTGTATCTGTGTGCATGTGTACATGTGTGTGTGTGTGTGTGTGTGTGTGTGTGTATATATGTGTGTGTCTATACGTGTTTACATATGTATGTGTGCGTGTGTGTATTTGTACAAGTGTAAGTACCAGTAAGTATACGTGGTCTGTGGTGACTCACTTTTGAGAGATCCACCAGTGTGTTAGCCTGATCACTCAGCTTCCTCTGCTCCATCTTCACACCGCGCAACCTAGAAACACACACAACAGCACCATCAGCTCAAAGTCTTTACCTCAGCGCACACAGCCTAGAAACACACACAACAGCACCATCAGCTCAACGTCTTTACCTCAGCGTACACAGCCTAGAAACACACACAACAGCACCATACCATCAGCTCAACGTCTTTACCTCAGCGTACACAGCCTAGAAACACACACAACAGCACCATCAGCTCAACATCTTTACCTCAGTGTACACAGCCTAGAAACACACACAACAGCACCATCAGCTCAAAGTTTTTACCTCAGCGTCCACAGCCTAGAAACACACACAACAGCACCATACCATCAGCTCAACGTCTTTACCTCAGCGTACACAGCCTAGAAACACACACAACAGCACCATCAGCTCAACATCTTTACCTCAGCGTACACAGCCTAGAAACACACACAACAGCACCATCAGCTCAACGTCTTTACCTCAGCGTACACAGCCTAGAAACACACACAACAGCACCATCAGCTCAACGTCTTTACCTCAGCGTACACAGCCTAGAAACACACACAACAGCACCATCAGCTCAACGTCTTTACCTCAGCGTACACAGCCTAGAAACACACACAACAGCACCATACCATCAGCTCAACGTCTTTACCTCAGCGTACACAGCCTAGAAACACACACAACAGCACCATCAGCTCAACGTCTTTACCTCAGCGTACACAGCCTAGAAACACACACAACAGCACCATCAGCTCAACGTCTTTACCTCAGCGTACACAGCCTAGAAACACACACAACAGCACCATCAGCTCAACATCTTTACCTCAGTGTACACAGCCTAGAAACACACACAACAGCACCATCAGCTCAAAGTTTTTACCTCAGCGTCCACAGCCTAGAAACCCACACAACAGCACCATACCATCAGCTCAACGTCTTTACCTCAGCGTACACAGCCTAGAAACACACACAACAGCACCATCAGCTCAAAGTCTTTACCTCAGCGTACACAGCCTAGAAACCCACACAACAGCACCATCAGCTCAAAGTCTTTACCTCAGCGTACACAGCCTAGAAACACACACAACAGCACCATCAGCTCAACGTCTTTACCTCAGCGTACACAGCCTAGAAACACACACAACAGCACCATCAGCTCAACGTCTTTACCTCAGCGTACACAGCCTAGAAACACACACAACAGCACCATCAGCTCAACGTCTTTACCTCAGCGTACACAGCCTAGAAACACACACAACAGCACCATCAGCTCAACATCTTTACCTCAGCGTACACAGCCTAGAAACACACACAACAGCACCATCAGCTCAACATCTTTACCTCAGCGTACACAGCCTAGAAACACACACAACAGCACCATACCATCAGCTCAAAGTCTTTACCTCAGCGTACACAGCCTAGAAACACACACAACAGCACCATCAGCTCAACGTCTTTACCTCAGCGTACACAGCCTAGAAACACACACAACAGCACCATCAGCTCAACGTCTTTACCTCAGCGTACACAGCCTAGAAACACACACAACAGCACCATACCATCAGCTCAACGTCTTTACCTCAGCGTACACAGCCTAGAAACACACACAACAGCACCATCAGCTCAACATCTTTACCTCAGCGTACACAGCCTAGAAACACACACAACAGCACCATACCATCAGCTCAACGTCTTTACCTCAGCGTACACAGCCTAGAAACACACACAACAGCACCATCAGCTCAACATCTTTACCTCAGCGTACACAGCCTAGAAACACACACAACAGCACCATCAGCTCAACATCTTTACCTCAGCGTACACAGCCTAGAAACACACACAACAGCACCATCAGCTCAACATCTTTACCTCAGCGTACACAGCCTAGAAACACACACAACAGCACCATCAGCTCAAAGTTTTTACCTCAGCGTACACAGCCTAGAAACACACACAACAGCACCATCAGCTCAAAGTCTTTACCTCAGCGTACACAGCCTAGAAACACACACAACAGCACCATCAGCTCAATGTCTTTACTTCAACGTACACAGGATGCGGTTGCGGGAACAGTATTACAGTGCATCAGCAGAGCAAATTGTCAGTATGTTTGTTGGGGATCATTAAACATCTGTACACATTTTGGTTAAGTGATTATAAGTTTGGATGGACAGAGACAGATGGTTGCTGATCTACACGAATCAGGTAATGGCTAGCTAAAAAATGCATAAATGGTTAAACATGCGACTAAGCACTGTTAGGACAATAATCCAAGCATCTGGAGCAGTTGTTAACTGCGCATGCTGTCCCCACGCACAGTGAGAAAGATTGTGAGGGAGGCAAAAGAAGAAGGCAAGGATCATAGTTCAATAACTGCAGAGCTCTGGGGTCAGCAAGTCTTAAAATAAACCACAAAACATCCCCTCCATACCAAAAGACACTTTGAAAGAGTTGCACAAAGAAAGCCTGTACAAAGAGCAATCAGTCATTGGACCAATGGTCAGAGGAGACCATACTGCAACCTGTTTGTCCATGTACACTGTCGGCATGTTTGGCATCAATGGATGATACGTTGGAGGGTGTTTTGCTTCCTGTTGTCCGGAGGCTCTTGTCAAGATCAATGGTCTAATGAAGTCCACTAATTTTAGCCAGAAACCTGGTTCATCTGGCTGCCCAAGAGGCCGAGACTTGGCCATAGGTAGAGAATTACCTCAAACACAGCTCAGAATTGACTCAGTGTAATGGTTCTGTGAAAACAATCAATGTTTTTCAACGACCATCTCGGTCTCCGGACTTAAACCCCATCGATAAACCAGTGATCTGAATTGAAGATGGTAGTCCATAAGTTAAAAACAAAGTGCAAGGATATCAAAGATCTTGAAAAGGCTCTGCAGATTAATTGTTCAAGTTCCCCCAGAATGTGTTCTCCAAACTCATCTAACATTATAGAAAAAGACTCAGAGTAATTATCCTTGCTGGAGGTGGAGGCTGCACCAAGAAATAATTACAGCAGTGCCAGTAATTTGAAAACTTTTTTTTTTAAATACATTTTTAATTCTTAAAATGTGTTATTTTGATTAATTTAATTGAATCATACAATATTTCCCACATGTGGTAAATTTACTACATATCTCAGTAATGGCGTTGTTTGTTTTTTGCTATCTTTATCAAGGGTGTCAGCAATTCTGCACCTGATTGTATGTCTGGTGTTTTTGGGTTCAGTGACTTGTGATAGGAACATTCGGTAACGTGACAAAAAACGTATCATAAGTATCATAAGCTAGGAGTTGCTCTGATTTGAACCAAAGATTGTTTTGCTGTTGCGAGAAAAATATCTGGACTGCTTTAAACAAGCTGATACAATTGACAATTAAATCGAGTTCCACTCTCGTTATTAGAGTCATCGAAGCACAATCTCCCATCAATTTCAGAGACTCCGGATCAGTAAGTGTGCGGTGGTGCATTGAAGATCAGCTGGTGTGTTATAAGCTCCGTAGGTATGTTGGGTGGGGTAGAGTAAATATCGGGATGCCATAGGGGGCCTTACTGGTGAATGGCCTGGAGGAACTTGCGCTGGTGTTTGCGTACTCTGGAGTGATCGATCTTCTTCGCCATCTTGGTGTGCTTGTAGATCAGCCAGGTCTCCCTCAGCACGTTCGCCGCGGCATTCTTTATCTGGAAAAATCCAATTAGCGAGCACGCCGTCAGCAACATAAACATCCTTATCATGTGTGGCAATAACCCGTCGGCGCTCACAAATCACATGAAACTCACCATGACAACTGCTGAATTCGTTAATGAGAATATTGACCAACAATTATATGATCACATTGATTCCTATCTACTGTCTTCAAAACACTCTATGTAGAGATATTTATCTGTTTGCTTGCATGGCATGCCAGAACCAGAGACTGCTCCTGCTCAGAGCAGCAATGATCAATTCAATTACATTTCTTTTTGTTTAGCATGTTTTACAGATAACTGTCACAAATACGCTGTACATAGAAACAGGAGGAGAATTTGGCAAAAACCAGGCGTGAATCCCCAAACAGCAAACGAGGACTAGAAGCAGCAGCGGTACTAGAAGTTTATCATTTGGAAATAAGTAGGTTTGTCTTCCAAGAATTGTAGTAGTTGTGAGTCGGCAGATGGCTCCAATCCTGGACGCACAATTGTTGTAGCAGTTAGGACAGATTTTTCCAGGAGCAGCAGGCAAAAAACAGCTGTGTCAGTTATTTCTTTCGCCATCTTTTCGCCTCCTTGGCCTCGTTCCTCTTCCCTCTTGTGCGCCAGTAAGCTGTCTCAAAGTGTTGAGCTCCTTACAGAGCCTTACTGCATTTACCACAGGCTCAGACTGGTGTTGGGGCTGGCAAGCACGAATGTTTGCCTTGAGGGTGTCTTTGAAGAGTTTTCCTGGCCTTCCTCCGGCTCGCCGACCCTCTGTCAGCAGTGAGAAAAAAGGGCCTCCTGGGGATACGGGAGTTTGGCACGTGGGTGACATGACCTGTCCAGTGAAGCTGGGAGCGGATGATTGGGCCCTCGGATCCGGTAGAATTCACTGCTGAGACGACGATGTTTGCACACTTGTTCTCTGGGCTTATCTACGGGGTCTTCCCGATGCGTAGCTGCTGGCGGTTACTGCTTCACGCTCATCCCAATTTCTGCTGCGTGTGATCTGTGCGGCAGAGCCGGAATGAAAGCGGCGGCGTTCAGTTAACGGCTTTTCAGCGGGCATGCCGTGATTCTTAAACACTCTTTCCCTTCGGATTATGACGGCTGGCTGTGTTGAATTTCTACAGCGACTGTACATCGGTACTTGAAGAGGGATGGCTTCCGACATGAGTGAAGCAAGCTATTCGGGCTTTCTCCATTAAACCCGAATGAAAGTTTCAGCACGAAAGAATATTTAAAGTGTGCGCTCAACCACGCCCGTTGCTTGGAGCTCCATTTCTGAAATGGCAAGAATGGCATTGCCATCCACATATCAGACCTGCAGACCTTAAAAACTGATGTTCGTAATTGTTTTATCTCATATGTGTAATTTGTGGTTTATTGGTGTTGTTTTGTGTATGGTGTTTTATGTTGTAATCGGACTGCTTGTTGCTTCTCTTGGCCAGGGCTCCCTTGAAAGAGAGCTGGATATCTCAAGGGGACTCACCTGGTAAAATAAAGGAGAAATATATCAGAACCAGAGTGGGCTCTTGCGCTACAAATGTGATTATACTGATAAACTGATGCTTATCAACCCAGTTACATCAGAGACATCAATTGGTGCTCAACAGCTAGGACAAACATACAGTGCCGTGAAAAAGTTTTTGCCCCCTTCCTGATTTCCTCTATTCTTGCATATTTCTCACACTGGATGTTTTCATTTCTTTAGACAAAATATAATATTGATTTTAGGGAACCTGAGTAAACAAATGACACATTTGTTTTTTACTTATTAAATTTATTTAATGAACAATAAATCCCAACACCCATTTCCCTTGTGTGAAAAAGTAATTGCCCCCTTACAATAACTGCAGCCAATGTATAATAAAGTAATCATTTGTAATATTTGGTCACATATCCTTTGCATGCCATGACTTCCTGATGTCTTTGACCCAACAATATCAAAAGACTCTTGAAATCTTATTTTCTGGTATTTCTACAAGCGATACTATAACCTCTCTGCATTTGAATGGATCTCTATGGGAATTGGGGGGTGGGACTAGATTTAGTTGTAAATTACACTGTAATAGTATGGAACACATGGTTGGCTAAATGGCTCTAAGTCATCAAGGGTCTGATGTATCAAACGAGCCTCAAACCATCACTCTGCTGCCAGATATGCAGTAGATATGGATGGTTCACTTTAAGGGTTGTTTTTCCTGACTTATTTTTCCATAGAGTTCAATAGGAAAATTTGTCAGGAGAAACAACCCTTAAAGTGAACCATCCATATCTACTGCATATCTGGCAGCAGAGTGATGGTTTGAGGCTCGTTTGATACATCAGACCCTTGATGACTTAGAGCCATTTAGCCAACCATGTGTTCCATACTATTACAGTGTAATTTACAACTAAATCTAGTCCCACCCCCCAATTCCCATAGAGATCCATTCAAATGCAGAGAGGTTATAGTATCGCTTGTAGAAATACCAGAAAATAAGATTTCAAGAGTCTTTTGATATTGTTGGGTCAAAGACATCAGGAAGTCATGGCATGCAAAGGATATGCAACCAAATATTACAAATGATTACTTTATTATACATTGGCTGCAGTTATTGTAAGGGGGCAATTACTTTTTCACACAAGGGAAATGGGTGTTGGGATTTATTGTTCATTAAATAAATTTAATAAGTAAAAAACAAATGTGTCATTTGTTTACTCAGGTTCCCTAAAATCAATATTATATTTTGTCTAAAGATCTGAAAACATCCAGTGTGAGAAATATGCAAGAATAGAGGAAATCAGGAAGGGAGCAAAAACTTTTTCACGGCACTGTATGCGGATAAACATGTTCTTTGAATGGGTCTTCTTCAGAGCAATACGACTCCTTCAAAAGCACTACATAATCGTACATGAATGCTTGTGTCAACAACTGCAACTATTCATAAGGCATGTTATGTCACGACTGATGCAGAAAGGGACATTACTGTGACACGCCAAGTGCCACATACCACATGCTTATGGGCGGTTATTAACATAAGCATTCGTGAATGTCTATGTAGTGCTTGTAATGGTGCTATGTCATGCTTAAGAATCAGTTATATAGCATCCATTCAAAGAAAGTGTTGCCCATTTGTGAGTCAAAAAGGGATTTGTGACTTCACTTTGTGACTGAGACCATTCTGAGACCAGGAGCACACAGAGCCTTATGCTACGTACTATTTAATGAACAGAGAAGATGACTCATGTTTCGGGATCTATGAGGCCTTCCACTGAGTGAAAAGAACCCCTTTCATATTCCACTACATTGTGGTCTTTGTCTCGGACAAGGCTGTTGCGATTGAGTCTCCTGTGAATTCTGCACACCGACAAGGGGCATTACGGTTGTCATGGAGACAAGAGTTTCAGTACAATAACATAAACATTACTTCACTCAAATTTTCACCTCCAGTGCTGGTTGGGTCTCAATGCAGATTACTCCTATGTTGTCATGGAGAAGTGTCTGTACAATGATGACTCTACGAGGGCAGAGTTCTCCGTACGGTGTTACAGTGCACAGAGTCAAAAGGCTTTGGTGAGGTTGATGAAGTCCATGGAGAGTGCAAGATATCGTAAGTGATTCTGTGGACTTGAAACAAGAAAGCCCATGACTAGTTCCTTGCAGGAGAGCAGGAGAAGGCTTGTACTGTTTTTTCCAATGATGTAAAACTGGAAGATGCACTGTTCCCAAAGGCAATAGCCAACGCATCCCCGCAGTTATTGAGATTTTACAACCGCTCCAAAATTTGAGGTTGAAGATATAGATCTGGTATCTGGCTTGATCTCTGCCTTCTGTTGCAAGATCTGAAGGTAGTTTATTCGCTAAAACTGCCTCATAACTTATTTTTACTATTTGTAACGATGCTCCTGATTTTGGTTAGGATAGACAACTACCTTTAGCATTAATCCCACCTCTCTCTAACACTATGCGTCAAACAGATGGGTTCTGGGCAGTTTTTTTCTAAATAGTATTTCACGCAAGACCACATATAACACAAAGATATGAAAACATAACTTGACATTGCAATGAAGACCTAACCTAATCTTTATCAACAGCCATGTTCAGGAGAAGAATATGTTTTGAATGAGTGTTGACAGATTTTCTGTCTTTGAGGAGTGCTGTTCAGTCCCTTACTTTATAAAAGATTGAGAGATCTTAATTGCTTCGGCAGAAGAAGCTTTGCTGCCACTGTTGAGAACACAGGCCTAATTTATAGAATGATTGTATCCATTAAATTAGATCATAAAGTGCATGGTTGCACATTTTTACAGAAAGTTTCAGATTCACCAATATGAACGTCAATGTACTCGATATAAAATGTTTATGACTGCTCCTGCCATTGCATATACACAGTATCCTAGAATAATTACAAATATTTCTCAGTAATGCTTGTATCGTATGTCATGAGTAAGACATAAAAAATATGTTTCATGTTTACAATGCTGGTTATACTGGAGAATTGTGGGAAGATATTTAGCATTGTGACATTTGCAATTGGTTTCTCTCTGGTGAGGAGAAATCACTGAACCCTAAAAACCGGGTGAAATGAATCACAAATGAAACGCATATAAAAGCCCAGTAATAACATGGGAGTGATCACTGTCGGTATCAGGAAAATGCCAGACACGCACATCTCCCCAATAATGCTCTTATAATCTCCTCCCAGAGCTACAGGCCTGAAACACCCTTCCGTTCTCCCATAGTGCACTGCGTCTATTCCTTTTATGTCCTGCCATCTCAGATAGAGATCAAGCCGCTTAAATTCTCTCAGTACCACTGGCAGCAGTGATTTGTTTGCAGCCTGGGGTATTGGCAGGATGTAACACCCAGTCAGGCTACTTTTTCAAAATACAACATTGTCTTTGTACAGCTGCATCGCAATCTGCAGGGAAGGACACAGTGCGGTCATTAATTAGGCCACAAGTACACTTCCAAACACTGCAGTCAGGAAAAAAGTTAGCATTAGATTGTCATTCACTAATCCTCCACAAATAAAAGTAGGTCTATAATAATACTAGCATGCAAATAACTCAATTTCCCATAAGCACCTTTGTGAATTAGCATCTCATTTTGGATGGAAGCAGCTAGAATTCCCCCCGTTTCCAGTTGTTCTAAAAAGTCACTTAATTTCCCCAATTTCACTATCTATCCACGGGCTGCATCCCATCCCTTTAACAAACAAATAAGAAACAAACAGCCGCTCTGGGACCGCCAACAAAAAGCCAACAAAAATGAGCTGGGAGACACTGTTAACTCAAACTCACACACGGCGCCCGATACAACTGCACACTTTGAAGTGTTTGCTGAATTTCTACAAGTGTTTTTTCTAAGAGAAAGATTCCACTGGGTACTATACATACCTTAGGGCTAGTGCAATATGCTCAGGATGAATGGCTTCTGTTTGTATCAGGTACATAGGGAAAACGACCTATTCTATTTTAAGGCACTGAGAAGGGCAATCTATGTATACTCTATGTCATTTAAAAAATGTCTGCCAAGGGGCATAGAGCAAAGGACATATAGCACACGCCCTTGAGCCCCACAAACCTAACATGTGGTGGAGGAAGCACGCTTCAATTTTCTGATTAAAAACTACAGGAGTTTGTACTGCTGTGATGCAATAATGACATTTCCAAGACCCAGGGTCTATGTGTTGCAGTGCCCTAAGTAATAACAGTGGCATAGCATGGAATATTATACTGATAATAAAGTACAAGAACCATAGCTTAGCTCATGTCGTGGGACTGGAATATTTGTACTGATATGAAATATTAATGTTTCGGCATAAATATAGTTTTTCACATAATGTGCAGTATGTAACTCGGACGTAATCAAGCATTTAAATGTACAAGAATAAAAAAAAAATATTCATCATCAACTTTTGCTGATTTATTGTGCTTTATAGGTCAAAGCAGCGGTCGGACTGGTCAAAACGCAAAAATGTCCACAGCTTCTTAACGGGCATTTAAAATCAGGGCATATGCTCGCAGGGTAGCTCTGCCATTTTCTCTGAGGATCACTAGAAAGCCGTGCCTGTAATATATAATTTATCTGTGCTGCAATCGGTCTGTCCACTCACCAGAGACTATACAGCCATAATGCATTCTACATATTTGATAGTATGCGATATTTTAAAAAAACATTGGACTTTTAGCAAGATGAAAAATTGAAAGGGACTGCTTGAACATGTAAACAACGCTGCCTCCACCGCTGGCTGGTAGAGCTCGTGGACACGGCCGCACTCGGCTGTTTCTCGAGGGAAAACCGCACCACGGTCTTCCCATCTGCCACATACTGTAGTGCTCTCTCAACGCGACATAAAGGCAGCAGTGCTCCGCGTTGACAGGGTTGTGTGCCGTCCCAAAGGGACGTGACTGGAGACATTTTGTGAAACCCGGCTGGCATGCGGGCATTGATCCCGTGTCACTCCTACCCTCTTTGTGAGCTGGGTGTCCATCATGAAGTTGTGGACGTGTTTCTCTGCCTTGGTCAACTCCAGCTTCCTCGCCACAACGGCAACCACCAATGCTGTGCAACCAGCCCCCTTGGAGGACGACAAAGAAGAGAGAGAGAGGAGAGAAGAGACAGAGAGGAGGAGAACAAGAATGAGTGACATGGGAAATGGGGGGGGTAGAAATATGGAAAGAAAGAAAAAGAAAGGGGAGACAGAGGGGGAGAGAAAAAGTTAATCAAATCTAAGCTCTACCGGCAGACTGATTAACTGGGCGTGACAGTCCATTACACAAGAGACAGAGAGGGTTGTTAGCATGGTATGTATCCAATACATTTCATTAACACTCCACTGGAAGAGGGGGGGAAAGGCTGTTAGAGATCACACACAGAGGGACTGTGCCTAGACTGCACTGTACACTAACACTGGAGAAAGGAAAACAGAGAGAAAGAGATGGAGCGGGAGAGTAAGAGAGAAAAGAGATATTGTGTTGCATAGATATATGGAGAGAGTTCATGGACTGCATTGGATCTTTGTGAAAGCTACACAATGCAGAGTGGGTGTTGCTGAAAATGTATCGTAACACAATGAAAGAAATTAATTAAATGTGTGCTAGGGTAGCTTGTGCTTATATGCCATTATGTGTCTGTGTGTGTGTGTGTGTATGAACACTGTGGACAGGATTTTAGAAAATGCCAAAAAAATAAATGGTGAAGATTTCAGACAAATATAAAATGTCCAGGACCTAAAAGGCCATTGCAATGTGCTCTATTTGACTAGATCAAAAAACTGTGCAGAAAGCACAATTAATTAATTCAAAGCCTTAACAGCTTATGTTATAAAGATATAGAAAACACACAATACTGTATCATCACCCATGCCAAACAATAGCACACTGCTCATTAAAATAGATAGTAATAGTGGAAATCACTGAGGATAAATATTACAATGATTCCTCATTTCTAAAGTTAAAATGAGATGGCACTTTCACTCAGTAAAATATGTCCTTGTTTGCGTAACTCACAGAAAAGTCATTAAGTATATTGGTTTTTATCACTGGATAGAAATAAACAAATACTAAATGTCTTTTATTAAAGGAAATTAAGTCTTCATACTGAGAACAATCAAGCATTATTGCGTGCTTCATTGCACACTGTATCATTTGGACAATAAAATGCCAGTGTATTGATTGGACTGTTACTGATAAAACCGGTTTAACATACAACATTATTTGCGTGGAAACAGAAACACAGGCATGGTTTGAAAATCTATTTTGGAAAATTTTATGAGTGACCCTCGCCTCCCCACCCCCTGGTCCTCCACCACCTGCTAGCCCCCAACACCCCCCCAGGGCGATGGAATATTCCAACAGTTTCGGCCTTCAGCGTTGTCATGGTAACGAGGATGAGAATTCCACCTATAGAAAGTCATTACAATCACTTTCATGGGCAAAAGAAATAAAATAAAATGCATCCCTCGCTCACGCAGTTTCCCTCTTCTACTATCTTTCCATCTATCCCTCCCACTCTGTGCTTTCATCCCTCTCTCACAGCATACTAAAATAAAATGGTAACAAACACGAAGAGACAGAAATGTGCTTTCTCTGTATCAAAGCCACCACATATTGTTTTCCCATTTCTGTATATTTAGAGGTTTATTCGACAACATATGTGTGTGTGTGTATATGTGTGTGTGTGTGTATGCGCATCTGCATGCGTGTGGTTCTATGTGCGTGGGAGTATGTCCGCACAGTCCACATCAGAGTGTGCGCTTGTGAGTGTGTGTGAGAGTTTGTCTGTGCCAGTGCGATTGTGCGTCTGCATCCACCCCCGAGCGTGTGCGTGAGTGCGTGAGTGCGTGAGTGCGCATGTCGGCACTTCTCTGGAAATATGCAAGTGAGCATCGGGGCATCTGTGAGCATGTCTGTGAGCGTGTGCACTGCACAGGAACGGACAGCGTGACACAGATACAGAGTCTGTGAGCATGTCTGTGAGCGTGTGCACTGCACAGGAACGGACAGCGTGACACAGATACAGAGAGGCGCAGAGAACACATGAAGAAAAAGAAGGAGGGAATGAACAGAGAGAGAGAAAATCCCCATGCCTGCCCACAGACAGACACTATTGCCGCAGTAGGGGAGGGGCGTCTCAATGTCTAACAGACAGGAGGAGAGAGAGACAGAGAGACCCAGACACAGAGAGACAAGAAACAACAGATAGATACATTTAGGTATTACACACACACACACACACATGCACACACACATGCACACACACACACACACACGCACACACACACATGCACACATACACACACACACACGTGCAGACACTCAAACACACACACACACACATGATGAACGGACACAGACAAACCTAGACAGACAGAAGGAGAGGCACTCGCATGCAGCGACACTGATGCAAACGCACCCAAAGCCATGAGCCAGGGTAAAAACCCAAGCGGGCAGGATTAAACACGGGAGTAAACACGGGGACGGTGACGCACACGTGACTGACACATGTTGCGTCGGGTGTCATCAGCTCAGGGCTGATACAGAGCGCAGAGAGGCTGAGACGACAGCGGAGGACCGCGCAGACACAAACGAGTGGCAAAGACCGACACGTTAATGCTACGCACACGCATCACAGCGACATGAGGAGCTACGGACGGAGAGGGGCAGAGACTTACTTTACACTCTGCGAGCGGGAAAGCGGGTAACCGAACACTATGTGTATATTATCGGCTAAAGCTTCAGAGAGACATCCTGTCCCACACAGTCAAACTGAGAGGCACTGTACAGAAACAGGCTAATATTGGGGAGATTAACAGATAAGAAGAAATACAGAGAGAGCATCAAACAAAGGGCATTAAAGTACAATCAATCTACATGCAACTCACATTATATCCCACCCAATCACACAAACCCAAAAGTGAGAGAGGGGGAGAGAGACAGAGAGAGAGAAAGAGAGAGAGACAGAGAGAGATGGAGGCAGCAGAGAGCACAGAAAAAAAAAGCAGCAGATTAATGTAAGAGTGATAAGTAGATGCAATTGTGTGTTATTGCTGCTGTTACAATATTATTGCACTATTTCCAACCTATTCCTAGGGTCTGTATTTAACACCTTTTGGAAATAGGGCTTCTATCTGTGGTGCCCAAGGGGCCGGTCTGGATTGGAGCAGGATGCTAGGCGGGCGTACCATAATGCCGGTGATCAGGCAGACACCCTTGCCGCAGTAGGTGTGGGGAACCATGTCTCCGTAGCCAATGGACAGGAAGGTGATGGAGATGAGCCACATGGCGCTCAGGAAGTTGCTGGTCACATCCTGCGCATCATGGTACCTGAGACAGAGGGACAAAGGGCAGCCGTGCATAGATTAGTAAGACCTGAGAAATGAATCAGTGGGAAAGGAATGCGCTTGGACAGGAGGAGCGTGAGAGGGCTGGGGCGTGGGCGGGTTTTGGAAGACAGACAGAACGAGGGGGCGGATGTGTGGGGAATGCCCGATACGGCTCTCCCACTTTCTATCGCTCTCTTTTTGCAGCCCCTAGGAATCCGCTGTCCTTGTTTTTCCCAGCTGTCCTCTCCCACAGCCATTCCTGCTCCAATTCTGTCGCTTCCATAATCTTCCCCTGCCCCCCTTCCCCCCTACCACACCCCCTTCCACGCCTACCACTCCCCCTACCCCCACCACCGTTCTCTCCCTATCTCACGACTCCTTCTCCCCCTACCCCACTTTCCCCCTACCACACCCCCTTCTTCCCCTACCCCACCCCCATTCTCTCCCTATCTCACGCCTCCTTCTCCCCCTACCCCACTTTCCCCCTACCACACCCCCTTCTTCCCCTACCCCACCCCCATTCTCCCCCTATCTCACACCTCCTTCTCCCCCTACCATGCCCCCTTCCCCTTACCACGCCCCCTTTCCCCCCTATCCCACACCCCTTCCCCCCTACCACGCCCCCTTCTCCCCCCTACCACGCCCCCTTCTCCCCCTACCCCACCCCCATTCTCCACCTCTCACAGACGCGCACGGTCCAGGCAGCGATGATCCACAGAGAGATGCTGAAGACTAGCAGCACGGTGCCGGGGCAGATGGTCATCAGGGTCTTCATCACAAAGCGTGTGTTGAAGTGAACCTGGAGAGAGAACACAGCAGGGCCGGCCCTGAGCACAGAGATTCATCGCAGCACAGGTAACTTAACACAGGCAGTCTGTCCCACTCACTGGGGCTCTGCAGACACAGAGGCAGCACTCTCTGCCGATACAACATATCCCATGGTGCAGCGGGAAGAAAGGGGCGGGGCTGACCCCAGCACGCACAGGAGGAGAGAGGTGACCCAAGATGGAGAGAGAGATGGAGAGAGAGAGAGAGAAAGAGGGAGAGAATGAGAGAAAGCAGGACCCCAGAAAGTGGCAGATCCCTCTGAGAAATGCAGACGCATGGAGAGAGAGAGAGAGAAAGAGAGAGAGACAGAGAGAGAGAGAGAGGGTGACTTGAAAGACATGGACAGGCACAGGAATGCACAAAAAGAGTTACCTTTGCCTTGTGTGATACAACACCCAACCTTTGTCATGCCACTTAGAATTACAATTGGAGTTTCAGTTTGAGAGACAGCGCGCGACTGCCGCACGAGAACAGAGGAAGGGACGGGGACAAGGCGTGGTGCAGGCGCTCGCTCACCTTGTTGAGGGCCCCGATGCTGCGGGACGAGGCGTCGGTGAACAGCTTGCTGTGTAGAAGCATGACGCGGGCGATGAGGTAGAGCCGCAGGAACATGGGCACAGACAGCACCATGTCCAGGTCGGCCTCCGCCAGCGAGGGCGTGTACGAGAAAGCCAGCCGCGCCCGCCAGTGGAACCGGAAGTCGCCCGGCACCGGGTGCACTGCCGACACCAGCAGCTCCAGCGCGATCAGGAGCACCCGCTCTATCGTCATGGCGATGCGCCAGTCGTCCGCCCCATTGTCGATAAGAAACAGCTACGGGAGGATGTGAATAATCTTACCAGCAGAACATCGGACTGGTAATAAGTGTCCATTTCTTACTGAGGCTGGGAGTTAACAGCCATTGATTTTGAAACCATCATCTCCAGCACCACCAGGCTCAGTATTAATGGGTTTGAAACCAATTCAATTACGGTTACTTATATTTCAAATTTTTACATTTTTTCTTGCTCACAGTACTTTAACGCTACTTGATGCTTGATAGGAAAATGTTATGCTTTTAATGTTGGTTGCCATTACTGTCTTTTACGATCGCAATTACTACATTATCACAATTACTGTTACTATTAATGCTCTTAAAGTGGGTATGTTTGTTCAACACCCTGTTTGTGGCCTCAGCTATGACGACTTGCAATGAGCGAAAACAGAATATTCCAGAAACACTAGAGGAAATGGAGGATGGAGGAGATGAATCTTTAAACGTTCAATATGCGCAACTTTTTTCATAATTCTAGCTGTGGCACAATGCAGGCCTGTGGTGCTATCACTCGATAGCATGGTTTTTCAACCTTTTTTGATCCAGGGACCCCTCCCTCCCCCCACCAAGGCTCAATGGCATTCAGGGGACTCCATCTTAAGTTAAAATGGGCTATATTTATATATAAAAGGTTTTATATTAAAAAATATTATCACAAATCCATATATAGTCATTGCTCATCCAGTCTGGTTAATGACGCCCTACAGTACTTTCAAGGATCCCCTGTTGAAAACCCAGGCTGTACAGGCTTGTATTGCCTGGATGTGTGTGTGTGTGTGTGTGTGTGCGTGTGCGTGCGTGCGTGCGTGTACACAAGCATGTGCTCTCCCCCAAAGCATGCGATGCCAAGCAACGATTCTCATCACATCACAGCTCAGACTCGAGAGATGAGTCTGAGTCTCATCACATCATAGCTCAGACTCGAGAGATGAGTCTGAGTCTCATCACATCACAGCTCAGACTCGAGAGATGAGTCTGAGTCTCATCACATCATAGCTCAGACTCGAGAGATGAGTCTGAGCAAGAAACCTCATGTGCAGCTTAACAGGTGGATTTGCAGGTGCCCGCCTCACCATCGGCGAGGTCAGGATTTGACCCTGGACCACAGGGCCCATCCACACACTAGAACAACAGTACCTTAACCGGATGAGGCCCCCAGCACCCCCTGACATGTGTGTAAATTGCTCCTGAGGGTTTCTGTGTTGAAATATTCATACCTGATCCATGGCATTCTGAGTTTATTTAGTCAGCGTTTTGTACATGTTTCAGCAGGCATGTCCTTATGCATGTTAATCAGTTCTCTGTTGTGTTGGGTATTATGCATGTTAATCAGTTCTCTGTTGTGTTGGGCATTATGCATGTTAATCAGTTCTCTGTTGTGTTGGGCATTATGCATGTTAATCAGTTCTCTGTTGTGTTGGGCATTATGCATGTTAATCAGTTCTCTGTTGTGTTGGGCATTATGCATGTTAATCAGTTCTCCGTTGTGTTGGACATTATGCATGTTAATCAGTTCTCTGTTGTGTTGGGCATTATGCATGTTAATCAGTTCTCTGTTGTGTTGGGCATTATGCATGTTAATCAGTTCTCTGTTGTGTTGGGCATTATGCATGTTAATCAGTTCTCTGTTGTGTTGGACATTATGCATGTTAATCAGTTATCTGTTGTGTTGGGCATTATGCATGTTAATCAGTTCTCCGTTGTGTTGGGCATTATGCATGTTAATCAGTTCTCTGCTGTGTTGGGTATTATGCATGTTAATCAGTTCTCTGTTGTGTTGGGCATTATGCATGTTAATCAGTTCTCTGTTGTGTTGGGTATTATGCATGTTAATCGGTTCTCTGTTGTGTTGGGCATTATGCATGTTAATAAGTTATCTGTTGTGTTGGGCATTATGCATGTTAATCAGTTCTCTGTTGTGTTGGGTATTATGCATGTTAATCAGTTCTCCGTTGTGTTGGACATTATGCATGTTAATCAGTTCTCTGTTGTGTTGGGCATTATGCATGTTAATCAGTTCTCTGCTGTGTTGGGTATTATGCATGTTAATCAGTTCTCTGTTGTGTTGGGCATTATGCATGTTAATCAGTTCTCTGTTGTGTTGGGCATTATGCATGTTAATCAGTTCTCCGTTGTGTTGGGCATTATGCATGTTAATCAGTTCTCTGTTGTGTTGGGCATTATGCATGTTAATCAGTTCTCTGTTGTGTTGGGCATTATGTATGTTAATCAGTTCTCTGTTGTGTTGGGCATTATGCATGTTAATCAGTTCTCTGTTGTGTTGGGCATTATGCATGTTAATCAGTTCTCTGTTGTGTTGGGCATTATGCATGTTAATCAGTTCTCTGTTGTGTTGGGCATAATGCATGTTAATCAGTTCTCTGTTGTGTTGGGCATTATGCATGTTAATCAGTTCTCTGTTGTGTTGGGCATTATGCATGTTAATCAGTTCTCTGTTGTGTTGGGCATTATGCATGTTAATCAGTTCTCTGTTGTGTTGGGCATTATGCATGTTAATCAGTTCTCTGTTGTGTTGGGCATTATGCATGTTAATCAGTTCTCTGTTGTGTTGGACATTATGCATGTTAATCAGTTCTCTGTTGTGTTGGGCATTATGCATGTTAATCAGTTCTCCGTTGTGTTGGGTATTATGCATGTTAATCAGTTCTCCGTTGTGTTGGGCATTATGCATGCTAATCAGTTCTCTGTTGTGTTGGGCATTATGCATGTTAATCAGTTCTCTGTTGTATTGGGTATTATGCATGTTAATCAGTTCTCCGTTGTGTTGGGCATTATGCATGTTAATCAGTTCTCTGTTGTGTTGGGCATTATGCATGTTAATCAGTTCTCTGTTGTGTTGGGCATTATGCATGTTAATCAGTTCTCTGTTGTGTTGGGCATTATGCATGTTAATCAGTTCTCCGTTGTGTTGGGCATTATGCATGTTAATCAGTTATCTGTTGTGTTGGGCATTATGCATGTTAATCAGTTCTCTGTTGTGTTGGGCATTATGCATGTTAATCAGTTCTCTGTTGTGTTGGGCATTATGCATGTTAATCAGTTCTCCGTTGTGTTGGACATTATGCATGTTAATCAGTTCTCCGTTGTGTTGGGCATTATGCATGTTAATCAGTTCTCTGTTGTGTTGGGCATTATGCATGTTAATCAGTTCTCTGTTGTGTTGGGCATTATGCATGTTAATCAGTTATCTGTTGTGTTGGGCATTATGCATGTTAATCAGTTATCTGTTGTGTTGGGCAATATGCATGTTAATCAGTTCTCTGTTGTGTTGGGCATTATGCATGTTAATCAGTTCTCCGTTGTGTTGGGCATTATGCATGTTAATCAGTTCTCCGTTGTGTTGGGCATTGATATGTGTTCAGGCTTGTACTGCCACGTGGCCAGGAATGTGTATGCGTGCACATTGTGCCTGTGTGTACAGCCGTGTCATTATTGTGTGTCAGTGTGCGGGTGTGTTTTTGCAAGCCCAGCCTCGTCATGGTGACTGTTGCCAAGGCAACAACATCAAAAACCAGCCAAGCTTAATTAGGGTCCCCAGTGAGAGAGAGAGAGAGAGAGAGAGGGAGAGAGGGAGATGAAGATAGAGAGGGGGGGGGGGGAGGAAGGGAGGAAGGGAAAGAGATAGAGAGAAAAGGTAAGGAACAGAGGGAAAGTCTGAGATTTTGTAACAGATATACAGAAACACTTTGTGCTGCGTTCTACATAAGCGGCAGAAATAATTCATTATTGTTTATGGACAGATCTCTCTTCTCCGCACCCTCTCCTCTCGATAAGCCTGGAATCACAAAGACAGTGTGTGTTTACATCTGAGCAGTAAATGCAATCAACCAGTGGCCACCATAGCACCATTCCCTGCAGGAGAACGACAGCTAATACAATCAAAATAGATATGATTCAGATCCACACCACTGTGAGGAAATGAGTATCATTATTCTTACAGTATACCCTCCCCTTCCGCCTCGCTCTCCACCCACCTTCTCTCGCTCCTTCTTCCCCTCTCCAATTCCTTCCTCCTCTCCTCGTCTTTTTCTTCACACCCCCTCCCTCCTTCCTTTTACTTCTCAGTCTTTCTTTTTCTTGTTAAATGGCCACCAGGACCCGTTAAATAATTAAATTCCATTAGGGAAGGTAATCTGTCAATTGGAGTGACTGAATGCTGCAGCCCGTTCACGCTTGAGCTGTCTAACTCACTCCATCACTGTATGTGGAGAGGGAGGGAGGGAGGGAGGCGGAGAGGGAGGGAAGTCACAGGAGAGGCAGAGAGAGTGATTGGTGAAGAGGGAGTGAGAGAGAAAGAAAGAGGGACAGGTCAGGAGGGAATGAGGAGAGGGAAAAGAGAGTGTGAAAATTGAAGAGAGAACAGAATCTCTCACAGGTGCTGGGGAAGGTGCCATTGTAGAGGTCTGAGCCTGGTGTGATTACACACCGCTCTACCCTGTGGCCAATCAGGCTAAGGTGGTGTAGGAGAAGTCAAGAGTAACTGTAATCCCCCCCCCCCACCAAAAACAATAACTCTGTGACATGGATGTGACTTGTGGTACGGGGATACCTGTGTGGCATCTTAGCCCAGGCCAAACAGGGCGAGGCCAGAGTTGTTTTCAATCACAGAGCCCAGCCCTCAGGCAAAACATCAGATACTGTGCTCCGTGCAACACAATAACAGGGTGCTGTATCGTCGGTCAGACCGGCAGGCAGTGCATTAAGGATGAGGCAGTTTTATGGGCCGTGAGAACATTTGGCACAGACCATAATCCCGCAATTTCCAAATGTGTGTCCATTACAAATGCCACGGAGACAAACTGGGGCCAGGTCTGGAGTCCTTGACAGCTTACTACAGCGTGTAAAAACGCCGTCTCCAAAAAGCATCAGGCGTTCTGTGGGGACACCCCCTTTACCTGAGTGTGTGGCTAAGTGGAGCAGTGACTCTGGGAAAAGTAGTGCGAAACTTTATATGCCAATCTTAGAACGGCTCTGCTTAACGCAACAGAAGCTCATACCACAGAGATTAACTGTTTATGACTGATCCATTAAGTGATTCTAGTCATCGATCTGTATTCATCATAAGAACATAATGTGTTTGATGATGGGATCAGGCCATTTAGCCCAGCTAAGCTCATTATTGTGTCTACTGTCTAGAGAAAATCCAGCACTGTTTCAAGCCTAAATGGTCTCTGCTTCCACTGTGAGTCCTTGTAAACTATTCAGTGCATTAACAACTCTGTGTATGAAAAAACAAGTTGTGGTATGGGTGCAACATTCATTTAAAAAAAATTCAATTCCACCTGTGCACCCCTGTTCTGTTTACGAGTTATCATGAAATTGCTTCAGTAATCCACTTTATGAATCCCTCTAAAAAACTCTCCTCCTTTGCCTGAGCATCCGTGAAAAGCTCAAAAAGGTTTGCACAGGGCAGCAATCACTCTCTCCTTTTGCCCTGCAGGATAGACCTGAACAACACGCCGTACGAGACTCCAGCTCTCATCTGGCTATACTGCATATACCGGAGAACAAATCTGTCTGGAATGGCACCACTTCCCTCTGTGTACAGCACCATTAACATTATACATACAGTATATACCTATACACACAGTATATAATAAGTAATGAAAATGGCGCTAAATGCTCTCTTCTGAGAGATATTCCATGGCACCTGAATACGACCACAAATATTTATTATAACATTATAATGTGGAAATGTTCCCACAACAATTTGACGTGTCTTTTTAGGCCCCGAACACATTAAACGGGATGCGTGAATCGCATTTCCCCGCTCCATGTTAAAGATTAGACTCCATTGATTTACTTGCTAGTGTATTGGCTGCGTGTAGCGATACACATTCAAAGAGACAACATGGGGCAGTGAGAGAGGGGAGGATACACAAAGAGAAGAGAGGGTGAAACAGCCTGACACGTCTGAACAAAACAGCGAGACACGAGGGGAGGTAAATAGATAAAGAGAGAAATAGAGAGAGAGAGAGAGAGAGAGAAATAGAGGTATACAATCAGATAAAGGGAGAGAACACAGATAGAGCATGGACCAGTGAGAGGTAAAGAGAGGTGAGGGAGACAGAGTGAGAAAAAGAGAGACAGAGTGAGAGAAAAAGAGATAAATCTAAATCTAAATCAAACATGCATGTGGTGGACAATATTCTCCTTTGTGAGAAGGCCACTGCATGAGTGTGTTGATATGATGTTGTCGATACATGGTGTTTATTACTGTGTATGTGTGTGTCCTCTGTGTATGTGAACGCACAAGTGTGTGTGTCTTTGCATGAGTGTATGCATGTGTCTATGTGTCTAGGTGCGTATGATTCTAGAGGTTCTTTTCGGTTTATATCAGTGAGCTTAAAAATCAGAAGGTATTCATATTGCTGTGTGTGTGTATCGTATCACTGTCAGCTGTGGTCTACATAAAGATACATAATTATGTAATGTTATAATTAAGTCATATGATTAAATTTATCAGTTTTTATACATCAGTAATTTTATTAATATATTAAAAGCCATATATTGTGACAGATGTTTCCAGAAGACCTGCTGGGTAGCACAGAAGGATCACAGCAGGGGTTCAAACCCTAGACTCCCCAGGCTAAGAGCGTCCAGTAGGGGGTGACTCACCTGCACCTCACGGGCGTGGTAGGCAATGATGAGTCCCAGCAAGATGACTGTGGACAGGCTGATAAGACACTTCAGAGCCAGTGAGTACATGGAACTCTGCAGAGGAACACACACACACACACGGACACACACACATCACAAGGTCAAAGAGGGGCACTTCCCATGTGTTTCAACAGCCACACATTCTTGTTCTCCCCTCACCGCCCAGGATCCTGACCCAATCATCCCATCTCACACAGCCACACACACAGGAGATCCTCATTTCCATTCTCACTTCTTCTCCTCTCATTAAATCAATTATTCCCCATCCTTTTCCATATTCATCCTCACATTACTTTACTAAACCACTTCCCATCCGCGTTTTATTGCCAGTCCAAACCCCCCTCCCTCTTCCCGCACACGTACTGCTGACTGGAATCTTCCGTTCATCCCTACCTGTTCATTACCATCCTGAGCACACACTCCTTGCTTACCATTCATTTGTTTGTTTACTCCTAATGCCATTCAGACTGCGCTGTGTGGTATTCTCAGTTCACCCGGCAGCAAGCCTCCAAGCATCTGTCTCGAATTCCCCGGACGCTCGCTCCTATTTGTGCACATTTCCTCATGTCCCACAACTCCCTCACACCACCCCTGCCTGCCACTGCATCCCATTATTCTGATTTACCGCTAATCACCGTTCAGCTCTATTTTCCAACTGCCCATTCCACCTGGCGGGACTTTGCCCTCCTGCACGTACGCATCCGCACTCCACCCACTGCCCTGTCAGGCAGACCCGACTCCCCAGTGGCCAGTGGGCACGAACCAAAAGGCAGCCCAGTGATGCCAACCATATGTATCAATAGAGATTTGAATAATGCAGGGAGCTCATAGACTGTCGAATACAGCGTAAATCAAGTAATATGAGGTCCTCATAAAACTGGGGGGGTTGTTACACTGCCAATTATCCACTCTACTTAAACTTTCACTCCCCTCCCTTCCCACAAGATGCCAATATACGAAGTAGAATTAACTACTCTACTTAAACTTTCCCATACTTATCATTTTTGAAAGAATCACTTGTTTCCCTGATACCCTAAACTATGGTTCATTGCTGTTGAATTTTGCCATGAATCACAGTCGATGGCCTAAGGCTGTGATCTGTGGCAAAATTCAGCTACAAACCTCAAGGTCTCCACAAGAGCCTCTCATGCACTATTCTTCAAAGATTCAGAAAATCCCAACCATTAGCAGGGCCTCTCATGCTATAATCCTAGCTCTTGAAAGGGCTTTAGAGCTTAAAAGGTAACTACAGCCATTTTTACAACACATCATCGTCATTCATTTATCTTACAGTTGTCATTCAGTGTGTATAACTTAGTGGAGTTCAGAATTCATTTTAAAGTTGCCCAGAAATAAATTATTATTATTTTTTTTGTTCAATAGTCAATTAGCATTTTTGAGATAAACTCCAGGGGAGTGTTTGCCTCGATGTGCCCAGCACACAGGCACGCTGAGGCACATTTATTGACCCTCGCTATTTCCCAGCACCCCCCTGTGCTTTATTTGCTCTTAGAGTCAACCTAGGTGCCTCTTACGTAATTTCAGGTTCCTATCAGCAGCTCAGCTCATGCTTCATAAACACCCCTCCCCTCCCCCAGCGGATAGCAGTGGCTTCCTGCCTGTTCTTTTATCTGCAGACATTGATTAGGAAATGGACTGACACCATGCAGAACAAATTAGTTTATTTTTTTAAGGTCCATCGGTTCAACACGTAGCATTTTTCATCCGAGAGACGGAGAGCTATAGCACCACCACCGCCAGTTGTTCGCTGAGGCTTAAACTCCGCTCCTGCCACCGCAGCCAGCACGGCCGTGGCTTGCTACACCTGACTTTACTTCCGTATGTTACCCTTTGATGCTTACATGCTTTTCCTAATGAGATTCACAGGCTCAGTGACATGGAGAAAGACAGAGAGGCCCACATGCACACACACGAGCCCAGGTCTTCTGCGATTGCTTATTCATGAGGCTTATTTTCCAAATCTGTTTAGTTTGCTCAGCGTCCCTCTGGGTGGCCTCCCTTCCTCAGCAGAGAGTTTAGCACAATCAGTCTCCAGGGAAACGGGCACCAGACAGAGGCGCTGTGTCACCTCGCTCACATTCACACACTCAATTTCACCCTGACACACGCCATTACGCCCCGAAACACCCAATTACACAGTCACATACGGCGGGAGGCAAGAGTCGACACGTCGATACACAAACACACACGCACATCCATGCGTGATATTTACACAGCCACATATAAAGTGCATATATATAACACTGGATAGACATGCATGCTCACACACACACACACACACACACACACACACACGCATGCAAGCTTGCAGACCCTCATGAACACATGCATTTGCAAACACTGGCTTGAAAAAAAAGCATACAGAACATGTAGTTAGTAGCCCAACTGAAATTACAGACAATTTAATGTTTTTATCTAAATCAAAAAAACAGAAAAACTACACTTCTTTACATTTTATAGCTCCAAAAAAAAATACACACATATACAGCATCATGTGGCACAGACTCACACTCTTATCTTATGTGGCTTCGCACGGCTGTAGTTAAAACTACGAAGTGGCAATGATAGCTATTAGCCTCATGGGTAGACTCATGCAGCTTTGCACTGGGAAATGCTACCAGTGTCGGTGAATACCAAAAACAGCATGCCCTTTGAGTCAGAATTAAGGTCGGTATCAAATTGAGCCCCAATGAAGACAGAGCATCTGTCGGACTAACACTTCCTGCGGGTGAGGGGGTCACCGTGGGCCCGGGCGACAGGTGAGAGACGGGACAGCTGCACATTCCCATATGTTAGACACGCTCTAACCACCCCCTTTCAACATGGCTGACTCAGTGCAGGCAGAAACCCTTTCCCACGCAAAGTGTGAAAATGATCTATCGATATGACAGTGACTTTTTACACATTAGTCTTTCAGGTGCTAAAGTGCCGATATTCACAGAGTGAAAAACTACACAGTTTATGTTGACATGCAAGGTTAAGTTGCTTCTTCACTTTCCATAAAATGACTGATTATGCAAGAAAGCTAGTAACAAAATTAAAAAAAAATTTTTTTAAGAAGATAGTTTTGTTAGCCAAATGTAGGCTATATGTGAGCATTTTGCTTTATTTGACATTTTCTCCTGTATTTGTTATGATATTGGTACTTCCAGTCATTCAGATTCGCCTTTCCTAAGAACACTAACACAATAATGCACACGTATACATATGCACACGTGATTTCACACACATACTGTCTCTGCCCTGTTCTACTTTTCTGTCAATCATGTCATTCCCTTTATTTTCCATCTATCAATTAATCATCCTCTGTTTGTTGTCTACTTTAGGACAACAGTCCATGTACTGTGTTGGTGTGAATGAAACAGAGTTATCCTGAGGTACAGAAGCTGAACAAGCTGTAAATATACGTACATACCACTCACACACACACACACACACACACACACACACAATATATAAATATACAAAGTCGCATATATACGTATAAAAACAGTGGCCACTTTACTAGGTACACCAATCTAGTACTGGGTAGGACCCCCTTTGGCCACCAGAACAGTAATTGAAAAGTATGGATTCAACAAGGTTCTGAAAACATTCCTTAAGGATTTTGGTCCATGCTGACTATAGCATCACGCAGTTTCTGCAGATCTTTTGGCCACACATGCTGCAAACCTCCCATCATTTCCACCTCATCCCAAGGTGGAAGGTGCTTCATTGAATTGAGATCTGGGAACTCTGCAAGCCATTGGAGTAAACCGATGTCACTGTCATGTTTGCGGAACCAGCTTGAGATGATGTTGAGGTGTGCTTTGTGACATGGTGCATTATCCTGCTGGAAGCATCCATTTGAAAAAGGGTTGACTATGGCCATAAAGAGATGGACAGGGTCTGCAAAAATGCTTAAGTATGCTGTGGCCTTCAAATGATGCTCAATTGCTATTAAGGGGCCTAATGTGTGCCAAGAAGACATCCCCCACACCATTACACCACCACCACCAGCCTGCGCCATTGGCACAAGGCAGGATGGATCCATGGGTTCATGCTGTTTCTGTCAAATTGTGACCCTACCATCTGCATGTCACAGCAGAGATCGAGCAATGTTTTTTTCTAATCTGCAATCACCCAGTTTTGGTGATCATGTTTTCACTCTAGCCTCATCTTCCTGTTCTTTTCTCACAGAAGTGGAACGCAACGTGGTTTTCCAGCCGAACTGCTTCAAGGTTCGACGCCTTGTGCTTTCAGAGATGCCCTTCTGAACACCAATGATGTAAACAGCTGTTATTTGAGTATTTGTGACCTTTCTTTTAGCTTGCCCATTCTCCTCTGACCTCTCTCATTAGCAAGGCGCACAGAACTGCCGCTCACTGGACGCACCATTATCTGTAAACTCTAGAGACTGTAGTGTGTTAAAAGGCCAGAAAGGTGGCTGTTTCTGAGTTGCTGGAACCACCACAGTCAGTCGCTCAGATCACAAGTCTTGCCCATACTAATACTTTGTCAAACAGCAAGTAAACCATGTCTAAATACTTTATATATTCACGATGTCTACATGCATTATATATGGAGTTACAGCCACATGATTCGCTGTTTGGAGAAGTAGGCTATTTGTGTTTAACGAGCAGGTGTACCTACTAAAGGAGCCTCTGAGTGTATGTCACACATTAAAATATTCAATTTTCAAATATATTATATACATTTTAGCAGAAAAGAATTACTGGGATGGAGGAAAGGAGAGAGATAGAGAATTAAGAGGAGAAGACAGATTTTATGAAGAGAGACAAATGCTGTCTTATTCTTTTTTGCATCTTACCTCTCAAAAAAAACTGACAGAATACACTAAAAAACTGTTATTTCGATTAAAACAAGCAAGAATGCGTCCGCCTTCTGCATGTGTGAATGAGCATGTATGCACAGTATACTTTCAGTACACTCTTCAAATGGATATTAATGAAATGGGTTTTACCTCAGATTTGGAAGGGCTTTTGCCCTTTTTGTCTCTTTTGTGGAGTTTTGATTGATGCAGGCCCTCAGACACTAATGGGAATCACCAATCAATATGAAATAGAAAGGCTGTGTCTTTCATTATGAAAATTGCATTGCCAAGTACATTATTTTTTAAAGTGTTACACATAATGGACACTGTGCACTACAAAGCACAATGGTTTCATAACTGTAGATGGCTTTACCCCATCTGATTATGGTACACAATTGTATTAAAATTCATGTAATCGTTTGACTCACTGTTGGTATAAGAACCTAAATTAAGGAGGTTTTTTTATTACCTTTCAATTCCCTTTCTTTCATTTCATTTCAGTTGCCCTTTTTTTTGTTGCAATAACACTCCCCTGGTTTGCCACCCACTGAAATCACAGCCAAGAGGGCAGAGAGAGAATGAAAGAGTGCGCGTGTATAAGAGAGAGAGAGAGAGAGAGATGGGGAGAAACAGAGATAGAGAATGAGAGAGGGGTGGAGAGATCGAGAAAGACAGAGAGTGTGTATAAGAGAGAGAGAGTGAGGTGGGAAGAGAGCTAGAAAATGAGAGAGAGAGAGAGAAAAAGAGAAAGAGACAGTGTGCCTGAGAGAAAAGGAGATTCAGAAAGAGAACACAAAAGGAAAAAAAGAAGGAGAAAGTACAGACAGAATCTCCCTCCATCCAGAAATTAATTTGCAAATGTCAGACATCTCTTCCCCCCCAGCACACCGAGGACATAGATACTTGATAACACAAGCCCAGTCAGGCCACACAAACCATGCAAATAATATTTCTCTTGTCACACTTCCTCTTTTCAAATTCCTTCTTTTTGAACCTCTTCATAAGCCACAACAGCCCAGGAAACCAATACCAGGGCTATGAAGCTCCAAACACAAACCACAATTGTTCTAGAAACTTATCCTTGCCCCGCACAGTCACAAAACACTCTGCTTCAATACCTCTCACTGTAGATCAGTACAGTTAATGTAATAGTCATGAGTGCTCCATTCAGACTCAGTACGAACCCCATACATTTCTCTTGTGCTTGGTAACGACTGCACACAGAGATCCACACAACCATCCCAATTACATGCACAGTTACACTGACAAATGGCCCCACCGTTGCTCCCATAAACAATCCCACCCCATATGAAGATCCTTCGGTATGACAGACAGTTACTAAAAGATCCAACTCTGTCAACAATCAGATGAGACCTGAAAACCTCTTGCACTAAGCCACTTTGAGTAGAGGTACGCACTAAAATTCCACACACACATCGTTCCCCCATATATCCCAGAGCAACCATCGGCTAATTACTTCTGCCCCCTTGCCACCTCACCTTGCTGTAAACGCCCCAAGAGAGTTCTGTCTCGATGACCATGACCACAATGCCGAACATCCCGAAGATGAGGGCGTAGTCGCTCAACCTCTTCCTCTTCTCAAACAGTGCTCTCCGGTGGCCTAGCTTGTACCCAACATTCTGGTTCCTCCGTTTTAAGGCCTTGGAAGTACTGGTGCCCCCGGTACTACCCCCGCCCGCCCGGCTGTTAGCTGTGCTGCCCACCCCCCCAGAGCTTCCCAGAGCCCCTTGGCTCTCCGACAGGGTATGGTTCTGGTGGTAGATGGACATCTGGTTGGAGGTGGTGTCCAAGTCGTAACCGTAAGTCGAGTCCTCTTTGGAGGATATGATGATCTCGGGGGGGTTCTGGATCTGGCCCTGCTGCGGCGGTGCAGCTCCCCCTTCCTTTTCTCTGTCCCGCCCTGGGGCCCCTCCCTCTTTGGTGTCGCTCCCACTGTCCGACTCGATGAGGTTCCTCCGGGATGCACTCAGTCGGCTCAGAGGCTTCATCACTCCACCGGTGTATTTGCAGGAGCTCATGGCGATTTCGGTGAAGGGGTTGCTGTCCCGCCGGTGAACCAGGGGGCTGGCTTGCCTGTGCTTGCATGCCCGGTCCCTCTCTCTCTCCCTCTCAGTGGAGGGCGAGTGCGAGGAGTAAAAAAGAGCATTATAAACGGGTGAGTTCTCCCCACTTAGGCTGTGCTGGCTGCCCAGGCAGGACGACAGGGGTGTGCTAGTGGGGTGCAGGGCGTTTGGGATGGCTGGAGGAAGCTGTTGGATTGAAGCCAGGGGGAGCTTGGGAAGGCCCGCCGGGGTAACGCTAGAGGTGGTCGGGGATGGCGTGCCATTGATCCGCTCTAGGCTAGTGCCCCCCATGTGGTTGGAGTGGTTTGTCCCAGGGTAGGTTCCAGCAGTAGCTGGATGTGAGAGACCACTCAAGGGAAGCGGGGGAGGCTGTTCTTCTTCCTCGCCCCCAGCCAGTAGGGCCAAGCTCAGAGAAGGTGGAGGTTCCATTGTTAGATGGAGCAGTTGGGATTAGTTGTTGTGAGAGTCTTAAGGTTTGGGTGTGTGTGGAAGAGGCATGGAGAAATGGAGAGAGACAGAGATGGAGGGAGAAAGAGAGACACTGAGGGTTTATCCGTGAGGGAATGCAATGTAAAAGGATGGAGAAAAGAAGCACAAGAAGGAAGCTGGGGTGATGGATGAGGGGAAGGGATGAAGGGAAAAGGGAGCTGATTGGATGTGAAGGGGAATATGGGATCTATGTAGTTCCAGAAGAGAAGTGGTCAGATTTGGAGTTCTTTTTTTTTTTGTCCCAGAAAATGGCAGTTAATCTCCTTCCCCTTAACATTGCTCTTTATTTGCCTCTTCCTCTCTTGCCTCCAACACTCTCTCTTCACCTCTTAATAAAAAGCTGCTATTCACTTATTTGACTAACATAATATTCAAATCCATTATAGAACTAGCAAAAATAACGATATACGATTGAGTAGCAATGTGGATGGTTTTAAAAACGTGTCGTTTTAAAGCATAACATATACAATTGAATGCTTTCCTTTCCATCTATTTGTATATTTATGTCTATGGTCTACAATCTCTTCTTTAATTTCTAGCATCTTCCCACTTTGTTTCAGCCTTTTTAGCCCTCTCTTATTTAGCCCGGCACCTCTCCTTTTCTACCTTCTCCATCCAACACCCTTATCTGTTTCACTCTCTCCTACCTCTCTTCTCTCCGTTTCTCCCAGCTGAATCAAACGGTGTGCGAAAATATTCCTCTACACCGTTTCTTTTTCTTCTTGTCACGACCATTCCACTATTCCCCTTCCGTTATTTCCTTCGTCGACAGACTCCGTTTTAATGCTTGTCCGTTTGAAATAATCCTCCGGTCCTCCTTGTCCTCTCTTAAATGATGTTTGGTAAACAGCGTCTAGCCTATATTTTTATTCCAGCTTTCATTTGGAGAAATCCGACCATGGTTCCGAAGCCCCCAAACGTAAGCATTTCGATTAAATAGTTAATTGTATATAGCCTATTATTTTTTAGGAAATTAATATTTTAACGTGGATGCATTATATGCATATAAACTACTTTTATGTCGGTTTAATACGAAAATAAAAAACTAGAAAAAATACAACTATTTATGGTAAAAATATAAAAAGGATGACATATTTTAAAGGTACCAGTTCAGCTGTCGCCCAGTCACTCATCTCTCACTCTACCTTCTCTCTCAACTTCTCTCGCCTACTTTCTCCGCCCACGCCCCTCCCCTTTGATGCTCTCATTGGTCAAAGCATGAAAAAAATATTAATCAAAAATAACAAATTAATAAATATATAACTACAATTGTTCTCTCTCTCCAGACTTTATTTTTGTAGGCGCCTATCAAATAATACGGAGTTTAATGTAGCCTTAAACTGAGTAGGACTATGGTCAAGCATTAGATGTACAGATGTGTTTTAATTGTTGGATATTATGGAATAATTAGGGATACACCAGTATGCGTCGCATGACTTCATATTCATACTTCATATTTAAATAAAATAGCCTATTGTGAATTGCATTTGATTGTTTGATTCTCAATATGTAGCACATGCCTTATTCCATCCCCTTATTAACAAATTATTAAATTTGTGACAACTATATTGTGTAGGAATATAAAACAGTCAAGGCCACATTTAGGCTACTGTAAATTGGACATTATAGAGAGAGAGCGCGCGACTGGAAGAACGGGAAGAATTGCTGGCATGTGTATGAACCAGTCGACCGATGGCTCATATGATGGTTGTGGTCACTGATGGCTAACCCTTTTTCTGCTTCCGAAAAGGAGATGACCACAATAAGCTAACCCACTAAAAGTCTGCCCATGGTTTATCGACTAGCCAATACGGCACCGTGCCAAGAGGTGCCACAACCGAGCCAGAGGGGAGAAACAAAACTCAGTGCGCTATGCAAGTGCATCTTATTAGGTTATCTTTAACCAGCGTTTGACAGCATGATTCTAATTACCATTAATTTCGCCCTATGAACTATAGCCTATATGTATGATTAGCCACATATGCTACATCATTTTCTCCACTAAGCCATGGTAACGCTATTTGCTTTATTTCTTAACATAGTCCTCAGCAGCATTGTTGGCAATTAAATTTCAATAATTCGCTTCAATATTTTAAAAAGTTATGTGCACTGCACGAAAGGCCGAATAGCTTAATGCATTTTATATATTCTGTCACAATTTAGCGTAATCCGGATGAGTAAACCTACCGTCTCATTTTCCTGTATCTATGGAAGCAGATTATGAAATATGACCGATATTAATAAATATCTATGCTGTCTGAATTGTGCGGGAGAGGATTTCCGATAACTTGTGAATTATTACAGCATCGGCAATATGTTCCCCTTTCACCTTAAGATAAAGAGAGACGAATTATCAACAGTGGTTGCCAACATAATAATACATGTGGTCATTGTCTAATATTCTGGACAGTGGACGAAAGATGAAAAATATAAGAACGTGAGAGGCGTGGGTTGAGGGCGATTCGGCAGCGCACTGAAACACCACAGAGGAGGAGCCAGAGATGGAACGGGAGAGCGGGATAACAAAAACTGGCTTATTGTACAAATAGTTAAACGGCACAGGACTGGAGGGGCATTGTAGAGGTCAGCGGAACTAAAATTAAACTAACAAGAAAAGGCCAGAGGTCCGAGACAGACAGGGGGTGGTGACATAATGGAGATTCTATAACAGATGCTTGGCAGAATTGCAGAAGAGACGTATAAAAGACAATGGGTCTCATAAACAAACCATTCTACGAACAAATTTGCCCTTAAGATTTTCTTTAAACTCAGACTCAGATTCTCTTTATTCAGTTTTTTTTTTTAATTTACATGTTAAAAAAACGTGAGATGCTTTTTCCCCTATGGCAATATTTGTACAAACGTACAAAGGGCAAATTTGTTCGTAGAATGGTTGGTGAATGAGACCCAATATTTTCTTTGGGGAAAAGTGAAAAATGTAGACTACATTTTAAAAAAAACGTGTGTAAGAGGCCACTTTGGAAAATATGAGCGCAAAAGGGGAGCGGCAGAGAGGAAGTCACTGTCTTGCTAGTGAATATTAAGGAAGCTGGTAGAACTAGTGAAACAAATGCACGTATTCTTCAGTTACTCTTTCATGCTGCAAATTCTTAAAGAAAATGTAAATATAGACTAGTGATGGAATTACTAAATTTGCAAACAATTAGATAAAATAATTGCAGTTAAAACAGCTGATGCCCCCAACTATCTATCTATTACTCAATATTTCCCTGGTGTGTGTGTCAGCACAAAACTGCATTAGGCCCAACACATTGATTGAGTCTATTTATTCACCTGGACCAACTCCTGCTGTATCGTATGTATTGTGCTCCATGGAGGCCTATGTCTCTAACTGCATTCCCTTCCCTTCTGTATTTAACAACAAACCACAGCTTTGACCTATGGTGCCATCCAATGACAAGCTTAAATCATCCCGAGGCAATTGTATTATATCATGATGCATTTTACTGTGCAATGCAGGCCGTCCCTGCCTTCAAAGGCCACATCTCCAATTTTCATTCACCCTCCAGCCTCCCACGTCCAGCTAAAGGCCTGGTTCGGATAGGAAGTTTAAATCCCATGTCCTCCCAGGTCAAACACAGGCAAGAACATTTACATTACTCACATGGAGTAGGCCTTGAAGAGTCACGATCGCAGAGCAGAACTGCAGGTCACACAGGCACGCATGCACACACACACACACACAGGCATGCACGCACAGACCCTCCCTGCTGGGATACGGGTTGTACAAAATAATGATAAAAATGAAAAACAAAATAAAACGGATTAAAAGTTGCGCATTCATATTTGGAAGCATGACCAAATAGACCCATAGGGAACTGAAATGCACAGTGACATTAGAGTGCATCTGTAGATAAAGTAGCCTCATCACATTCATCTAGAAAATCAGCTGAGCAGAAAAGTTCCCCTGCAAACAACTGCAACCTTTTAATGAAAGAGATGCCAATACCACACAGCAGACTCACTAATGTCGTTTAATTTTCCAGATACAGCGCACCAGCTGTTATTTAGCCACTATTGACAGAATCATTCTAAATTGCGTGGCCCTATCACTTCCTGAAGTTAAGATTCTTGTTTACCAACCAGTTGTGCACAATGTATTGATCTCTCTGCCCTATACCAATGCATAACTTATTGAAGTCATGTGCCGTTGTCCTTGACTGCATGTGTGTGCGTGTGCACAAAATTTGGTTGTTTCTTTGTTTAGTAGCTTATGGGCAGCTTTGCACAAGTACATATTGATCAGAGTAACAGCTGTTGGTGGGAAATTGCAAATTAGGGTTGGACATGCCGTTTGTGTGTACATGTCAATTTAGATCTCGTCTTTCTAATGGTACTATAATGATGCAAAGATCGGTGTAGTTATGGACAACAAAGATATTAAATGAAGGGTTGGAGAACTTGTGGTTTAAACATTCATGTATGTTTTGCAACATTTATACGAGCAGGATTCTGTGGAAAAAAATACATGCATATTCAATAGACTGAGAATAGATAAAGCACATTTATATATGGGAATGCCCTAGCCTTTGTGGTTGGATCCCTTTGGACAGGTCAATGTCAGTGAGGTCAGTGTAAGCATTATATATAGGAACTGCTATTTCCATTCCCTGGCCCCCACACCCCCGTTTCAACATCAAGATGCTCCCAATGAACGTTTTCAACACGATTTACTTGCCTGGACGGCTCTTCTCCTCCCTGTCAGACTTGTGCACGGGAAGACTTTGGAGACAAACTTGTGTTTTTCCAGCCCAGTCGGAAAAGAGAGACAAGAGGGGACGAGGTAGAGTGGAATGACAGGGAGTTTACGGACTGTGACACGACCAGCAGGCCTGTCTGACACTACATGCACACACACTCCATCCCACTCTCCCCCTCCTGTCTGACACTACATGCACACACACTCCATCCCACTCTCCCCCTCCTGTCTGACACTACATGCACACACACTCCATCCCACTCTCCCCCTCCTGTCTGACACTACATGCACACACACTCCATCCCGCTCTCCCACTCCTGTCTGACACTACATGCACACACACTCCATCCCACTCTCCCCCTCCTGTCTGACACTACATGCACACACA
The DNA here is from genome assembly GCA_022702515.1 of Ilyophis sp. 1 JC-2022. Classification (NCBI taxonomy): domain Eukaryota; kingdom Metazoa; phylum Chordata; class Actinopteri; order Anguilliformes; family Synaphobranchidae; genus Ilyophis; species Ilyophis sp. 1 JC-2022. The sequence goes on from CM040406.1 coordinate 83,941,620, forward strand.
CTCCATCCCACTCTCCCCCTCCTGTCTCACACTACATGCACACACACTCCATCCCACTCTCTCCCCCTCCCGTCAGACACTACATGCACACACACTCCATCCCTCTCTCCCCCTCCTGTCTCACACTACATGCACACACACTCCATCCCGCTCTCCCACTCCTGTCTGACACTACATGCACACACACTCCATCCCACTCTCCCCCTCCTGTCTGACACTACATGCACACACACTCCATCCCACTCTCCCCCTCCTGTCTGACACTACATGCACACACACTCCATCCCACTCTCCCCCTCCTGTCTCACACTACATGCACACACACTCCATCCCACTCTCCCCCTCCTGTCTGACACTACATGCACACACACTCCATCCCACTCTCCCCCTCCTGTCTGACACTACATGCACACACACTCCATCCCACTCTCCCCCTGTCTGACACTACATGCACACACACTCCATCCCACTCTCCCCCTCCTGGTTCCAGCCTCTACTTAGTCTCAGACACTCCACCGTCTCCCTCTCCCCCCCCCCCCCCATTCCCTTTCAGTGTCTCACTCTCACATGCTGGCCATACACACTTCTTACACTCTCCCCATTTCCCCTTCAGTGTCTCACTCACACGCTGGCCATACACTCTCCTTCCACTCTCCCCATGCAACATTAGCATCTCACTCTCACACGCTGGCCATACACACTCCCCATTTCCATTTCAGTGTCTCACTCTCACAAGCTGGCCATACACACTCCTTCCACTCCCCCCATGCATCCTTTATTCACATGCTACTTCCCAACCTTCACTCATTCCTCCGTGGCATCTGCTCTTCCTATTCCATCTCCATTATTTCAGGTGCAGCTCACCTCATTGCACCTGATTCAAGCCCTTAAATCCTGGTTAGTTTTTTCTGCAGGCATTCCTCTCCACACCGACCCAAAAGTGACAATGTGGACAGGAGTGACTGACAAAAGGCCCATCCATGCAAGCACAAACTACGAATAGTCAAACAAGACATGACATATTGCCAACATATTCCCTGACAGCCAGCACACTAGCATGCTCATACTTCATACACCAATCAAACACATTCTTCCATGGAACATGCTTTGCTGTGACTTGTTGAAACTTACTGGGTTTGGTGATGTGCTCCACCTGGTGTTCACAGCTTGTAAGTACATCCCTTTCTTTCCAGATTAAGGTACAAAGCAGTATAATTTTCTTAATGAGGAAAGCATACACTTGAGACACACAGAGAAAGGATATCAGATGAATGCACCTAAATATTGATTAGGACTGATGGTGAAAAGTCAACAAAGAGAACAATATTTGCGAGACAGAGAGAGATGTATAACTAACAACTGCTTTTCTTGGCAATAGGTACATATGGACATATTCTGACGCACTGATGGATCTATAGTGAGGCAAACAAGATGCAATAGACTCGCATGCAAAAAGCTAATAACTAGATTTTTTCCTTTTTATCAAGAAATAAAAATGGCAAGGTGCCATAGTGGCAAAAAGATGAGATGATATGAGGTCCTTGGAAGGTTTCGCAAAATCCAGATACCTGGAAAGTACAAGGTCTGGTGCTTCCAGCTCATGTTATACCAAAGGGTAATGTGTCCACTGAAGCTGTGCGAGATCACTGCATAATCAGTGAGCCAAATAGACGCCAAAGCCAACTTTTTCCTCCACAAATGGCTGGGGTTGCTACGGTGACTCTCAGAGACAGGACTCTTAGGAAAAAAGACACTGTGGCTGCCTTTTAAGTCCATCAGCCTTGGCTACAAGCAGGAGAGAGCAAGGCTGGTCATGGGAGTTGAGGGAAACTAGCAACCAGACTATGAGCAAGGATGCCTGGGTGCGCACGGGCGGGAAATGGAAGATACAAAGTGGCGGTTGACAGGGCAGTGAGTAGGCTGCGACAGCAGGAGATAGTGAGGCAGGGGGAAACAGTGAGGACAGGGCAAGGATGGGGATAGCCGCTTTGCCTTTGGTCCAAAGCCGATAACAAGCAGAGAAAGGATACGGTGGTCAGAGGTGACAAGAGTAGAGAATGAAAGGTATGTTGTGAAGGCCACGGCAGAAGCTCAGCAGGGAAGTTGGGACTACGTGGGAGTGTGTAGTCGATAAGCCCATTAGTTAGTACCACATGCGGAAGACCCCGCAAGCACGGATAGTTTTATAATCGGGTCCACATATGAACCCTTACCATGTACGCGAGAGAGAGAGCCTCCGCATTCAAGCTCCTTACACCAGAGGCAAAGTGGAACATAGTGGTGGACCTGCTTCCCAATAGAAATTACCAGAACTTCACTGCAGATATTGTGTTGTGGTCCAGGGAAGACTAAACAGTTCACCTCATTGAGTTGACTGTCCCCTGGGAGGATGGCATGAAAGCCGTCCATGAGAGAACAAGGCTAAAATACACCCGAGTTGGCTGCGGAGTGCAGGGAGGGTGTCCGGATGCCTCCGCACCTGCCAGTTGAGGGAGGCAAGGACTTTCATCAGTACGCCTGCTCAAGTACGTGAGGGTAGGGGGAGAAAAACTGAGGAGGGCAAGCAAGGAGCTAGCAGAGAGAAGCGGAAAAGTTTCTGGCTAAGGCTGAGGAGGAAAGATCAGACTTGGAGCAAAACTGCTAACACCTGAAGAAGAGAAGGCTGCAGGGGGTGGCAGGGTGACACACCAGTCACTGCTCCACCACCAGGAAATAAACTACAATAAAGAGCAAGACACTGATGAGCAGTGGTCCCTACAACTAGCCTACGGGCGCTGATGGAGCTGCATCAGGCTTCAAAAGTGCAGTCGGAATAACACCTACCTGTTCACACACAAGAACACTCCAAATTTTAACAATTTATATTTTCATTTTAAATTCAGTATCAGGTTGCCATGTTTGAAAAAACAAAACAAAAAAAAAAAGGCATAACTACTTACCAGTAACCAACGGCAACATAAAACAACAGCTGCATTGTACAGGGCTGAATTTGTATGTATACACTGAAATCCGTATACAAATGAGAATACTGACCTACAACAAAATTAGAAATGATTTCTCTGGCTTCTCACAGAAATCCTTATTACCGTCCTCTTGAAAGAGTTATGCAAATAGTTTTCCATTAACTAAAGAAACAAAGAACCATACAAATGACCAATATTATTCCTTGGGAAAAGGGAACACTGCATTCTATTTTGAAAAGATGACTATGACAGAATGCACGGGTGCTCCCGGTGTGGCGTTTGATAAGGGACTGGAATAGGGATTTCAATTCTGTCAGAGGTTCCAGTCAGGTGAACTCTACAGGCGAAAAGTCCTGAACATGTGTGCATGCATGTATGTATGCATACATGCACCTTTCCTGGTAAAAAGCGACAGTTCAGATTTGACAGAACTGATCTTTATACGGTTTTAAAGTGGTTTAATTTCAGGTTTTTTAATTTAATTTTTTAATATCACTCCATTTGTGTACGTTTTCGATCGGCCCATACAGTTTTTGTACGCGACGATGGATATTTACAGAAGTTTCTGTTGATCTGGTGGCTTAATAATGACTCATATAGGGGGATTGAGGGTTTGGAGTCTAATAAAAGAGAACATATCGAGAAACCCCAAAGCAACTTTTACAGCGATGTTACATCTCCAGAGGTTTACATTTGTATATTACCTGATTATTGTTCAAAAGAATGATTTTTAATATAATTTTCAGTTCTCTATCGCACATACAAACCTAAGACAAATACACTGAAGGCACAACATAAAATTGTGAATAAACGCTGTAACGATAATTGGTTAATATGTACATCCTCTCGAGGCATAATGCCACTGTACAAGCTGCTTTGGAGTGTATGTTTTTGCTTTAGATCACAAACCCCCAAATGCCCTTATAACACCCAATGTATGGCTGGCAGGTCATGGAAAATGTCTGGTATCTAAAATATCTTTCATTACACATAAAAACTGTCTAGGCCAATGAAAAACACTGAAACTGGAAGTATCAAAAAAAGATTTTAATAGTTTAACTGCCATATTCCTCCTTGCCAAGCAATCGAACATCAGGGCGATTAGAATCAGCCCCCTTAATCTCAACAGAGGGGCAAAATTTAGATTGTGTGCAATGAAGTTGTGCATGTCTTGGTATGCATGTAATCTGGTTAGCACTGTGGGTTTGACCTGTGCTTTAGAGTGTACATGTTCATATGGTGGTACATGTCATTCTGTCATATGCATTAAAAAAATAGAAAGTGTTCAGTTTAACTCAAGAAGCTGACCGGACACCAGTGATCTTCTCACTTGAGGGTACAACAATTTTTAAAAAAATTTAGCAACAATCTCATATTTATAACGAGTGAAACCAAAGCTCTATATCAAACATTGTAAGAAAGAAAGAATAAAAAATAACTGAACTTCTCCAAAATATATACATGAAAGATATACATTTACATATACACACAAATATATACACATAGGTCATATGTCACATATACATTTGTGTGTATATATATCTGTATGTACAGTATGCATATGCATTGCCTTCCTATCATAAGAAACAGAGCGCACAGAACAGTAGAAGCGTCGTAAAATTAAAAAAAGTAAAATAAAAAAAAAAAACTATCCCACTCCATTCTCACTGAAAACAAACATTACGATACTAGCACTAAAATGACCTACAATGATTTCGTAGCGTGTGCAGTCACATATATTACACAGGACATTCATGGATTATTCAGGAGTATGGGGGATGGGTTTACATGAGTTAACTACATGACAGCACGGGTTTATCAATACAGAGCCTTGGTGAGTCGGAGACTGCGTTTGGGTACAATTAATTAGCGATGAAACACCAGCTGTATAAGATAAATGTAGTTGTAACCTTCAGGATTTTAGATATTGGAGTTAATACACACACGTCTTAATTAGACAGGACATAAGTGAATGGGAGAGAGTGATTGGTACCAAGTTAACAAAAATTCTGTGTGTTCTGATTCTGTGTGTATTTACATTGAGACTGCACTAAGTATTACAGATTTTTTTTTGTTGCTGTCAATATTAGTTATAATACAATGCATCACTACCTGTCAATATTTTAATTTGCTGTGTGAACCTTTTTCAGTGGTCCACACTACCAAGCCAGTCCCCTGAACTCTCCTGTAGACATGGTTTACAGTCCAGCTGCTGATGCTGCAATTCATTCATTCCTTCCTTCCTTCCTTATCCTTGGTTGCTGATGTCAAAGCTCCGCCCCCCCCTAAGTCTTGCCAAGTCCACATTCCCTCCGTCTGTCCTGTCCCTTCCATCTTTCACACATGATGACCTTCACCCTTAAACCAAACACGCTACTGGCTACTCTTTCACCCCTAATCACATCCTCTTCCTACCCACCCCACTGTAGCGCTACTCCATCACACTGTTTTTGTTGGCCTGAAAGCGTCAGGAGCGTTGGTGTTATTAATGCAGCCCTGATTCCCCGTGCTCTGTGGCGGGGCGCCGCTCTCGTAGCTGCTGCCAGTCTCAAAGCTCTTCTCCTCCAGGGGCTTGCCGATCCAGGCCCCGTAGCCGTGAGCACTCAGGGCCTGGAAGAACTGGACCTTGGCTTGTTGGAAGGCCACGGCGGCTATCTTGGCGTGGGCGTAGGAGGGCTGCGCCAGCAGGTCGGTGCGGCCCGTCTGCTGGCAAAGGGCCTTGAAGAGGTGGAACATGTTGGACTTGGAGACGCGGGACACATCCAATTTGGGGCTGGAGGAAGATGCAGAGTAAAAGAGGTGTTAGGACCATGATTACAGACTACAGCAGTCTGTAACAACTCCACTGTGAAAGCCACAGGAAACAAAACTGATTTTCTGTTGTTAACCTGTTGAGTGCATAGTACAACCATTTTTCTGAAGTGTCTGAAAGAAACTGCTGTGCATGGCCCCCTAAAAATACTGCAAATATAGCAATCTGTGGCTGCCTGCAGACGAACACTATGCTGACGCAGAGCAAACACTTCTCACCTGTCCGTTGTGCCTTTAGTCCCATCAAGGACCTCTACACTGAGGAGGTCAGCCTGGCTCCAGTTGACGCTGGACTCCTTGGTCTTGCCCGTGTGCCGTGTGGAGTCATACACACTGACCCGCCCTACCTGAAGGAGGAAGAGAAAAACTTTGAAAGATGTTTGTGACCCCCCCCCACAAGTAGAATATAACACAATGCAGTACATCAAACGTAATACACAATGCGTGAAATAAGTTTGATATGCCTGCAAAAATGAAGCACATTAAGAGGACCCAAAAAAAGTGGAATCATGTGGATTGTTGTGTAAACGGTGGTATGCGTTCAAAACGTTACCTCTGGGTGGTTGAGAGTGAAGTTGGGAGGAAGGTTGCTTCTGAAGTTATCGCCGTCCCTAGCCATTCGGCAGCATACGGCCCTGGTCAGGTGACCATGGCTGTACAAGTATCCTACAGTGTTGCAAAGTACAATGATCCAGCAATCAAATAAAGTTGTAGCAATGTGTTTTTTGCTCTCGCAATAAAAAAAAAACGTTTGCCTGCCGTCTGACTCGCGGAATAACGGCGACACTGTTCTCACCCAAAGTGATGGAGCGGAGGTAAACCGGGTGTAGGAAATGACTGAGCAGTGCCCCCTGGAGACCCAGCACATTCCAGCGCAGGATCTTGTCGCTGCAGCTCATGGTTCGCAGCCTCTCCCCGTGCTGGATGCCGTCCCACGTGGGCACGATGTCGCTCGACTCCACCGGGATGGTGCCTTCCCCTGCAAGAGGCGGGGCCACACCAAATTAAGGCGAATCAAAGTGACATGGCCACTGGCTTGCGTACTGCCTTAACGACCGTACTGCAATCGGCTGACAATCCAACGCTGATGTTCCGCTGTGCTAACAGGCTGACAACGGGAAATAAGTAATTAAAAAAAATAATTAAAAAAAAAATATATATCTAACTTTTAAAAAAGCTGCCACTCTCATTCACAGAAATGAAGAACTCTTGCTCATTCATCAATTTTAATAAAAATGTGACCTTTTTTCCAGTGCACAGACAATAAGCTTTTGGATAATACATTTTTGTATGGCTTTATCCCAATTTTGGATGGGTAACCACCAGCAAAACCACATCTACAGGCACAGACAGCCACATGAATCTAAAGCAGTTGGGCTCGTATCCCATTCAAAATCAATTTAACATGGTCATTCCATGTAAAATCAATCAACGCTTCCCACCTGACCCCCTCAAAATCACCTGATGTTTTTGTACATGAACTATAATATATTCTATTATAATAATATTTAATGAAGCTAAAATAATTATACTATGAATATCTTGCCAGTTATGGCCCCTTGAGGTACCTAGGGGTAGGTCAAATTCTGTCTCTTTATTTCGCATAAAATTCTCAGTCATTTTTGAGCCCTCATAGCTTCATAACTAAAGGTGCTAGCTAGCCACATACAATTCTCAGGGCTCAAGGATACATTGCAGTTGTGTTCAAAATGGCAATCAGATCTATTTTACATGCATAACACTTCAAGCCAAAATCTCAATTGTGTTCAGCTCAATTTTTTCTACAACCAACTTTGGCCAACAATATCACAGGATATAACATAGTATCAATGTTCAAACTGCACAGGTTTCATGTATGTGGCTTAGACTAATACAAACAAACAGGCATTGGTAGCATGTACATATAATCTGTTTTCTGAGAATTAGTCAAAGAAATCTCAGACAAATAAATAAATAAAAATTTAATAATGCATTATTATTTATTTTTTTTACTTTCTTTGAAGGTTCATATCACCATGTGGGATAGGTGGTTGGTGGAATCCATGTTAAAGGGTCCTACATTTTGATACCAGGCTCAACCTCGAGCCATGATTCCGTCCATTTCAAAATAAATGTCAAACATAGGCATATTTTGATGCTCACGGATATAGTTTAAGGCAGTGAAATTGACAAACAACATTGGTACACACATGTTCTATATACTGGAAGTACAACTTGACAATGTAATCTCATAATTATTATGAAAATATAATGCATTTGTCGCTGGTTTTGGGTTTCGGAAAAGGGACAAAAATTTCTCCTCCCTCCAATCTTTCAGGATACCCGGTGTAGGTATTACAGGTTCACCAAGCAAATCTTTTCATCATCCTGTCTGACTCAATTGATGTTTTTTGTTGTTTTTTTTACGATTTTTGGTGAGCTAGTGCAATCTTTCCATTGGTTTCAGTGCGCCTTGACCGAGGTCAGAACGCATAGTAACGGTTGCTAAAGTATGATTGGACACTTTCAGGTTTGGGGAGGAGCCTAGCGACAGGTCAATTGAGTTTAAAATAATCGATTATTGAGTTTTCGGCAGCGAGCCATAATCTTTCGAGAATCGTGAGGCATCTCAGAATCAATCCCCCCCCCCACCCCCAATTATGACTCGAGTAAACATAATTTGGCTTGAGATTGTGAGAAGTGTTATGCATGTGTCTTTGAGCCCTGAGAATTTCATGTGGCTAGCACGTTTAGCTATGAAGCTACGAGGGCTCAAAAATGACTGAAAATGTAATACAAAATAAAAAGAGTCCGAATTTGAGCTACCCTAGGTACTTCAAGGGGCCATAACTAACAAGATATTCATAGTATAAAATTTATATTTTGCATAGCTTCATGAAATAGATTATAGTTCAGGTGATTCTGAGGGGGTCAGGTGGGAACTTGCATGGCAACCCCCTCATCTGCAGCCTTTCCCCTGTGTCACATCTCCAATCTATTACACCCCAGTCTGAGTCATCTGCCTCCACTGCCTTCTGCCAAGTCCTAAACTCATCTCCTCATACTGGACCGCACATGAGTTAGTTATTAAAGGGTAATGAAGCACAGTTTAATCTAGACCACGCCCCCCTTTTTAAATTCAAAAAATGCCTAAATCTGGGCGTGATAAGGTAATAATATAGGGGCTGAGCTCCAGGTATCAACCCATTTCCCAGATTTTTTTTCTGCTAGTAGCCAATAGCTCATTATACTCTGGACAGCACTCACAGCGGCTGCTTTGTTCCACACTCCCTCACTCATACACACACAATCAAACAGAAGCAATGGTGGAGAATGAGCAAATCACAAGCTGTACAAAGTTACCCATGCAATGTAGGCTATTTTACACAGGTTGTAGGCAATCACACTACCTGCAAGATATCAACAATATTGGTTTCCATTTCAATGGGTGCACATGGTCACTGCATTGAACTCTCTCCAAGAAAGAATGTCTGTTGTAGGGACGTTGTAAATGTGTATTATGCATATACTACAACTCCTGGCTCTACTACGCTTTATACTATATATTTATTTTAATAAAGTATATATTTATAAAAAAATAAAAAAACTAGCTAGCTACTCACTAAGCTAGACTGAAAAAAACAAGGGACTATCAAGCTAACTATAAAAACAAGTACCAAATATATACTGTAAGCTAGCTATCGCTTTTCTGGCTCTCTCCCCCATCTCCTCTCCACGCAGCTCAACCACTGAGATTTGCTTTTATAGCTGGGGTGTAGCCCGCCCTCGCGCCAAAACTTCAGGGCATAGCCATACAGGTTTCGATTGAGTCACCGGGAGTCATATGTCAGCTGGATGAAGTTTCTGGCCAGTGACTGACTGAACGTGCAGTACCTAGCGTTTTGCCACTAGACACTTTTGAGCCAGATCTTTTGGGTTTACGCTGTTTTACGCTGACTGCAGTAAAATGTCACGATTTGGACAAGAATCAATCAGTAACACTTAGAAAAAACGAAATGTATCCGTTATCATCTAAAATAATGCTTTGTTACCCTTTAACTATAGCAGTGTTTCCCGTACCACCTCGCCTAAAAATAAAAAATGGCAATGTCATTTTTAAAAAACTAATTTACTCTATCATTTAAAAATCAATAGAAAATGTGTTCGCATATAAGCGCACCATTTTGTAGCCTAACCCGTCTTTGGAAATCATCAACGATTCAATAGATTTGCGGAGTTTGTGGACTCTGATTGAAACCAAAGCAAAAAAAGAAAATAATGTAAACAGACCCCACTTACAAAGACAAACTGGGAGAAACACTATAGATTATAGCACATTTGTGAATTATACTCCATTTCATATAGCTTGCCGACTACTCCATTTCCCAGAGCGACCATCTTTTGCATGTATATGCTGTATTTTGGAAGATATTTTATGTACCCGTTTCCAGGCTGTAAACTGATTTCAGTACCCACATTCACCACAAAATGGAACATACACAAAAAATTTTAAATAAATAAAAAATTATAATATCTCACCATTCTCCACCTTCGTCCTCAGTTTTCCTTGCTTGGAGTTCTCGAAGAGCGGATGGTGTACACTCCCCGCCTCAGCCACCTCGCTGCAGGACTTGTCAAACAGCGCACCGTCTCCACACGGGGCAGTGCTGAGCGGGACACGGGAGGGAGGAGGTTAAATCTGCGAGAGCGCACTCACGCCGCTTTCAAGTGGTGTCGGATTTACGGTCTAAACGAGTTTCCCACCAGGAAGGTCAGCTTGGCGAACACCTTATTATGTCGGATCTGAAATCGGGATTCTAGATGCAACACAAATTGTGATGTATTTCGCTCTTGCCAACATGGCTGAACAAAAATAAACAATAAAGCCCAGCTACACATTTAAAACACAGACATTCTTTGATAACTATAGCACTGCAGCATTCAATTCCCTGCATTCTTAACCCCCTGAAATAGCTGAAGATTGCTTGCTAACCAGCTAGTCAACTGCTAGCCTAGAACGCTGGCTACGAAAAATGTGTGTTGACAGTTGAGCTCAGGAGATTTTCCAACCATAAAGCATGTGAACGCGAACGAGTCAGTTGGCCGAGTTGTGACGTATTCCCGACTCGGAGAAAACTACATGACATGACTTAAAAGCAGCATCACACCAGGAGGGAGGGTCCGTTTGGGGCGCAGCACCACCTGCGCTGGCCAATCATCACACGAGATGGAGGAGACGTGCTCAGGAAGGCTCACCTGATGTAGAGATGAAAGGTCACACCAGGCTTAATCCTGAGTTTGTCGTCCCCTGCAGGCTCAAATATACTCTCCTCGGCCCCGGCATTGTGTTTCATCAACTCACTGTACAAGAACCTGTGAGGGAAGGGGAAGAGACTTCACTTTGAAAAGCTCTTTATCCAACAGTAATTGGGGGGGAGGGGGCAAACAACCCCATGAAAAGGAGAAAGATAAAGCTCAAAAGACAGAAATAATGACTTATTTCTCCAGAGGGAGAGAACGAAGGGAAGACAGAATTGTGAAGAAGGATATTAGGTTACTCTAACGGATGCTTATGTTGGCAACGTTCATTTCCGACACACCAGTAAAGCAGAAGCGCTAGCTGCTAACTGCTAGAGGAAAGGGGGGAAACCCCCGCCCCACACCCCATAAAAACAGAGTCTCTACCTCATTAAGGTTACATTCTGAAATGCGTCTAGGGGTTTCCCATGATGATCCACCGCCACTTGAACGGAAGTACCGGATTTAAAATCCTCAGGCTCCCATGTTAGACCCAATTAACGTCAGAGCGAAACAGCTCCGGACTGTATATGAAAGGCTGGCGCTGAAGATCAGGGCATAAAATGAACTTTCATCCACTAAAAATCACCAGCCATAATTTTCCAGCCACATTATCTTTTACAATATAACACAACCTGGCTACTTGCCACAATTAAAAGTTTACTGGCATTTGGCAGATGGAAGGTGTTAAATTTCAGACACCGCTGAATGAAATAGAAAAATCCAAATTTTTCAAGCAGACCTCAGTAGTTTACTGGCTCCCCCTGTTCTCAAGACTATATGCATTTAGCTGAAGATTTTGGTAAAAGATGCATAAGCAACACCCTTTCATAATGGTTACTTGTATGTAAAACGCATAAATGGGGGGGAACAAAGGCAGCAATGTGCTGATTACTAAGCCATTTCAGTGGCAGAGCAAATTAGCTAAAGACCTCACCCATGAAAACAAGCATGACAGTTATTACCTTTTTCAAAACGGTAAATTTGATCATTTTATATTATCCAAGCAGAAACAGTTATTGCCATCAACCACTTTTACAATGGAAACGGTGAAACCTCCATAGCTGTCATAGTGGCGAATTTACAACTGATGCAATAAAACATCTCCTTACATTAACATTTAATGGTGTCAAATGTGCGAAGGCGCTGTATGCCTCAGGTTTTTATTAAATCTATGTCAACTAGAGTGAACCTTAAAGGCAGACTCAATCTGCAGTAAAAGAATGCAGTCTGTCCTCACTTGCTATAGAGGCGGAAGTGGAAATGATCGATAGAGACTAATGCAGAAAAATGAAATTACAGCCAACGTGCCGTGAAATGCCTTATCTGATAGCATGGAGAATTACACTGCCATGGAGACGTTTCAGCTCCTCTGATTGGACAGCAGGATGGAAGAAAGATAATCTGATGGGAAGGTTTAATGATTTATGAATACATTTTGGGGCGGTGTGAAATGAGACTGGGTGACTATCACGGGCGTTTCCTAAACTGCTCTTAAATACACTGAATTGGCATACCGTGTAAAGCTGCATGTGGTGGTTTGAACCCGATTATAAGGTGAAAAGTCATATCCGGAAAGTAAATGAGTGAAAAATCTATTTAAACGGTAACCCAATTTGATCAAATAATCATTCCAAAAAGGTAGTAATGAACAGGACTGGAAAGCTCAAATTTAGTTGTTTCTGGGTGGAAAAAAATGCTTAAAGCATCCATGTCCAGAATCCTGGACAAGACAGATACGCAATCAAGACAGTACAGTGCTCATTCACATTTGTCTTTCCCAAATACAGACTGCAATAGGACTTGAACCCAACAGTGAAATTTGGAGTTATGGAGGAATATGGAGAGAGGGGAAGTTAACAGAACACTAAAGAGAACATGAGTACAGTGAAAACACATCAACCCTCTACCTGATGAAGCCCCTTCTTGAAATTATTTCTGCATGGCAGTCGTTCACTGTGTCCCCTTTAAGACTCAACTCCTCCCCTTTCACACAACGGTTTCCTGAAAACAAAACACAAGAGTGGGGAGTAAGTCAGTTTAACGAACATCAGAGAAGTCCCAACAGCACGTCAAGTGACTTGACGGTGGTGTTCCCATTTTAATTTTTACCAACAGCGCGTTGTACAAACACAAATCTAATTACATTAGCGCTCTACTCGTCCCGTTTTCATCCTCGCCAAGTTTCGTTAGCGGTATTGCTTTCTCTCTCCCTCCCCCCCGGTCTCACCAGTGCCCAGGCTGACCACGGTCCCCAGACTGTCGCCCTTCCTCATGATGATGGTGGCCAGGATCTTGCGTCCCAGCAGGCTGTGCTGGATGCGGGTGGTGAGAGCATTGAAGCGTTGGTGGCTCAACATGGCGATCTGGTCGTGCATGGTGCTGCCACTCACCGGGAGCTAAGGGAGGAAGGAAGGGGGGTTGCAGACGTTTTAGCGCGTTCTACAAGCGAGCGGGCGGGAGAGTGAGGAAGACGTGGGTCAAACCTACCTCTGGGGTGAGCTCTCCGGTGCGGGCCGCCTTCTCCGCCTCCCCAATCAGCACTCTTAGTGCCGCGTCCGCCGCCTCATGCTTCCCCTGCTTTTTGTTGCTGGCGCAAACCGGCGGGAACCAGCGGCCGCCCAGCTTCGCCTGATACGTGAACCTTGGGGAGAGGGAGAACAAGAGCTATAACATAACGCTGGACAATGGCCTTCACTACAGGACGATTAGATAATACTGCTTTCACTGACATTTTCACCATTCATTTCAATGAGGACTCACTGCAGTCCTGTACAGCAACATGATTTCTGTTGTACAGACAATACAGATAACTGATAGACTAGGCATTGTGCTGGCCTGGATTGATGGTTACAATGCATGACCTTACCGTATGTGCTTTGCTATGCACGTCTGGCCTAGACCAGATTATGAGGTACTGGACTGCAGGGTGTATACTGTGTGACATTAAGACACAAAACTGCACTATCTACACCTAGACTGGCCTGCACTGTGTGCGGGACAGACAGCATCAGGCTGCACTGCATTGGCTCTGTACCGTGGCTCGTGCGCGGGCCCAGACTGGCCAACCAGGCGGATCTCCGCAGCGAAGCCCCGGGCCCGGGCGTACTCCAGCAGCCCAGACACGGCGTTATTATTGAGGTAGTTGATGAGGTCACCCACACCAGCCTCATGGGCAGCCTGCAGCTCTGCTGCCGTCAGCGGAGGGAGGGAGGGGCAGGCGGGCATCGCAGGACCATTCTCATCATCTCCCATGGGGAAGAAATGCATCTGGGGCTGAGAGGACCAAAGAAGGGGGGGGGGGGGGGGGGGGCATCGGAAATCAAAGCTTCACACTGCACAGGTCCAGTTTCTCATATCGAAAGGTGAACACCTCTTCACAAACATACACCATCTTCTAAGTGAATCTCAGAAGCCATCGTTTTCCTGTAGATCAGCATTAACATGACTGATAAAGAGGAGAAGAGCCAATGTACAAACATAGGCTGGATGCAAGTCCCGCAACGCCCCTCCCCAGCCCCGATTACACAAAGACGGTACGTAGGTGTGCAGATCTTTCCCGCCATCTGCGTCTTTTCTCACCTTGTTGAGCTGCAGCCGCCCGTCAGCCAGAAGCTCCTTCACCGCCTCCTCGGCCGCCAGCTGGCGGGCCGCCTTCTTACTGGGGGCAAAGGCCTCTGGGAACAGACTGTCCCCCACCTTCACCCTGAATGTGAAACTAGAATGGGACAAAAAAACAAAAAAACGGGTCATTCTCCTTCCCTGTGCCCTCAGGCAGGACGGGGGAGGTGGTAAATGCCACTCTTTCATCTGAATGCACAGTGAGGAGAAGATACGACATGCTGATCATGAGGGGATGGAGACTGCCTAAAGAAACGAGAGCTGAAAGCAACGCAAACACGGACTGCAGGGGTCTTGTGTACAAAGTCAGCAGACTTTAATATTCAGGGCACAGGCAGCGAGGACAATAATAGAAACTCTGAGATGCTGCAGGTTTGAGGTTTGCCGGCAGTTCGAGGGAGAAGTGGTTTGCGAAGGGAATGGAGGTTGAAAAGGAGGGATCAGCGGAAAAGCTGACAGTGTGAGGAGAGGTTACTGACCGACTAAACAATAGACAGCAGATAAGGTGCATGAAGCACAAATCTATTTTCAATGACAATGCAGTTGCAGAAAATTTTAAACATTTGGCCAGTACTTAAAAAAAACGTGCACGCTTGTCAGCCTCCACTCAACTGTTGAAAAAAACCCCATCATCTTTGGTTTGTACTAATCCATAATGCCCAAATCAATTCTGATCCATTCGTCGTATCAAGACTGCTGGAAGACAACCCAAGGATGACAGTTGACACAGTCTCTCAAGTAGTTTGTTCTGACGCAGCGAGTGGAAGGTGGGAGGGAGGAAGAGAGATGTCGTGGGGGTACCGTGGGTCGTGAGGGGGCCCCTCCTGCCCGGTGCTGATGAACTCTATTGAGTGTCCACTGCGCTGGCTGTACTCCATCAGCATAGAGACTGGGTTCTTCCCTCCTGGCAGAGAACGTGACAGGGCCTGAGGTGGCTCTTCAGTTACAGGGCCCTGATGAAATAATATGATATGAGCTTGTCAAACACTTTTTATACTGAACAAAAATAATCGTGAATGATGATTTTGAAGGCAGTCTGTTTACAAATGAAAATACTCGCTATATTGGACTTTCTCTGGTGTTCTATATCAAACCAAGCACTCCTATTTTACCTCCCTCACAGTAGAGGGTTAGGGTTTGAAAATGTGAAAATATAAGCATTATTTTGTTCATTCAAAATGTTAAAGTGCAATAAAAATATTATGTAATGAAAACCAATGAATAATCGTGATCTCAAGATCGACTAAAATAATCATGATTATACTTTTTGCTAAATTCGTGCAGCCCTAGGGTGTAGGGGGAATTTCTGCACAAAAAAAAAAGTGCATACACCCCAATTCAAAGCAGTCTAGTGGTCAGATTGTTCCAATTTTAACCACCACCCCCTCCTCCTCCTCCTCCTCCTTCCTCCTCCTCCTTCCTCCTCCTCTCCCAAAAATCTTCTCCCTTGACAATAAGTCTATTCTATGCCCCACTCCAAAATGCATCCCTGTACTCACAGTGGTATCAGAAGTGGGATCATTGGCAGTGTCCATTCCAGCTGTATTTCCTGCCTCTTCCTCTCCACCTCCCCCCTCCTGCTCTCTCAGAAGGGTCTTTAGTGTTGCGGCAGCTGCATCCTTTTTAGCCACTTTCTTGGTGGACGCTTCTGCCACAGGAAACCTGCGTCCATCCAGCATAACCTGCATCCTAAATCTGAATCCGAAAGATGGACAAACGTGGGAAGGATTAAATAAATATTAAATAAAATTATTTTACAACCTTGCAAAATTCTCGTTCAGAGGGTATATACACCGATCAGCCACAACATTAAAGCCACTGACAGGTGAAGTGAATAACATTGATTATCTCGTTGTTAGTATGTTTCTGTACTCTAGCACTTTGAGTTTGAAAGGATACAATGACAATGAAGTGCAGACTGTCAGCTTTAAATTGAGGGTATTTTCATCCATATCGGATGAACAGTTTAGAACTTATAGAACCTTTAGTACAGTCCCCCCCATTTTTGGGCATCAAAAAATATTGGACAGTTTAACATAATGTAGAATAAAGAACTAGTGCTGAAAAGCACCGAAAACCAGCTGACACTGTGGCCCTCCAGGACCGGAGTTTGACACCTCTGCTCTAGGTCATCAAGGGTCTGACGTATCAAACAAGCCTTAAACCATCACTCTGCTGCCAGAAATACAGTAGATATAGATGGATAACTTGAAGGGTTTCTTCTCCCGACTTATTTTTCCATAGAGTTCAATAGAAAAATTTGTCAGGAGAAACAACCCTTAAAATGATCCATCCATATCTACTGCATATTTGGCAGCAGAGTGATGGTTTGAGGCTCGTTTGATACCTCAGACCCTTGATGCCTTAGCCATTTTACCAACCATGTATTCCATACTGTTTCAGCATAATTTACAGCTAAATCTAGTCCCACCCCCCAATTCCCATAGAGATCAATTAAAATGCAGAAACGTTATAGTATCGATTAATTAATGTTGTAGCTGATCGGTGTATATATATTAGGGGTGGGACGATTCAATCTCATAACGATTCGATTCGTTTCCGATTCTTTAGGCAAAGGTTCGATGCATCATAATATCTTATGTTTGACCACGATTCGATTCGATTTTATTCGGTTCGATTAATTTAGATACTTTAAAAAAAGTAATAGGCATGCTAATGTGATTTGATACCGATACATTCAGCAGTAATTAAATATTCAATTAGAACCTTACACCAAGTTCACAGCATTATGTTTATTGTTAAGGCATGCCATACATTTTGCAGCTGTCTGCAGCAAATAATGCAGCAATAAACATGACTAACAGTGTATTTTCTAAAGTTGCCCTATTTAGGTTATTGTTTTTCAAACAGTGTCAGACATGGTACCCTAATACAGTTCCTTTATTTACAAAATGAAAATGGCAAAATGTATAACAATTACTAAACTGGGGCAAGAAAAATGAAATAGCCTATAGGTTAGTGTCATGCATAGTACTTTCCTAAATCTTAGTACGATCTAGAACTTCGGTGGAGCAAGATGCCCATCCATCCTTAGTTAAAGCTACTCTCGTAGCGTTTCGCAAGGACAGTCGAACAGTTTTCTTCACCTCTTCATACAGAGCAGGTATACATTTTTCACTAAAATGTTTTCTGCATGGTATGGTGTATCTAGGTTCCACGACATTCATTAAGTGAATCGGACAGTTAACGTAGTAATAATTAATTAAACGTAAGACATTGGAAATAGTCTTACTATTTTAGTTTGTCTCGAACGTCTACTTGATTTTGAATAGAAAATGGTTTAAATTTAAATATCAGAAAGCACTTTACAATTAACTGTCTGGACACGGTATGTGTATAAAAAATAATAAAAACAATTATACAAAAAAATAGAACTGTTTGGCCATTTCTCCAGGAAACTCAGGGGAAGTGTCAATGACTCCCGAGTTTAGCTTGCTAACGCGCTTGCTGTCCTTCACGTTAATTGTGTATCGTCGGCTCAAATGGTTTATCATGTTTGCGGTGTTGCCTGTGTCTCTGATTTCTACTTGGCAGATCTTGCATATTGCAGCGGTTTTGTCAAGTACACCCTCCTTCTTTCTAAACCCGAAATGCTTCCATACCACTGATTTTCTGTTCGGAACATCGCAAGTTCTGTAAGTTTCTGTCTCTTTTGTCGCACTCAGCGAGCACGCAGCTAGCCATTTCGCTCAGATCTGTCCGTCTCATTGTCGCTTGATTCCCGCCTGTCCCGACTTTCAACTCACGCTTACGTGGGGGTTGGAGCAGAAACATGGATTGAAGCTGGTCAAAACAGTTTTAAAAGTAGTCGTGTCTCAGAAATATATATTTTAAATAATTTTTGAATAAATGAATACATGTGCACATTCATTTAAAATGCGATATTAATCGATGCTTATCGATTCGAATCTTACAGATCGATGCAGTTGTATTTACACATTCGGATCGATGCACCGCGATGCACCGGTGCATTGTCCCACCCCTAATATATATATATACACATATATAAACACATGCGCACAGAAAAACATTTCTTCTCGTCATATGCTCCCTAAATAATATAATATTTAACACAGAAAATTACATCCTCACTCTCCACCTCACCTGGGGTCATGTGAGGGTCCAGACTGGTCCAGAAGCAAAAACTCACAGCTTTGACCCGAATGCTGGGCAAGCTCCATTAGTCCACTGACAGGATTCTTGGATCGAACCTCCTGGAGTTTCTGCAGGCGACTCGACTCAAGAATCTGTGGCGCGGCAGCGAGTGACACCGCGACTGTGCCCTCCGTTCCTGTTCTGATGGCGTTCAGAAACTCTGGAATTTCGTCTGAGGCCCACTGTGAATGCGCCCCATTCTTGTTGTCTTCCTGATAGAGGGATGGAGGATGACAGGGAGGGAAGATTGGGACAGAGGTGGTAGCAGAGGTGGGGAAGTCAGTGGGTTCAGGTTTTAGGGGTTCCAAGTCTAGCACAGGTACCGTTTCCATGTCTGGGTCTGCCTTGATCAAGGGCGGTTCATGTTCTTGGCGTACTGGACCCAACAGCCTATTGACTAGCCTAATTTCCTCACCCATTAAGCCTTCAAACTGAACTGGCTCCAAGTCTGGAAGGGGATCTCCCAAATTCAAAATTTGTGCACTAGATGAACAACCTACCCCTTCCATGCCAGAAGCTGCTCCCGCAAAAAACATCCCAAGTGGCGGTGCCGTCCTGTCTGCTGTAGCACTCTGTAAGGCTTTGTTGCGTCTGTCCATCCTCTCCTTCTTATGGTCCGACAGTTCCCACACAGGAGGGGTGACGGATGAGTCGCAACAGACATCACCCTGTTTTTCGAGGGTGTACAGGGTGGGGTTGACCTGCTTTGCACTTTTGAGGCCAAGTTTCTTTGCTAGTAAGAGGGCATTGGATTTACCCAATTCATGCAGGCCCTGGAGAAGCTGCTCTTTGTTTTCCGTCATAATGGCTAAGCTAACCGCTTCACTTGCGTGGGGGGGCTGTTCCTGATGAGAATCTGACGTTCCTGAGAAATCCGATTCTGATTCTGATCCCGATTCAAAGAAACTGTCTCGGTCTTGCCAGTCAGGATTTTGTTCACTCTCAAAGACAGCCTCCACCAATACGTCGCTCTCTTCTTCTGCTGTTGGGATATTCCCCTCTCCCTTAGTGACTGCAGTGTCCCTCACTCCAGTAAGGCTAACGTCCTCTCCCTCAGGCGTCCCTCTCCGCAGAGTCCAAAGAGGAGGAATATCACTTAGCTTCACTGCCTTCTGTGAGCGACGGAGATCGTACAATGCCTGGTTAATGAATTTTTTTGGCAAGTGATGTTTTTCAGCAAGAACTCTCGCCTGGAGTGTATCACCTGGACTCAATGAGGTCAGAGCCTTGAGGACCAGTGTCTGTATGTCTCTCTCAGATTTTAAACTAACAGACCTGCTGGGGGAGGCTTTGTCAAAATTACTGCCTCTGCCAAAACTGTCACTTTCCAAGGACAAACTCTGAAAACCATCTGATAAGGATGGTATTGAGTATTCTTGTTTGAAACCCCACGGTTTTTTCTGGTACGAGTTCTGGTACTTGTTTCTCGCTCGAGCACTTATTTTATGGTCGCAGCCTTCTTCTCTATTGGGACCACTGTTGCTGGAATGATGCCTGAATCCCTGACTTTTACCCCAAGTGCCTTCACTGTGGTAGCCCCCTCTTTGTCTGGGGTTGTTGGGGTGGTTTCTGAAGTGCCCACCTTGCTGCTGATTAACATAGGGTCCAGTTTCTGCAGCTAATCTTTGGTGTTCACCTTGAAAACGTGTCCTAAACTGAGGGGCGTCTGGATTCTGACCTGTCAAAAACTGCACCTGTTGCTGCCTAAACGAAATGGGGGGTTGGCTGAAGGGGGGATCATAGGGAGACAGAGGAAAAGACTGCGGGTGAGGGGGTGCAGAGAAAAGGTTGGGTAAGGGAGGGAATCCGTTAGAGTTTTGGTGGAAAACCGGGTTACGGTAACCACCTGAGACCGTGGAGGAACCAGGTCTAAAGAAGGGTTTACCGTGATTTGGGGGAGACTGAAACCTACAATGCTCGTTGCGGGGCCCTCCTCTACCTCTGCTCATATCGCAGGGGTCAGAGTGAGGTGAAAAGTGAGCAGCTGGTACAATGCCAGCGCGACTTAAAGGGGTGTAACAGCTGGAACCCCGATCGTTTGGAAACGGCACTGAAGCAAGTGTAAATCCTGGACGAGTAGTTTCTGAGCGGAGCTGCACCTTCGAGGAAAAAGAGAGGGAACAACGTCAGAAAAAAAATATATATATAAGAGGCAGGGGAAGGAGAGGTGAAATTAACAATAAAAGAGGGTACACTTTTCAATAGGAATGAAAGACTGGATTAAGGAGTAGAACAAGGAGAGCAATGTTATAGGACATACAGTGGAATATATTACACAATCATAGTGTTATGTCTAGCCTCGACCCCGTTATGATGGTGTATGTTACAGCCTGTGCCCAAGTCACTGAGTCTCAGTGTCTTTAACCTGGCTGTAACATGATCACTGGGTATGAACACTGAATGAATAATTCATCCTTTGTGTGTGACAAGAACACTCATACTGCCTTTTGTTATCAATATTTATATGACGTGGCTTTGTTAGTAAATCCATACCATAAATCAACTACACAACAATCTAGAACACTTTTTAGAACACATTTTAAAATTCAGATGACAAACGTCAAGCCTAATGACTACAAAAACCGTATTGACAAAGTGTGACTACAATACAGAATTAAATTGTATGTGTTTGAATCTGCCAGCATGTGTACGAACCGTATTTGAATTGTTTGAACATGAGCTAACATTAACAAGAACAGACAGCATGTACTGAGCCCTGAAACAAACTGGCTCCCACTGACTCACCCTGACCCTAATACATCACTGCACTTGATTGCCAAAATAACAACCTCGCACAAATTCGCATTATGTGCCTCAGAGTGATTTTTGGATATGCATATCTGCATGTCTTAAACAGACATAAATTTCACTAATGCAGAGAATTAAGCATCTAAGTGGGATTTTCATAAAGCTTAACGCTACAGATGGTTCACTATTTGGGCTTCACTGATTTTATCCCTTGTAACATCACAGTAACCCACCAGAGCAGCAAGGCAAGTGAACATAACAAAGAAAACTAATTTAGGAACTGAAACCAAGCTGACATTACACGTAGTCCATCATTTGTTAACTAAGTTACTGTCAAAAAAACACTGAGACAAATTAGCACGTTACACATCCAAGTCGTTTTGAAAAGTAAAAAGTTGGCCGTTTGATTATTATCATCAGGTAGGCGAACGTCATCCTATTTGTTTCGCAAAAAGTAACTATGGGAAAATTCTGAAATGATAGCAAGGTTGCGAGCTAATGATACAAGTTACATACTGTATAACTGGCTATGCAGCGAAACGTACCTGCTGACCCGTGTTGATTGTTTTCGCAGAGGGAATTATTTAACTAGCTATTGCACGGGACTACCAATGAAACAAACAAAATATATTCACAAGTGCATACGACTACCACGTGTTAGTTATCTGGTTAGCGCGTGGTGCGTTTTCCTTAAACAGCTAACGTTACGTTCATCTTACCTTCACTAAGTTTCTCTCAAAATATATTGAAAACCCGTTTGTAGACAGATGTGCTTATTTAACGTTAACCCTTTTAAGTAGAACAGCTAACGTTAGCGTTTAAGCTATCAATAGTTAATAGTTCGTAAAATACGACGGCACTTCTAGCTACATTAGTTTAATTAGCGAACGTTACAGTCCAACAAAAATGTTAACTTACCCAAATACTGAACTACTAACTGGAATTATTTAATGAGCCCTATCACCTGAAAATGATATTAGATGTTTTTCTCCCAATGACAAAAAAAATGGAAGGCCGCGGTTTAGAATTCCTGAACTATAATCAGGCTCGTTCGAGTGAGATATTTTCAACTCGTTCTACCGTTCGTGTCTATACGCTCGCCAATGTTACCCAACTATTTATAATTATGTCGTTTTGGTGCAATACACGCACATACGAATATAAAAGCAGTCTCGTTTTACATATAAAGAATAGCGCAACGACGGCAAGAACCTTTAAGTTTCACTTTTCATTCTTTGCGAATGTTTCAGCTTCCTGTGATGCACAACACCCAACCAGAGACTGTACACAGGGATGTAGTGTGCATTTCAGAGGCCTGTCGCTAGAGGGCGCAAACAATGCGATGTACATGTCGATTTGTACTGTAAGAATTAATTAATTATTAATTATGACAGTACTAGAGTGACGGTAACTGTTTACCACCGTACTAATATAATATGTACATCAAAAAATTGTGTTTTATTGCAAGAGTATATGAAAACTGGTTGATGGCAATATGTTAAATCAACACACACTGAGCACGTAATTGGAGTCTCAAATAGCCTCCATTACATCCGACCACCGTATCGTATCTGAAGCTCTTATGTCCAGAAATGCCGAACGTACAGTGATGTCAAACAATTCGATTCTAGTTCATAAGGTTTTCGCGAATTAACATTTATTATTTAGCATTGTATTCATCTTTGACACTTGCCTGCTCTATATGGTTCTATATAAACACTTCCATCCAAAACCGTAACTGGGCCTGAATTTAGTTCTGGAATTGCGATGGCTACTTGGGGTGTAGGTGTCCCTTAGTGCATTAACCACTTCAAGTAATCCCCAGCAGTTTCCAAAACGCAAGTATTCTCTTCCAAGCACGAGACGTTAACGTTAACGTTACACATCTCTTTCCAACGACTTCCTCCCGTTAAACGAGTCCGCACCATCTACCTCAGCATACTCGTGTGTTTTCGCAACCTCGACTTTCACAATTGCTTTCTGTCCACTCTCAGTGCTTAATTACATACGTCTCGTGATCTTTTCCCCCTAGAATAAAAAAAGAAAGAATTTAAAAAATGGTTTGACTTTCATCTCCTCAACATGGCACCCAACCGACCAATGCCCCCTCCATCTTTCGCGTCCATGGTTTCATGCGTCCTCGTGATTTCGTATGGAGAGGTAGATCTAGCGGGCTAGCAGTGGGCACCCGCCACTGAACACAGAGCAAGCTATAGCAATTTGTCCCACTCTCGGCATTTTTCCCGCTTAAAATAGCTAGGAAAATATTTTTGCATGGAATATCCGCATACAAATTCAATTCGATTCAATATTACAGCACTGGGACGCTAGCTAGCTAGTAGCTACACACCGTGAAAACACATTGCTATATCTTCTTCTGTATCTCATTTGCATTATGCATGGTTAGTATCAACAAATAGAAAGCTGTTTCGTTACCTGCGCTCGCTATCGAGGTCGAGTTTTATATAATCACAATTAAGGAAATGTTGCCCTATAACGAATAACGAACACCACCAGGTCGCAATGACATCAACAGGTCGCGACAGTGTGGCGACTTCTTCTTCTGCTTCTTTTTTAATTTTATGGCGGTTGTAATATTACGTTAATGGTGCATTTACCGCCACCAACTGGTCTGGAGTGTGAACTGGGACTTTATAATATCCTTATTTAAACCCCCCTCAAATTCTATCCATCAAGCTTGTTGAATGTAAATACCCTAACAGAATGTAATACATTTATCTCCTGTTGGTAGATTAAAAATTGTGTTTATATTAAAAGGTAACTACACCCTTGATCACTTAAAACAAACAAACTGTAAACGTGTTTGTATACCTACCTTATAATGAAACGTATTCATCCATCCATCCAACAATTTTGAAAAAATAACATAAATCAGGAGAAACTGGTAGAAAGGCGTCTTTGTGCTGCCCCTAACGGTTGAAATGCCCTGTCTGCTCCCCACACTGCCCCCGCCCCAATCGTGATGTCAGAGTACCTCTTTGGAGGTACCTCTACGTCATATGGATAATTGTTGTCACCCACAACGGAAACAGCCGGCACCTGATTGGTTAGACCGACTATGTTACTTTCGTTTCGGCTCCACGTTTTAAAACCGGAACAACGTTGCGTCCTGTTCATAAACTCTCTTATTCCACCTAAATAGTCCACTAAAATATGTTTCTGAAGATATTTGAGGTGAGAAATAGGCCATGCAGTTGCTGAATCTTGATTCATATTTGATGTGCAACGTCTAGTTTGACAGTTTGGTCCGAGTTATACGTAATCATTTGTACAATGTAGGGAACGTTCATTTATGCAAATGACGATGGACACAGCTCCTCCACCCTCAACCCCACCCCCACCCCAACCACTGCCTTCCTACTTCCCAGCCAACGGATTGATACTAAACAAATGACGACCCTTTCCCTGATCGATTCTTATTGCCACCTCTTTTTCATTTTAGTTTTAATTACCCCTCTAACTTCTGCTTTACT
The DNA here is from genome assembly GCA_022702515.1 of Ilyophis sp. 1 JC-2022. Classification (NCBI taxonomy): domain Eukaryota; kingdom Metazoa; phylum Chordata; class Actinopteri; order Anguilliformes; family Synaphobranchidae; genus Ilyophis; species Ilyophis sp. 1 JC-2022. The sequence continues at coordinate 83,966,710 of CM040406.1, forward strand.
GATTTTTACATCTATCGGAATATGGTTTGTCTTTAATGCCTTTTTCACAATTTTATCTGCTTCCTCATCCCCCATAACTCCAACATGAGCAGGTATCCATAGAAACCTAACGTTTAATCTTAATCTTTGGATTCAGAATAGTGACCGAAGAATCTCAAATAAAATTTCCTGTCTGTTACTGGAATTCAAAGAGTCTAAGCTCATTGCCACATATGAGTTAGAACCAAGTGACCACCATTTCAGGTTGAACTTCTACGCTGCACTCCCCCTCAGGGTGCTTCCGCACCATCCAAAGTCCTGCCCCCAGAGCACAATGGCCCAGCCTGAGCCAGGTCAAAAGCGCTTAATCCCTCCGGTTGCTGACACCCCCCCCCACTGAGACCTCTCTATCCTGGACCTTGGGCTGTATGAAATGTCGCTCCCTTTGGCACTGAAGCCTGCAGTCCCTCAACTGCCATAGTAATTATTTCTGCCCATGCCATCAGAACACTCATTCCTACCAGCTCCTGAGATATCGCCTTTTTTGCCACTTTATCCACCACCTTATTTCCTTCTGTTCCCACATGCACCCAACTCTACCTCACATCCCAGGTGGCACACTCTATGCAAGACCAGCTGTAGGTCCAGCAAAAGGTTATTTCTCGAGTCTTTCGCCAAGTGTGACTCCATATTGAGGAATAAAAAGGGCACACCCAGTTCTCCCACTAGCTGGAGCCGTCGACCCGCCAGTGTACACCCGAAGAAAGGAATCCCCACCCCCCCTTTTAGTATGTCTCAACTATTTGAAACATGAGCAGTTTCATATCACCAGCATGTACTGCCTACAGAATTGTAAGATCTAGATGACTTCTGGGGCTGGCAGAAGCCAGTCTGAAACTGTGGACCACACTAATGACGATGTACACACACCAGGGAGAAAACTCAGCTCACAGACCAAGGAGAAAACTGAGCTCACAGACCAGGGAGAAAAAAAACTCTCAGTCGAAAAATCCTTCCCTAAATCCATTCATTGCCTTGTAAGCAACTCTCCATCCCACTGGGAGTGAAAAGAATGGCACGCACGATATTGGGGTTCTGTTTGCTATTTTGGTTGTATGTTTCATTGAAGCTCCAACATTATAGAAGCCTCTTCTTTATAATTTGTTGTGTTTATCGGATCAATGTAATTTATGTTGTTGAACAAAAAGACATCTTAACGATTTTATAGCACATAAGAAATAAGTATAATTAATACTTCTCACGCCTTGTTCATCCCTCAGGCAATGCAATGGCTCCTATTTCTAAAATCAGATGGGATGCCATACTCAAATATCTGCTGTGTCCAAAAGCAGTCAATATATTTGTTGCATTGTCCTAAACGGCATAGAACTTTCGATATAACTCAAGTGTGCTCTGTTCTCTTTTAACTGGGTGACCGTGATCATTTTTGTCAAGGTTCAATAAAAAGCTTTTCTCTGGCACAGATCTATTGTCTGGTCACATTTTCTGCAAAATGGCAGTTATAGTATTTGTCCACCAGATGGCAGTCCAACCTCAGCTATTCTAGACTGCTAAACACAACAATAGAATAATCAATGAAACTAGAGAGAATAAAAATGAGACTTACTTAGTCTACACAATTCTTGCAAGACAATTTGTGAAAGTTAACAACAGTCATGTATTGTCTGGCCAGAAGCATTTTATCTTTTTTTTGCCTGCCTGTGTATCTCTCTCACACACTCACACTCACACTCACACACACACACACACACACACACACACACACACACACACACACACACACACACACACAAAAAACTGTTACTTGCATTCACTTACAATGTGTTGCCAGATTGGTGCCTGTGTTATATTCATTCAATTCCCCCATAAGCTTTGATTCCCATTCTATTTACAGCAATCTGGCTTTTCCCCCACTAAAATGGTTTCAAGGCAAAAACATCAGAATGGTTTTTCTAACATTCAGAATTATTACAGAGGGTAATGTCATTATTTTCAATTGCCTTAGGCCCTGCATTTTCCCAGAACTTGCTCTAAAAGAGTGGGCACAGTCAGACAAGATCACATGTGCTTTTCTCACCCCAATTTCTTCTAAACCCCAACAACCCCTCCTCCTCCTCCTCCTCCTCTGTAATGATCCCTTTTCTGACATTTTTTCTCTGGCTCCACCCCCTGTTTTCTCATTGGAGAACAGAGAGAAAGGGGGGCTAGTGGGTGGAGAGAGAGAGCCCCCCCCCTCACCCTCACTATGCGTTTTACTAGTGTGGAGCTGTAACATTCCTTCCATCCTTCCTTCCTTCCTCTGATCTGATCTGTTCTGTTCTGTTCTCTCTCTCTCTCTGTTCCTCACTCATTCTCCCTCTATGGCTTTCTCCCTCTCATTCTCTCTATGCTTGTGTTTGTGTATGTGTCACAGGATCTGAATCAAGGGGAGTTCAAATAAAACGTTCTCTTCATTCTCACACCCATTCACATCCAAGAAAATATGTGGCTATCGGTGGTCTTGCTTCTGTTTGGACTCTCATCCCTGGTTCAGGGTAGGTCTCTCTGTCCCTCCTCTATGTGTGTGTGTGTGTGTGTGTTCTGTGTAAATTAGGGGAAAAGGCGAAGGAGCATGGAAGATGTGTTGCATTATAATTAATGGAGTGAATGGAAATGGAAACCTGCTATTATAAGTATGCTTGTTTTCAGGTGCATTTATGGGGAATATAATTGAATGAATGGCAATGATCTCCGATGTTTTTACGTGTCATTGTAGATTGCTGGTTGCCCGTGTGACTTTAACTTATGTTACAGAAATATTCGGGAGAGAGATTTGGAAATTGGTTTCTAGTGTTGATTTAATTAAGCTTCGATCACAGATTATAACCCACGGTCTCTCTCTCAAACCCTCCCCAAATCCCTCCGAACACAGGCAGCGACAGTATCCAAGCAATCAAAGCCATAACAACCAGCTCACACCAGAACACTGTCAATGATGTGATTCGATCCGGTTCCCTTGTCATATGGCAGTTGATATGTTACATTGGTGGAGGAAGCTAAAGATAAAAAAATCATGTTGCCATGGAAAGATAATGATAGAGATAACACAGCATGTTCCTTTAAAAATTCTAAATTCTCCCATATCTTGTGGGTAATGCCCCTGGCATTTAATACCACTGAAAATTGCTTCTCCATGAGTAACTGATCTAAATAACAAGCGCCTAAAACCCTCCTCGCTCTTTTCCTCTCTTGTGTTTACCCATCTTTATATCTCTATCTTTCTATATCCTTCCATTCTTCCCCCAATTGCATTGCTTTCCCTCTGACAGTGTCAGAGCAGGGTCCACACCAGAGGTATTTACTGAAGGAGTTGCTGAAGGACTACAATCGCATGGAGAGGCCAGTGGCTAATGACTCTCTTCCCCTCACTGTTAAATTCTCAATGATCCTCGCGCAGATTATAGACTTGGTACTGGCCTCTCTTATCCTTTATCTGTCTGTCCGGTCTTTCTGTACCTGTGCATCTGTCACACTGAGACTGTCTGTCCGTCTGTCTTTCTGTCTCTCAGCCAGGAGTGGAAGCTCTATGGGAATACAAACACTGTTGTGGTGGCATCTATGAAAGAGAGTTTGAGGGGGGGATGAGAAGATTGATAGGAGAGGAGGATTCAGTCAGGAGAAGGAAGATGGTTAGGGGCATTGTCACTGGCATGACCTTGTCAGTCTCTTCTTGAAATGTTTTTCTGTATCTTTTAGGATGAGAAGAATCAGATCCTCACTACCAATTTATGGCTTCAGATGGTAAATACCCCCATATGTGTACATTTATATGGATGTGTGAAAAAGTGAAAGAGCCTATTTCACAGAGAGTACAGTGTTGTGTATTGGCAGTGACAAACATCAGTACCTGTTGTGCAATCACATACACCCTATCAAAATAAATTATGTGTTTGTAGATGTTACAGTTATTATTATCAATGAAAAAGATGACCTCTATGGCTTTGGGCAGGGTTCCGTTTAACAGTAACACTCTTTTTTTTCAAGTTATGGAACAACACCAAAGCAGAGGGCTCTTTTTATATATAATATATATATACAGCAGAATTATAAATTTTTAAAAAAAAAAGGAAGCTAATTATGGTTCCAGAGGTGGTAAAAAGACTCACTGTTTTTGACTGGTGTCTTGGGTCAGTGCTCTGCAACTTCCTCAAACCACCAACCCAAAGGAACCTTGGAAAAAAGAGGGGCACAGGGAGAAGGGAGGAAACTCAAATAGCAAATGGCAACACTTGGAAGAGAGGCGGGGTGAGCAGATTTCCCAAAGGGAAATACGGGACAACAGACCCAGTCAGTCAGTGTGTCAATCACAATCAGAAAAGCCACTGAAAAACTGGGATCACCAAAATACGGGACTAATCATGGTACTTTACAAAATCAGGACACCTCAAAATGGCCTAAAATATGGGACTGTCCCGGGAAAAGCGGGGCGCCTGGTCACCCTAAAGAGAGAGCAGTGCTTTTATTATGGGCTGGCTTTTTATTATAGGCTAGAGATGAGTGGCAAAAGCGTAGTCAGCGTAACTACCGTTAATTAAACTTAATTATAATCTGTCCCACAGCACTGGTACGATCACTATCTCCAGTGGAACCAGTCAGAGTATCCTGGGGTCAAGAATTTGAGATTCACCACGGACCAGGTCTGGACTCCTGACATTCTTCTCTATAACAGGTAACACGCATGTACTGTACATACACAAACATGCACACAACACACACACAACACACAACACACAACACACACACAAGCATATTCACCACCGACCAGGTCTGCACACCTGACATTCTTGTTTATAACAGGTAACACACCTGTACATACACAAGCATGCACACAACATACACACACACACACACACACACACAAACACGCACACACACACGCACGCACGCACACACAAACACACACACACACACACAGACTGACTAACTGACAACCTACTGTCCCTTGATGTTGTTAGTGCGCATGACAAGTTTGATTCCACCTTCAAGACCAATGTTCTGGTGAACTCCAGTGGCTTCTGCCAGTATCTTCCGCCTGGTAAGCCCTCTGTCTCTTTAACTGTTGAACATACATTATGTAAATTTATCTCTCCTGTTTAACAGCGCAATCCCACTTATTTCTGTAGCATAATGCAGTCATTCCTGCAGTCTCAGCCCCCCTTACCTCTCTGCTACATTCTCTATCCTATTCTAATGCTTCATTGCCATGATAATCGTTTGGTTTATTTTTCCTAAAGCTGAAATACATACACATTTTTAATATAGAAAACAAAAGTAGTAGTCCTTGTAGTAATTGCAGCACTAATAATAACAACATTATGAACAACATTAATTATACATGACTTATTTGGCCGAGTATGAATCATCCCTGAGGCTGTGATAGCTGGCTATGTCCTGGGCTGCCCAAGATACACAGCTTTTTTGGACTCCTTCGAGGAGCCTTATATTTGAGAGCTGAGAAAATTGGATGGGAACATTTTATATATTTATATTTATTTATACCTCTCACATCTGGTTAAAGTGTGGCTCTATCTCTCACATCTGGTTAAAGTGTGGCTCTATCTCTCACATCTGGTTAAAGTGTGGCTCTATCTCTCACATCTGGTTAAAGTGTGGCTCTATCTCTATCTCATGCCCCCTCTTAGGGATCTTCATGAGCACGTGCAATGTGGATGTGCGCTGGTTTCCCTTTGACATCCAAAGATGTGAGCTGAAGTTCGGCTCGTGGACCTTTGATGGCTGGCTGTTGGACCTGCAGATGAACGAGGCCGACACCACTGGGTACATGGCCAATGGAGAATGGGACTTGGTCGGTGAGTTGACCCCTGACCCCACGGCTGTCTCCTGGTCACCCTCTCCTACTCCATCTTCCACATCTCCAAACACTCTCACCTTAATCAATATCAATTTCAATTAAATTTCAGTTTGCTTTATTGGCAGGACGACGATAGTCATATTGCCAAAGCAGCATACAGAACATACAGAAATATGGATATACACAGCGTGCAACAAGTACGACAATACTCACAGCAAACATATTCAAAATAAACCACCTTATTCTCTTCATCTTTTATTCACTCTCTATTCCCTGGGATAATGACAATCTCCCTCTGTCTCTTTCTCTTTCTCTCTCCCCCTCTCCATCCCGCTCCCCCCTCCCTCTCTCTTTCTCTCTTTCTCGCTCCCCCCTCCTCTCTCTCGCCCTCTCCCCCCCGCCCCCCCTCTCTCTCGCTCCCCCCTTTCCCTCTCTCACTCGCTCACTCCTCCCCCTCTCTCCCTCTCTCTCCCGCCCCCCCTCTCTCCCGCTCCCCCCCGCCCCCCCTCTCCCGCTCCCCCCCGCCCCCCTCTCTCCCGCTCCCCCCCGCCCCCCCTCTCTCTCGCTCCCCCCTTTCCCTCTCTCACTCGCTCACTCCTCCCCCTCTCTCCCTCTCTCTCCCTCTCCCTCATGCCCCCCCTCTCTCCCGCTCCCCCTCTCTCCCGCTCCCCCCGCCCCCCTCTCTCCCGCCCCCCTCCCGCTCCCCCGCCCCTCTCTCCCGCTCCCCCCCGCCCCCCTCTCTCCCGCTCCCCCCCGCCCCCCTCTCTCCCGCTCCCCCCCGCCCCCCCTCTCTCCCGCTCCCCCCCGCCCCCCTCTCTTCCCGCTCCCCCCTCTCTCCCCCCGCCCCCCTCTCTCATTCTCTCCCCCTCTCTCCCGCCCCCCCTCTCTCCCTTCTCCCGTCTCTCCCGCCCCCCCGCCCCCCTCTCTCCCGCTCCCCCGGCCAACTCTGGAGAGAAGATCTCTCTGGGTAAGGAGGGAGAGAAAGGAGGGGGAAAAATGTTTTGTGTGGTGTGTGTGTGTGTTGCTCCCGCTCCCCCCCCCCCCCTCCCTCCCTCTCCCCCCTCTCCTCCCCTCCTCCTCCCCTCTCTCTGTGTGCGTGTGCGTGTGCGTGTGCGTGCGTGTTATACTAAAAATGCAAAGTATTCAGAGGCCTATAGGTAAGAATAAGAGTAGGCTACCTAACAGACTACTGGTTTCCCACACATATTGCCTTTAGTACCAACTTACCTTTACCTAAAATAATGTGTGTGTGTGTGTGTGTGTGTGTGTGTGTGTGTGTGTGTGTATGTGTGTATATGTGTGTCTGTGTGAAGGTTTCACCCTCAGGAAGTCAAAAATAAATAATAACATTTTAAATCAAAGTTAAGCATTTCTAATTTAATACAATGATTTAGTTCAAACTGACATAACTGTAAGTAAAAGCAAGTCTTTCATTCTTCATGTCTTTTGACTTTGACATGCTATTGCAGTTGCGGTATTGTTCTCCTGTAAGGCCATGCTTAGCTGCTTAGCTTTCTGCCAAGCAACAGGATCCAGTAATGCACTGTACATTTTAAAACGAGTAATGGATTACCGTGATAATTTTTTTTTCTGGAAAATGGGATTAAAAAACAAACAAACTGTGAATTCCCTGTATCCCGTTTTTTCATTCTAAACCCCATTTGTGTCTGGCTGCTGAGCTTCTGAATTTATGCTTGTAGCACGTACTGTTCCTGCGGCGGCACGGTTCTCTTGGCAGATCACATATTTACGCTCTGCTGGCGCTATTTTGCTTTGCCAAAAACAGCTTTTTCAAAATTTTTATTCTAAATCTGACAAGCTGAACAACAAGAAAGAGAGCAGCAGGAGGATGGGGGGTGGGGGAGAGGGGGAGAGGGGCTAGTAATGCAGTGGGAAAGACAGAAATGGAGTGTTATAATGGAGGAAATGAGAGAAGAGGTGAGTAAGGAAGAGAGAGAAGACAGCGCATATTCATCTTCTGACCCAATCAGTGAATTCTCCTCATGTATCTCATCTCATCCGCGCACAGTTGCCTTATTCACTGTCTCCCTCTGCAGGCATCACTGTGCTTCTCTCTCTCACTGTGTTCATGTTGCTGGTGGCGGAGATTATGCCAGCTACGTCAGACTCTATACCTCTGATAGGTAAGTGCACAGCTCCATCAGACTCTATACCTCTGATAGGTAAGTGCTTATGCCAGCTCCATCAGACTCTATACCTCTGATAGGTAAGTGCTTATGCCAGCTCCATCAGACTCTATACCTCTGATAGGTAAGTGCACAGCTACATCAGACTCTATACCTCTGATAGGTAAGTGCACAGCTCCATCAGACTCTATACCTCTGATAGGTAAGTGCTTATGCCAGCTCCATCAGACTCTATACCTCTGATAGGTAAGTGCACAGCTACATCAGACTCTATACCTCTGATAGGTAAGTGCACAGCTACATCAGACTCTATACCTCTGATAGGTAAGTGCTTATGCCAGCTCCATCAGACTCTATACCTCTGATAGGTAAGTGCACAGCTACATCAGACTCTATACCTCTGATAGGTAAGTGCACAGCTACATCAGACTCTATACCTCTGATAGGTAAGTGCACAGCTACATCAGACTCTATACCTCTGATAGGTAAGTGCACAGCTCCATCAGACTCTATACCTCTGATAGGTAAGTGCACAGCTACATCAGACTCTATACCTCTGATAGGTAAGTGCACAGCTCCATCAGACTCTATACCTCTGATAGGTAAGTGCACAGCTCCATCAGACTCTATACCTCTGATAGGTAAGTGCACAGCTACATCAGACTCTATACCTCTGATAGGTAAGTGCTTATGCCAGCTACATCAGACTCTATACCTCTGATAGGTAAGTGCACAGCTACATCAGACACTATACCTCTGTCTGCAAATCTACATTTAGAAGCACACATATTTCCAAAGAACTGTTGTTAAATGTGTAATTTCTTCCACATGAATCAGTTAAATGAGTCAATACCGTTTGTGTGAGAATCTAATTGAATAGGAAAACATATTATTCCATTCAAATATGCCCTGTCTCTGAATTCCCATCAGGTCAGTACTTCGCCAGCACCATGATTATTGTGGGTATGTCCGTGGTGGCCACAGTTGTGGTGCTGCAGTACCATCACCATGACCCAAATGGAGGCAACATGCCTAAGTGGGTAAGGGCTGCCCGTCTGACTGCACAGCTGCCTGCATGCAAATGACTTCCCCCTGACTCAATGAGAACAGTCAGACTCAATGAGAACAGTCAGACTCAATGAGAACAGTCGGACTCAATGAGAACAGTCGGACTCAATGAGAACAGTCGGACTCAATGAGAACAGTCGGACTCAACAAGAACAGTCAGACTCAATGAGAACAGTTGGACTCAACAAGAACAGTCAGACTCAACGAGAACAGTTGGACTCAACGAGAACAGTCAGACTCAATGAGAACAGTCAGACTCAATGAGAACAGTCAGACTCAATGAGAACAGTCTGACTCAATGAGAACAGTCTGACTCAATGAGACCCAGAATGGGAGAAATGTACCACTTTCTATGAATGGTCATTCATGAGAGCTATATAATTATTTCATAAACAGCATATAACACCTGCACAAGCACTACATAAACCTTAATAAATGCCATAAAATCAATAACTGCAAAAAGGCATATGGTGTGTATATATCACCACTGATACAGCAAATTACATACTAAGTGACACACACCATATCCCTTTTATCAACACATTTATTAATGTCTACTTAGAGCTTATGAAGGAGTTATAGAGCTCTTATGAAGGAACATTCATTGAAAGTGGTACCCTTGTTTTTATTTCTCTGCTACAGAGTGTGACTGCCTGAAGGGAGCAGTCTCTCACCTCTTTCTGTCTGTGTCTCATGTGCTTAAAGTAGGGGAAACCCTGTCTAGATGAGTACAGCCATCTTAACCCTCATATGATGTTCACATTTTATCACACCTTTCATGTTTGGGGTCATATTGACCCCAAAAGTTTAAACTGACACAAAACTATATTGTGAAAAATCTTGCCTCTTTCTGTGTCACCTTTCCGTGTCTCCAAATTGACTAGCCTTTTATCCCTAAATATAAAAAATATTTGATGACACATCTAATTTTAGAACCTGAGGTAAGTGAAAGTTTGTTAAGTTTTAAAACCTATAGAGAAAAGTATCAGCAGAATTACCCACAAAAAATCAGAGATAAAAACTAAAAAAGGTTGTATGTTTTTTTAACATTTTATACAGCTACCCCACACAACACCTTTGTATACAGAATTTTTGAAGATATAGCATTATGTTTATTGTGTGCTTACTATTTAATCCCAACAAATTAAGAAAAAAACATAGTGTCAAGATGGAAAAATAAGGTTAACTGGTTTTTAAGAGATTGAATCGGGTCAAATTGACTCGGAACGTTAATATGAGGGTTTTTTCTTTGACACACTGTCCTGTCTGTACCACTTCTCCCACCCCCACTGTTTGTCCTCTCCTCTCTCTCAGGTGCAGCTGGTTCTGCTCCACTGGGTGGCCTGGTTTCTGCGAATGAAGCGTCCCGGGGAGAGTGGGGAGCCCAGCCACACCCCCTGTGCCCCCCACCTGCGCCGCTGCTCCTCAGGCTCCCAAAACAGGAGCTTCCCCAACCCCGCCGAACGCTCCCTGCACTCACAAAATCTCACTTCCCTGAAAGCGGGTCTGTCCTATATGGGCCACACCCACAACTCCCTGCCACACCTGCACACTCAGTCCAGCGCCAACAACAACGGCAACCTGCTCTACATCGGCTTCCAGAGCCTGGACGACCCGCCCCTCCTCATTGACCCCGCCCACAGGACCAGCACCATCAGCCGGAAGGGTGGGTCCGGCGGATTGGCCGGAAGTCCTGCGCCACCCAGCCCCAACCTGGACACCATGGGCTGCTCCAGCACGATGTCTAGCGGCTTTGGTCCGGCGGTAGGGGGCGGGTATCTGGGGGCGTCCCACCCCGGTTTGGGTGACCCGCAGCTGCAGGCCATCCTGGAGGAGGTGCGCTTTATGGCGGACCGTTTCCGCGAGCAGGACGAGAGCGGCGTGATGGCGGAGCAGTGGAAGTTTGCGGCGGCCGTCATCGATCGGCTCTGCCTCGTGGCCTTCAGCATCTTCAACATCATCTGCACCATCTCCATCCTTATGTCTGCCCCAAACTTTGTGGAGGCCATGTCCAAGGACTTCATCTGAGGGAAAACTGTACGTGCGTATATGTGCATGTGTTGGAAGAGGGTGTGACAGCGACAGTGCGGCTTCATCTTTTTCTGAGGGAAGGAAGAGAGGAGAAGAACTTCACGGCAGAGCGAAGAAAAGAGGGATGGAATGGAAAGTGGAGAGGTGAAACACAGTTGATGGGAAGCAAAGAGGCAAGCTAGTTGAGCGACCCATTGTAAAGGACAGATAATGAAGAGATCCAGAGGAGCCACGAGACTGTGGCCATTCACAAAATCCTTTTAGCACCGCGCTACCCTAGGACCAAGCTGGGTGTCATTGTTCACCAGTGAACCAATTGACCACAGATTTGCATTAAATTGACCACTTGCTTGCATTAAATTGTCCTCTACAAGTTTGACAGATATTGCTGGAACACATTTGGTTGCTACCTCTGAATCAAAAATATTTCCTATAATCTCTCTTTAAAAAAAAAAGTAATGTTGAATGTGTCATCTCTGAATTTGCAAAAATAAAATAAAAACTTATTTTCTAGGATGCTGTCGGTGACCCTCATTTCTTTACCTGCATGGTTCAGGATAAACAAGCTATAAATATGACAATCTGAGAAAGCTGCAGTGTAAGACATGTCTTAATAGATTACCTCTTAATGAAGAAGGGGGTGATGCTGGTGGGCCAGTCATTCTTAAGAGTAGAAATATTATATAACTGGCTGGTACAGAGACTGATGGCCAACCAGTAAGATGCCAGTCTGGGTCACCATCCTTTAGCGTGAAGAAAGCAAGATTTGGATCAAAACTGTGCCAGTCCATCCAGGCGCAACCAGCATTTTAATCAGGAAGCAAAGACAGTGCTTTATCACATCGACATGCATCACAGCGGCAGCCACTCCAAAAGCTTATTGAGTCAAGTCAGTAGTTTTATGCAACCATCAGTTGAAGTGTAAACTAATCCCAGTATGAACTCGGCAGTCAGCGTTAGTCAGTCGGCGCTTTCGGACGAGGCCGGTGCTCGACACGGCGGGTTTCTCAGCGTTAGTCAGTCGGCGCTTTGGGACGAGGCCGGTGCTCGACACGGTGGGGTTCTCAGCGTTAGTCAGTCGGCGCTTTGGGACGAGGCCGGTGCTCGACACGGTGGGTTTCTCAGCGTTAGTCAGTCGGCGCTTTGGGACGAGGCCGGTGCTGCGGGTTTCTCAGCGTTGGTCAGTCGGCGCTTTGGGCGAGACCGGTGCTCGACACGACGGGTTTCTCAGCATTGGTCAGTCAGCGCTTTGGGACGAGGATTGTGCTCGACACGGCGGGTACACTGAACACACCGTGTACACATCAAACATGTACACACCAAAGTAAGTTTAATTAATTCATTTTTATTTATTAGTTTATTTGACAGGGACAATGCACGTTAATAATATTTCTGTAAATGTGCCAGAGTTAACCAGGAATGCTAACTTCCATCGGTCGTCCCTGGGCTATGTCTAAGTGGGTCTCTGCCTTCAAGGTCTGGAATTTCACTGTAATATTTTTGGTATTACATGTTGCAACGGAGGTCATATTGCGGTTCCATTCTCAAAAGACCTTGAATAAAAAAAATAAGCACTGAAGTTGGAGTGAAAAGTGGCCTTGTGATATTCACTTGAGCATTGACTGAACAAATATATCCTCGTACAGTATACTCTCCTCGTCTTTGAACCAGATCCAGCTCCCTAAGCCTGGCTCTCCGTGGACAGAACAGCAACATGCTATATAACGATAATTCCAGACACCCCGATCAATACCTATTAATTACAGGGGAAGAGCGCCCTGCAGATCCGTAAAACTGAATGAGGGAAGCAAGCTTCGCGGCTGATTGATAACCTCCGCTCTACATGGGGCCTTTGTCGTTAGGCTCATGCTGTGCAATGATTTGTTTGTTTTAAAGCCCATCGCTCATTTGGTTGCTCGTGTTGAGCAGCTATTTGTTTCTTCACCAACGCTTGTTAGAGCAGAAAGGCCTTCTGAGGGTGAAAGAGCATGTAAAGGTTTCACTTTCAGAAAACAAATGATGTGATGGTGTTCATTGCCTCAAATGGACAGGCGAGCCAATGCACATTCTTGACTCCCACACATAACGGATATAGCATAATTGTGAGTAGACCTGTACAATTATAATTTACTATTTGGACATTTGGCAGACGCTTTTAGACAAACCACCAATAGGGCTAGATGGAGGCTAAGTTACAATCAAAGCAATGCTGTCAAGACGCATGCCACAAGACCTGCAAAATAAAGGGAGCAAGGGCCCTTTTTAAAAATGTAAGTGTAGTCTGAAAAGGTGGGCTTTCAAATGCTTCAGTAAAACAGTCCAAAAATATTAATTTCTGATTGCGTAGTGAAGGCCATACCACCACTGGTTTCTGATTGCGTAGTGAAGGCCATACCACCACTGGTTTCTGATTGCTTAGTGAAGGCCATTCCACCACTGGTTTCTGATTGCGTAGTGAAGGCCATACCACCACTGGTTTCTGATTGCGTAGTGAAGGCCATACCACCACTGGTTTCTGATTGCGTAGTGAAGGCCATACCACCACTGGTTTCTGATTGCGTAGTGAAGGCCATTCGACCACTGGTTTCTGATTGCGTAGTGAAGGCCATACCACCACTGGTTTCTGATTGTCTAGTGAAGGCCATTCCACCACTGGTTTCTGATTGCGTAGTGAAGGCCATACCACCACTGGTTTCTGATTGTCTAGTGAAGGCCATACCACCACTGGTTTCTGATTGCGTAGTGAAGGCCATGCCACCACTGGTTTCTGATTGCGTAGTGAAGGCCATACCACCACTGGTTTCTGATTGCGTAGTGAAGGCCATGCCACCACTGGTTTCTGATTGCGTAGTGAAGGCCATACCGCCACTGGTTTCTGATTGCGTAGTGAAGGCCATTCCACCACTGGTTTCTGATTGCGTAGTGAAGGCCATACCACCACTGGTTTCTGATTGCGTAGTGAAGGCCATTCCACCACTGGTTTCTGATTGCGTAGTGAAGGCCATGCCACCACTGGTTTCTGATTGCGTAGTGAAGGCCATACCACCACTGGTTTCTGATTGCGTAGTGAAGGCCATGCCACCACTGGTTTCTGATTGCGTAGTGAAGGCCATACCACCACTGGTTTCTGATTGCGTAGTGAAGGCCATTCCACCACTGGTTTCTGATTGCGTAGTGAAGGCCATACCACCACTGGTTTCTGATTGCGTAGTGAAGGCCATTCCACCACTGGTTTCTGATTGCGTAGTGAAGGCCATTCCGCCACTGGTTTCTGATTGCGTAGTGAAGGCCATACCACCACTGGTTTCTGATTGCGTAGTGAAGGCCATACCACCACTGGTTTCTGATTGCGTAGTGAAGGCCATTCCGCCACTGGTTTCTGATTGCGTAGTGAAGGCCATTCCGCCACTGGTTTCTGATTGCGTAGTGAAGGCCATACCGCCACTGGTTTCTGATTGCGTAGTGAAGGCCATTCCGCCACTGGTTTCTGATTGCGTAGTGAAGGCCATTCCGCCACTGGTTTCTGATTGCGTAGTGAAGGCCATTCCGCCACTGGTTTCTGATTGCGTAGTGAAGGCCATTCCGCCACTGGTTTCTGATTGCGTAGTGAAGGCCATTCCGCCACTGGTTTCTGATTGCGTAGTGAAGGCCATACCACCACTGGTTTCTGATTGCGTAGTGAAGGCCATTCCGCCACTGGTTTCTGATTGCGTAGTGAAGGCCATTCCGCCACTGGTTTCTGATTGCGTAGTGAAGGCCATTCCGCCACTGGTTTCTGATTGCGTAGTGAAGGCCATTCCGCCACTGGTTTCTGATTGCGTAGTGAAGGCCATTCCGCCACTGGTTTCTGATTGCGTAGTGAAGGCCATTCCGCCACTGGTTTCTGATTGCGTAGTGAAGGCCATTCCGCCACTGGTTTCTGATTGCGTAGTGAAGGCCATTCCGCCACTGGTTTCTGATTGCGTAGTGAAGGCCATACCGCCACTGGTTTCTGATTGCGTAGTGAAGGCCATACCACCACTGGTTGGGATAAATTAACATTTGGGATAAATTTTTAGGCATAACATAAAGTAACATAGTCCACAAGAGACAAATGTGATAGTACAGTTACGAACATCACTGAACGAGTGAGAACATGGTACCTGGTCCTCATAGGTATGCACAGCTGAGGTTAACAAGCAACAGAAAACTGAACGCCAGGTTTTCGGTCAATTTCATTTTCAATTCAGCAAATTCAATTAGGTCATTGAAAAAACAAAAGGCCTATGTTTGATGAGGATTTCAGTTCATGAATTGACTCTTGATTTACTTTGTGAATTCAATGAATTGAGCCGCAATATGGCTGAATGAATTTACAAAAAATAAAGCACAATTTTACAAAGAAAACAGAAACAAAAGAAGTTTAAAATAGACTAAATGGCACAAAACATAAAAAGCTAAATAATCAGGAGACGGAGACCAATAGTTCTGCATCAATAAATCAATTTATTTAAAAGAATATGTTACAATTTATTACACTAAGCGACATTACCAAACATTTCTTCTTAAATGTCTTTTCAGCTTTCCCCCCCAGCCGTTAGCTTGACTTCATTTTACTTTATTCTGTAGTTAAACCAAAAAAGAAACCGTTGTTTTGTGTTCCTTAGTTTTGTGTCCTTCCCCGTTTGTTTTCCCATTCATCGTTTTACAAGTTTTTCTAAAAACCAACAAACTGGTGAAAATACTGTACATTAAGAGATTTCCTACTTTTAATATGTTACTGAAATAAATTAAAATGTCTGATTTCAGTCAGAAAGAGAAAGAGCACAAGGAACTGATGGAGAGAGATATAACGCTCTCAAATGAAAGGGAGGATATACAGGGGGTCTGCCATTCATACGGCAGCAGACGGATACGCTTTTCAGGGCTCCTATACAACTCGAGTTCCATGAAAGCCCTCATGTTATAGTGTCCATTTGTTTCATAACATTCGTTTGACAGCACTTGGTCTTTTCAGTGACCTTCAATGCCCGCTCTATGAAGGTTTGCCCATGAAGTCCTCAAGTTACTGTAAGATTTGATAAACAAAAACCGAAGAGCCATTGGGCCAGCACTGAACAGAGAAATATAGGCGGTGTTTTTGAGTTACATTCCAGTATAGTGCGGTGCTTCCAACTCTGGGTCCCTTGGACTCACAGGGTACGATCATTCTAAACAAAAACAACTAATGGTTTGACAGTCCCTTCTGAGAAATTGAGGTTTTTCATTTAAAGAAAATGTTCACTGTCAGATCTGTGCATTTAGAGACAATTTTTGTATACAATGTTATCTACCCGTAGGAAACATTTGCACATTTCTCAATAGATCAAGCTTAATTACTTGTTTTTCATTCTTGGCCATTGAACAATAAACTGCACAACCAGCTAACCCAAATGAAGCTGAACACTAATATGTAAGAAGCTGAACACTAATATGTAATACTAAATTGTTGAAGGGACACAGCTGCACAAAATCAAGTTGCATAAATACTTTTTTTTAAAAATTCTTAAAAAAAAAAATCTGCAAACACATTCCTTGGAAGTCCTTCACAAACTGCAACAAAAACCAACATGCCCAGCGGGTCCCCAGGACCTCGACTGGGAAACATCATTCTAATACACATACAAACACATTTATGAACATCCATATGTCTACTCAGATGGCCATGAAAACAATAACATATGGAGACTAACACTGCACCCCTCTCTTACTGCACCCCTCTCTTACTGCACCACTCTCTCGACACCTCCAGCTGATATGGCCATAAACCATGTGACCAATCGTAAAGCAACGCACTGTATCCTACACAAGACCCCGGGAAAGAAAAACTACTACCCAGTAAAGCCAGGGTCTTAGGAAACGGAACTTGTGTTTAATTGCAATAAAGCTACATACAGGCAGAAAGTGGCATTGACAAGTTTTTTTCTGTTCTTTTTCTAAGTTTGGAAAAATTATGAGATGGATAATTAATGGAAATGAATCAAGTCAATGTGACCTGTGATTCAGCTGGACTGATGAATACATACTGGCCAGGCAAGAAAGCAGACAGGTCCTCCGGCCTCTAAGCAGTACTGAACAGTGAGACGCACCCTCGCATGCACGGGCACACGGGCACACGGGCGGGCGGGTGCGCACACACACACACACACACACGCCCGAGCATGTACGAGCACACACAGACATGCACGAGCGCACGCACACGTACCCGCACATGCACACACAGGCGCACCCGCGCACACACACACACACATGCAGAGGAGAAATGGACATTGAGTGCCACCAGTGTGTGCTCATACTGCACTGCAATCTCACAAATCTTCCCCTAGATTGGGTCCCTGTCAAATCTTCCCCTAGATTGGGTCCCTGTCAAATCTTCCCCTAGATTGGGTCCCTGTCAAATCTTCCCCTAGATTGGGTCCCTGTCAAATCTTCCCCTAGATTGGGTCCCTGTCAAATCTTCCCCTAGATTGGGTCCCTGTCCTGCTCACAATTTTAGAATTGGTGCCCCAACATCATTGAATGAAAATGATTTCAATAGTAAAATACCCAAGTGCTCACTCCGAAACATTCTGTATCTAAAAGGTTGTAATGTCGGTCAGTTTACCTTCTAGTTTATGTAGAGTTCTTGTGCAACAGTCTAGATAATTAAGCCCCACTAAAGAAAGAAGAGTAGAGGACTTACTCAACTGGATCAAACTACAACCTCAACTGCCCAGATGCCCTCTCTCGTCCTACCGCCTGTGTTCACTGGCTCAATGGAGCATTCTTTATGGTGCACACGCACAATCCTCTAGCACTACTGCCAGGCAGTGAGGCTGACACAGTGCATGCAGGGTCCTGTCAGGCAACTGCTTAATTCAAAGGAGTGCCAGCGATAAAACCAAGACTGCTCTTTCACAGCTCTATAAATACATGGTGTTGTAAAGCGGTGCCCCCTGCTGGGGGTCAGAGGAATCACTGCTGCTCCAATTGTAATTTCATTTTCAATTGCTAAAACACTCGCATTGAATCAGTTGGTTCATTTTTCAAGACCGGACACGGATGAAATCAAAACTGTGTTCAAATCTATGCTTTGTAAAGCAATACATTTTACATGGTTACACAGTACTACACACACATATCAAAATTGAACAGCTTCAGTTCCAGACACAAACACATAATTCAAACAAAATGTACTGCCAAAGTTGTCTTTTTTGCATTTTTGTAAACATGGCTCATACCAACTTCTTGAAAAATATACAGTTCTTTTCCTTTACAGGTATTACTAAGCTGCAAAAACGTAAATAGCGTTTTTTTAAAGAGCATGGTTTAGCACGACAATTGATCAGTTTTAAATGAGATGCCTTCTCTGTCATAGCAAAGGTTTGGGTTTTTTTATTTTATTTTTTATTAAAAGCCTGAAAAATGTGCCACGAGATTTAAAAAAATGTTTTAGCAATTGCTTTAAAAAAATAAAACGTGTATAAATGCTACCCTGTATTCTCTATGGACAAGTACGGCCTGCACAAGTACTGGGCAGACCCTCCCCATCTAAAACCAACAACCAATACGCCGCATCGCCTTTATTCATCCAGACATGAGCTATGTCTTCCTTCTTCTTCCTTTGTTCATGTGTTTTATTTAGTTCTCTCTGAAATGGATCAAGATCACACCAAATCCCTGTTTTTCCATGTGATCGTTTCAGAATGAGATTAGTTCATTTTGCCCTTCTAAGCAGCTGTAACTTCCTGCTGTATTTCTACCGTTTTGCCTTTCGCTCCAGAACACAGAAATATCTCGCTCTGTTCTTCCACCTTCTGGGAAATGAAGTCCTTTCTCGTCTCCCTCTAGCTTTCCATCTCCCTCCTCGGTCACAGCATGTCTTTCGCGATGCGCCCATAACAGGACTGCACACGTTTCACCTTGTTCTCCTCTTTTTTTCACCTTCAGGTTCAGAACGAGGCACATCTAAGCATTGGTCCCGACCAATCGCATCACAGAGTGTTCCTCCTCGACCAATGGCACTTGCGGGTGCTATCTCCACAGCCATTCATGCGGCCGTTTGCTTTTTTTTTTCTTCCCTCCTCCCCTTCCGGCGTTCTCAATGTCCAGTCGTGTCACAGACGTGTCAGTTTCTTCGACCAATCCCACAGCTCTGATCTGTCCCGTCAGAGTCCCACCCGATGAAGTGATGCGATGTATGGAGGATTCTAACGCATTAACTATTATTTATTCATTTAAAACCTTTACACAACATTTACTTCCTTCTTTTATCTTCTGACGATTAGGATCTCTGGGTTTGTTGCCTTGTTGAATGTTTTGTCTGTGTGTGCGTGATTTTCAGTCTGTAGTTTGTCTGTGTGGATGGTTTCTGCTTGTGTCGTCCTGTGCCTGGTGAGGCTGTATCGCACAGCGTTGTGGAGATTTAGGAGGTGACCAACTCCCCCCCTAGGTGCCGCCATCCCTTCTGTGCCTCAACAGCTGGAAGATATTCTGAAACAGAGACAGAGCTCAGGACACTGCCGCCTATTGCAAACCCAATAACACAGCGCAAAGCCAACACACAGCACACTCAACACAAAGCACACTCAACACACCAAACATACTGCACACCCAACTCACTAAACACACCTCACCTCACACCCAACACAATCAATGTTGCGAATGTAACACACATGATGTGCTGCATATATAGCTACACACATAGCAATACAATGCAAATATACAAACCCCACACACTGCAATGAAAAGTAAAAAATCAAGTTGCATAATATACTGCGCTTACCTCAAACTCAGCTATACACTGAACACTCATCTACACAAACTAGGTTTACAACATACACAGAACCTTCAGCGATACCGTCAAACATACGTTTAAGCAGATGAAACATTAGAATGCAAGACATAATGAGCACAACAGGCCATTCAGTTCATCAAGGCTCGCCATTTAAACACGTGGAAAACGGCACACCGCATTAACGATGACGTCCGTGACCACGAGAGGGAGGTTGCTACACAACCGTTTTGTCGACCCCAGAATGCTCCCCGCGGTGTAGCAGTACTCCCTTAAACACAGAAATATCAGCACACCTCTCTCTCTCTCCACACCACCACTGCAACACTGAGCCAGCCACTGCAGTCTCATTAAAATTCAGCTGCAGGAGCCCAACCAACAAGCAGACTGTCTGTGTGCAGACACACTGGAAACATTCAAATGGAGGAGATGTGCTTCGCAGCGCTCTCACACAGATATTCTACACACTGCTGTGCTACAGACATAAAACCAGCCACACACATGCAGATATTCTACACGCTGCTGTGCTACAGACATAAAACCAGCCACACACATGCAGATATTCTACACGCTGCTGTGCTCCACAGACAAAACCAGCCACACACATGCAGATATTCTACACGCTGCTGTGCTCCACAGACAAAACCAGCCACACACATGCAGATATTCTACACGCTGTTGTGCTCCACAGACAAAACCAGCCACAAACATGCAGATATTCTACACGCTGTTGTGCTACACAAAGACAAAACCAGCCACAAACATGCAGATATTCTACACGCTGCTGTGCTACACAAAGACAAAACCAGCTTCTTTCTATGATTAGTCTTTATTTCCAGCCTGCCTCATTTCTACCTTTCCATCTTTCCATTCAAATCCTGTCAGCGTGAGAAGATGGCGGCTGAAACTTACGTGGTCCCCGTTCATTAACACAAAAAACAGACGAGGCTGTCAGTTTTAGGGCAACTATAGTATAAATCATTCTGTCATCATGGATGATGTAAATTTCATGGTTCATGGAGAATGCTAAATGTGTATTTAACACCCACTGCCTACTTTGAAAAGCCGGGTTGCACATAAACCAAAGTCGTAATAACATTCTTTATTCTTACTGAACTGCCATGCACAGTCAAAATGATATACACACACACACACACACACACACACACACACACACACACACACACACACAGTATTATATGCCATATAAGAACAATACTCAAGCCTTGCAGGCTATCCTTCGCTTTGTGAAATATCGTCTACCTTTCCGCGCAATGTCCCTGTTTTTCAGCGCATGGCGCCTGGCAACCAGAGGTTTGCTTCTGAAGACTGAAAAGACTCCGTCCCTGAGTCAGAATCCTGCTTTATTCTCTGGATCCGACCGCTTTCATCCTGAATGGCGTTGGCTAATTACTGTTCTGATTTATAGTCCATCTAGATGTGTAGTATCCCCCCATAAGCATAGAGATCACACCTAATTGTTCATAGAGCTTAGCCACTGCATAACCAAATTAATATTTTCTCTTTTTGAGATTAACATAAGCATTTTTTTCTGTCAGAATTCTAGCAATAGTGTTATGGTTAAAGGTGCTACAGGTAACTTTTTAATGTAGACAAATAATTATAATAATAAATAAAAAAAACATCAACAGAGAGTTTGCAGAAATAAAGCTTTGCTTTTCCTCCCAAAAAATTATATTGACTATGAATTTGTAATTTAAAATATATTTTACGGATATGTATAAATCACGCTTGGTTTATGTCTGCCTGTAACTTCAGATACCGGGGTTTTGGATGCTACAATAAATAGCCAGCGTCCTGTACCACCACCGCTCACAGCTCACAGATTCTGTGATAGAATCTGGCAATCACTTGTGGGGGCGGAGTTCTGACCGATAACAACAAGCGAGGTGTCATGAGTCATGCTTTGGATTGGGATTGCAGTTCTCCCTTGTGGATGGAGTTCCAAATGTTCCTTTAGCTATAGTTAACTAGAAGCCATTATCAGTTGATACTCATATGACCCCGATATCATCATGCCTCTCTAGGGAATAGCATTAAACCTTTTAATGCTGAAATCAATATTTTGGAGACAAAACCACCTAACATCTTTAGTTACATACAGTAGGTGGTACAGCTAAATACTAAAATGTGAGACCCAAAAATCACAAAACGCAGTAAAATCTCAAAGGCAGAGTGTGCCAACACGCTTACATATGCACACGCTCATCACACACACACACGTGTGTGTGCACGTGCACAAAAACGCAAACAGAGGAAGTGACTGACTGCAACTGCAGTGACAGACACCCACCTGCAAGAGGTGCCATGTTTGTGTCTGTCACTGAGGCTGGCAAAGCCTTACCTTACTACACATACCATCTTTACTGCAGTTTCTGTTGTCCTTGTCTGTGGCCTCCTCTTCAACCTGACAGACAGAGCAGGGAGATAGATGGGAAGACAAACAGTAGAGAGGGAGAAAATAATCCCCAGAAGAATGAAAGAAAAAACAAAAAAAACGGGTCAATTAAAAACACACTAATATAAAAACGCAAAAAGTCATACCCATTTCAGAACAAAATGGACATTTGTAACAATTTTATACAGATGTAAGAGTATCAGCTAAAAGACAAAAAGTAACAGGATGTGATGTAATATCTTACCTCTTTCCTCCACTTGAGTTCACAGAAGACGCGCTCGAAACACTCGTGCATGTAGTTGAACTGAGGGATGAATACCCAGGTGTAGATATAGAGAGAGAGAGAGAGAGAGAAATATCCTTAAATCTAATACAGCATAAACACCACATATCACATATGTGCCAACTCACATTTCTGCACCCATCCTTCCTTCTCTCCATTAATACTCACGTATGGAGTGAAGATCTTGACCCAGCGAGGCTTCTTCTCTCCCCGCGCATACTCAAAGCAGAACGCCATCCCTTCCTCATCAGTGTCCCAGCGCTGCATCTCCCCCCACTCAAAGGCAATCACCTGGTTCTGAGACAGAGACAGAGAGAGCGAGTGAGAGAGAGAGTGAGTGAGTGAGTGAGAGAGTGAGTGAGAGAGTGAGCGAGAGAGTGAGCGAGCGAGTGAGAGAGAGAGTGAGAGTGAGAGAGACAAACACATGTATGTTTTTTCTATCTTCTTTCGCTTTTGGCGAGACTCATCATTCCTCTCTCAGCCTTCATCCCACCCCTGGCCTGTCCGCCCCATCTATCCCCCTCTCACCTCCAGTGTCCCCTCCTCAGTGCACGCATGCAGTTTGAAGTGCCGGATGCTGATGGCCGTGATCACGTGACCCTTGCGTCGCGAGTCGCAGGAGCAGTGGGGGAAGACGATCTCGTTGTAGCCCTCACAGGAGCGCAGCATGCCCAAGTACTGGGGGAGAGAGAGAGAGGGAGAGGGGGAGGGGGAGGGGGAGGGGGAGAGAGGGAGGGCGAGAGAGAGAGAGGGAAAGAGAGAGAGAGAGAGAGAGGGAGGGGAAGAGAGAAAGAGAGGGGGGAGAGAGAGAGAGAGAGAGAGCGAGGGAGGGGGAGAGAGAGAGCGAGGGAGGGGGAGAGAGAGAGAGGGAGAGAGAGAGAGGGAGAGAGAGAGAGGGGGAGAGAGAGAAGGAGGGGGAGAGAGAGAGAGGGAGAGAGACAGAAAGAGAGCTGTAAAGGATTTAGCTCACAGAGGCCCACATAAAGAACAATGCCAGGCATGCGTTCACAGGGAAACTGACCATGGCCATCTTGCGCTGCTCGGCCAGTTTCTGCAGCTGATAGGACTTCTCATCCGCCTTGATGAAGCCCTTCTTCACATCGTCCAGCGCCTGGGAGAGACAGAGGAGAGCGGGGTCAGAAGGGCCCAATCCTCAGCTGGGCTGAGGCCCGAGACAGAAGACAGACAAGCAGCACATAACGGCTCTTAGGAAGAAGAGAGAAGGATGGAAAGAGAAAAAAAAAAAGGCGGGAAAGATGGAAAGAGAGCTGGTGGAAGCAGTAGTTGACAGCCCATGGTTTTGATACAGTGACTGAGTGAGTGTGTATGAGTGAGTGAGTGTGTATGAGAGAGTGAGAAAGTGAGAGTGAGAAGTGAGTGAGTGGGTTAGTGAGTGGGTTGGTTAGTGAGTGAGTGGGTTGGTTAGTGAGTGAGTGGGTTAGTGAGTGAGTGGGTTAGTGAGTGAGTGGGTTAGTGAGTGAGTGGGTTAGTGAGTGAGTGGGTTAGTTAGTGAGTGAGTGAGTTACTGAGTGAGTGGGCGGGTGAGTGTGTGGGTTAGTGAGTGAGTGAGTGAGCAAGCGAGGGGCTAAAGCGCACACCTGGTGAAAGCAGTAGTTGACGGCCAGCTCGTTGTCGTTGAGCAGTATTTCCTCCTCGGTGGTGAAGAGCCACTTGCGCAGTGTGAGGCAGGTTCCCGGGACAGCCGAGGTGTAGTTCTGCACGTACAGCTTGTGGGGGAACTCGTTGGGGGCCAGCTTGCGCACTGAGACACGGGGAGGAGGTACACACAGTCATTGCCACTTCACAACACAGGTGCGTCCAGCCAAGACATGCACACCGACAGCTGCGTGAGAGCAGGAAGTGGGGGTCACGACCCCAGAGCTCTGGAACGAATGCACGCGTATCTCAAACCGAGATGGGGCTCTTATTGAAGTGAGATGCTCGGCAGTTCTTGAGGAAATATGAGCGTTCATTTTCATCTCATCAAGATAAAGGGGGGATAAAGCACCAGTATCACCTGTATGAATAGAAGAGATTCATGAGTGCTGAAGTCTCCATACATTCATATAAATGCATGAGCCCTCAGTACTGTGGCTGCTTCAGTCAGGCTGTGTTTGTGCACTGTGTACTCAGTCTATTTTAGGTCTGCCACTGCGCTGATGGTAGTGCCATTGAGTGCCATTTAAAAGCTGGCCGGCAGACTGGTGAAGCTGAACGAGACATGGGAGAGCAGGAGAGACAGAGGGGAGGGTGAAGAGGAAGTCTGACCCTGTGCCCATAAAACACAAAGACGGACACGCACGCACGCACGCACGCACGCACGCACGCACGCACGCACGCACGCACGCACGCACGCACGCACGCACACACGCACACACACACGCACACACGCACACACGCACACTCTGGGCATTAGTGTAGAGTAGTAAGCAGATTAGCTGAGCAAAGAGGCTTGCATAATTCAACATCCAGCACCATAACCCAGACACTGCAGGGAGAGACAGACTGATATTGGCAGCTAGGGGCACACTGAGACAGCAGGAGCTGGAGCTCATTGGACACACATGGGCGTGGTCATGCTATAAGAACACTGCAGTGTGGAGGGAAACACAAAAGCACATTGCAGACCTGCTCTATCACTGGAGCCTCCAAGACTTTAACACAAATAAGGTCAATGACAAGAGTTAAAGGGTAACTACTCCCACTGTTTCAGCCTGTCTCCGCCCACAAAACAATTTTGAAAAATACTTTGTGGAGTGAGTGAGGGAGAGGGGTGGGGCTGGAGGAGCTGTGTCTAATCCTCATTTGCATAAATGAACGTAGCTACATTGTAGAAATGATTACTTATAACTCGGACCAAACTGTCAAACTAGACGTTGAATCAAGATTCAGCAACTGCATTCAGCAACTATTTCTCACCTCAAATATCTTCAGAAACAAATTTTAGTGGACTATTTAGGTGGAATAAGAGAGTTTATGAACAGGACGCAACGTTGTTTCGATTTAAAAACGTGGAGCCGAAACGAAAGTAACGTAGTCCGTCTAACTAATCAGGTGCCGGCTGTTACCGTTGTGGGCGACAACAATTATCCATATGACGTAGAGGTACCTCCAAAGAGGCACTCTGACATCACGATTGGGGCGGGGGCAGTGTGGGGAGCAGAAAAGAAATTTCAACCAATAGGGGCAGCACAAAGACGCTTTTCTACCAGTTTCTCCTGATTTATGTTATTATTTCAGAATTAAGTTTCATTATAAGATAGGCATACAAACACATTTACAGCAACAACAAAAAGAGTGATCTAGGGTGTAGTTACCCTTTAATACCGGGATAAACACTATTAAAACCTGAAAAACAACTCTCTCATAGGCACAAACTGCTTTCTTATACATGCACACACACACACACACACACACACATATAGGCACGCACACACTTACCAAAGGAGTGGTTTATGACTTCAAACAGAGCAAAGTAACTGGCCGTTATGCTGTCCATCCCAACCTTCATAACCACTGCCTGAGAGTGAGAGAGAAAGAAGGAGGGAGGATAGAGGGGGGATGTTACTGTCCTTTTACAATGCTTAAACAGGCCAGAGCAGTGTGAATTTCCAAGCAATAAAACTGGCTTCACTGCAGCAGTAAATGTCTCGTCTAATAACAAAGCAGACATAATATAGTATACCTGCCCCCATTCCCACACCGCCTGCGTTATCTACGAAGATTAGCTTCACTCAGTGCACACGTGTGACGCAACAAAGCCAAAGCTACCACGCAGCACAGCAATGAACTAAAGGTCAATTAAAAATCTAAAGGCATTTATGCATACCCACCACTGTGAATGGAAGGAGAAAAACTGCATTTCCAGGGCTCTACAGTGCTCCCGTTTTAGGAGCATTTCCTCCTGAAATCTGAAGCGTGCTAACCGGGAAAATAAATTGGGAGGACATCGTATAATTGGGATGCATTATAGGGCTCCTAAATTTTTCAACTTAGGAGTACAAAATGTTAGCGTAGGGCCCCGAGTTCTACAACATCAACAATCACAAATCAATATGATATCAATAATTTATAATTCCTGGAATTATGATGACATCAAGTGAAAACTCTGAGGCAATTACAAACACAACCTTACCAGTCTTAATTGTGGCCATAAAAGGGTGTGGGTTCTAATCTTAGACAACGTCTGTGTAGGTAAGATGTAGTCCACAGCACATATTTAAATCAATGTGAATAAAATAAATCGATAACATTAACTGCACCACCTGGCCGCTCTTTGCAACTGCGCTAAGGCATCAGATGATTTCTATCCTTAGCCTACAAAGAGGGATGGACAAAACCACATTGAAACGGACCTCAAAATTAAACATAAATGACCTTCCAAAAGCATCTATAAACTATGATCAACATGACAGAAAATAAACCAAAAATGCGTGCAAGCCATATTGCACATGGAATGCAGTTCAAATACGGCATATCCCTGCCTACAAATCGCAGTTGTCCTCTGTGCCCCCTGCAGGAGGGGAGGAAGGAGTGCGCTGGGGTACCTGGTAGACCTGGTCGGTGGTGCAGTTCTTGCGCACTCTGACGGTGACGGTGGTCTTGTCAGGCAGGGCTATCCGCAGCTCCACGTCTGACACGCCGTTATAGTTCTGGGGAGAGAGGGAGGGGGTTATGTGACTCAGAGGTAATGTGCGTGGGCAGCCACAGGGACACTCATACAGGCTAAACAGACATACACACAGGAGGCGGATGCCGATACACTGAGAAACTAAAATATGGAGCTAAACAGAGAAATACACAGCCAATCAGGCACTGAGAAACAGACACTGTACAAGCACACAAGTACAAGCATATATACAAGCGAAACAGACAGGTAGGTAAGAAGAAACAGACAGGCAGGGAGAAACAGACAGGGTAGGTAAGAAGAAAAAGGCAGGCCTGCATGCATACAGTACAAATTCCCTGTAGGCTACAGAGAAAACAGCACAAAATACATACAAGACGTTCTGTACACTCATAACACTGCTTACCTCATCTGATTCTGAAAGGAACTCCTGCATGATGTCACTCTCCCCAATTACCCTTACCGAACACACTGCCGAGAGAGACAGAAAGCCATTAATGAAAGATGATATCCGCAATCCAAACAATTCCCTAAACTCCATACCCTTTGTCTCAGCGTTCGTACCATTACCAGCTCCAATTTTCCCACATTCCAGACACATCTGCTTCTGCGTGCCGCTTTCTGCCAGTGGAATCCTCCCTCTCACAGTCCATCAGACCCCTGAATGATCTCACAGTCAGTCTGCTCCCCATGTCCTCTCCTCTGTCTATGTGTGTATCTATACCTCTCTCTGTGTGTATCTATACATCTCTCTGTGTGTATCTATACCTCTCTCTGTGTGTATCTATACCTCTCTCTGTGTGTATCTATACCTCTCTTTGTGTGTATCTATACATCTCTCTGTGTGTATCAGTAGTGTATAGCATTCGGTTTCTGTCAAAATATGATTGATGGGGTCAAAGGTCAATTTATGAATATTAACGAGTTTATGAAAAATTATGATTATGCATAATTTTATTTTTATGATTATGCATCATCATTCGGGGCGGGGGTTTGTGGGTTTTTCGTTTCAAGGGTTTGGCGATGTCATTTTATTGGGGATTGTTGTAAACGTTGGTGAATGGTTTTGTGACGAATGTAAATTGTTTTTATGGATGGGCCATGGTGCTTAGGGGAACATATTGGCAATGTATTGTGTTGTACATTTTTTTATTTGAAAAACATCGTGAAAAAGTAATGGTGTATAAATGTATATGTTGTTAGTTGTAGCACTAGTAGAAGCGGCAATTAAGTTTTATTTTTAAAAAGCAGTTTGTGTTAAACGCAACAGCCGCGTGTTAAAAAGAATAGAATAATTCAAACAGTTTGTTAAAACGTGAAAAATAATCGTGGACTATATTGAAAAAACATTATACAGAATCATTGTAAAGACTTGTTAGATGCCAAGAAGGAAGAAAAAATAAACTCCGGGTTGAAAGGCGAACTCGATACATAGCCCGTGAACATCGAGAATAGAATAAAACTTAGAAACTTTTTCGGGTTCCGCAAATTCACAATACTGTTCAAAAATAGACAAAGATAGGTCCAAAAGGCGAGATAGAGCTTTTAAAAGCCTAGAATGGTTCGCAAGAAAGACTATGAAGAAAATAATTTAAATAAAAGAATATGTTACGTTTTAAAGAATTAAAACGAAAAACGAAAAAAAACACTTGGAAAGTTTCAAGTCGTAGCGGAGTATATACCACAGGCACTGCTGCAGCTCGCTGCGATCGGGCATGACTAGAGAGAACTTTGTGTGTTTCAAGCAGGAATACGACCCCCAAGCTTCCTGTTACGTGAATTTGACGCACGTTTACGCAGACCACTGATAATGATGGTGTCGGAGGGCTGGTCCAAAGAGGTTTTGGCACGAAAACGTGCGTCAAATTCACGTAACAGGAAGCTTGGGGGTCGTATTCCTGCGTGTATCTATACCTCTCTCTGTGTGTATCTATACCTCTCTCTGTGTGTATCTATACCTCTCTCTGTGTGTATCTATACCTCTCTGTGTGTATCTATACCTCTCTGTGTGTATCTATACCTCTCTGTGTGTATCTATACCTCCTCTCTCTGTGTGTATCTATACCTCTGTGTGTATCTATACCTCTGTGTGTATCTATACCTCTGTGTGTATCTATACCTCTGTGTGTATCTATACCTCTCTGTGTGTATCTATACCTCTCTGTGTGCATCTATACCTCTCTGTGTGCATCTATATCTCTCTGTGTGTATCTATACCTCTCTCTGTGTGTATGTACATCTCTCTGTGTGTATGTACATCTCTCTGTGTGTATGTATACCTCTCTCTGTGTGTATGTATACCTCTCTCTGTGTGTATGTATACCTCTCTCTGTGTGTATGTATACCTCTGTGTGTATCTATACCTCTCTCTGTGTGTGTATCTATACCTCTCTCTGTGTGTGTATCTATACCTCTCTCTGTGTGTGTATCTATACCTCTCTCTGTGTGTGTATCTATACCTCTCTCTGTGTGTGTATCTATACCTCTCTGTGTGTATCCATACCTCTCGCTGTGTGTATCTATACCTCTCTCTCTCTGTATCTATACCTCTCGCTGTGTGTCTCTAGGTGTGTATTGATACCTCTCTAGGTGTGTATCTATACCCCTCTCCTCTCTCTGCAGGTGTGTATCTATACCCCACTCCTCTCTCCAAAAGTGCATCCATACCCCTCTCCTCTCTCTGCAGGTGTGTAGCTGTGTATTTATAACCCTCTCCTCTCTCCGGGTGTGCATCTATACCCCCCTCTCCTCTCTCTGCAGGTGTGTATCTATACCCCTCTCCTCTCTCCAAGTGTGCATCTAAACCTCTCTCCTCTCTCTGCAGGTGTGTATCTATACCTCGGTAGCTGTGTATTTATACCCCTCTCCTCTCTCCAGGTGTGTATCTAAACCTCTCTCCTCTCTCTGCAGGTATGTATCTATACCTCAGTAGGTGTGTATTTACACCCCTCTCCTCTGTCTAGGTGTGCATCTATACCCCTCTCCTCTCTCCAAGTGTGCATCTACACCTCTATCCTCTCTGCAGGTGTGTATCTATACCTCTCCTCTCTCCAGGTGTGTATCTAAACCTCTCTCCTCTCTCTGCAGGTGTGTATCTATACCTCAGTTGGTGTGTATTTATACCCCTCTCCAGGTGTGCATCTAAACCTCTCTCCTCTCTCCAGGTGTGTATCTACATCTCTCTCCAGGTGTGTATCTATACCTCAGTAGGTGTATTTATACCTCTCTCCAGGTGTGTATCTATACCTCTCTCTTCTCTCTCCAGGTGTGTATTTATACCTCTCTCCAGGTGTGTATTTATACCTCCATCTTCACTCTCCAGGTGTGTATCTATACCCCTCTCCTCTCTCTATGTGTGCATTTATACACCTCTCCTCTCTCTAGGTGTGTATATATACACCTCTCGCTCCTCTGTGTGTGTGTGTGTGTGTGTGTGTGTGTGTGTACCTATACCTTTCTCTCCAGGTGCGTGCCGTTCTCTCTCTTTTTTAATTTGTAAAAATCTGCCTCCCAAAACCGTGCTGAGCCTATCCAATTCCCACCCCAATTTGAACTGGCCAATCGTCTGCAACCAGAGCTGCATACATTGCACAAACCCAACTGCCAATTCGGGAGAGTGTATACAATCCACGGTTCTCCTCTGAAACACGAGGTGTCGCCAGCTGCTTCTTTTCACATTGCAGACTACCAGCTAAGCTCGTACAGAGCGGAGGCAGAAGAAGCTTTGACTGCAATCTGCGGGCCCGTTCAACCAGCAGGGGTCGCAAAACACCAACAGTAGACCTCTCCTCCTCTCTCCAGGTGTGTAACTACAGTAGACATCTTCTCCTCTCTCCAGGTGTGTACCTACAGTAGACCTCTCCTCCTCTCTCCAGCTCTGTACCTACCGTAGACCTCTCCTCCTCTCTCCAGCTCTGTACCTACATTAGACCTCTCCTCTCTCCAGGTGTGTACCTACAGTAGACATCACCTCTTCTCTCCAGGTGTGTACCTACAGTAGACATCACCTCTTCTCTCCAGATGTGTACCTACCGTAGACCTCTCCTCCTCTCTCCAGTTCTGTACCTACATTAGACCTCTCCTCTCTCCAGGTGTGTACCTACAGTAGACATCACCTCTTCTCTCCAGGTGTGTACCTACAGTAGACATCACCTCTTCTCTCCAGATGTGTACCTACCGTAGACCTCTCCTCCTCTCTCCAGCTCTGTACCTACATTAGACCTCTCCTCCTCTCTTCAGGTGTGTACCTACAGTAGACATCTCCTCCTCTCTCCAGTTGTGTACCTACAATAGAAATCTCCTATTCTCTCCAGATGTGTACCTACCGTAGACCTCTCCTCCTCTCTCCAGCTCTGTACCTACATTAGACCTCTCCTCCTCTCTTCAGGTGTGTACCTACAGTAGACATCTCCTCCTCTCTCCAGTTGTGTACCTACAGTAGACATCTCCTCCTCTCCCCAGCTCTGGACCTACAGTAGACCTCTCCTCCTCGCTCTAGATCTGTATCTACAGTAGACCTCTCCTCCTTTGTACCTACAGTAGACCTCTCCTCCTCTCTCCAGCTCTGTATCTACAGTAGACCTCTCCTCCTCTCTCCAGCTCTGTACCTACAGGAGACCTCTCCTCCTCTCTCCAGATGTGCACCTACAGTACAGCTCTCCGTCTCACTCAGTCACCTTTCTCCAGATACTCCTCCAGGCCCCTGCGGCGGGCGTCCAGCTGCTGCTCAGATAGGGAGAAGGGCCACTTCCCCGGGAGCTTGGGGAAGGTGAAGTTGGCGAACTCTCTCTTCAGGTTCTGGTGCAGGATGGCAAACTCGCGGTAGCGCTTGGAGCACAGCTGCCTTCCTGCCATGTATACGTTATACACCTGCACAAACATGAGAGAGAGAGAGGCCCATTCTCAACCAAACTGAACAGGAAGCAGTCCAGCTAGCTTTCGCTTGCTGATGGAAAAGGGAAGAGAAGAGTATGTTTTTTCACTAGGTATGATTATCTCGGATAAAGGAAGCCGTTACATTTACGCCAACGGTGTTCCGGCAACACAGTTCACAAACATTTCATCCAAGTGTCTAAGATCATTTTGTTCTCATAAGTCAGCGTGTAGAGAACGTTCAGTGCAGTTTTTATGACATGATAGCTTGCGGGTTTCCCACAATTTTTTTCAGTCTTGTTCAAAGTTAAATATTAACAGTTGATGATGCAATTACATAATGCAATTATGTAACATTATCTCTGGAATGAGGATGATGTTAACAGACCACCTGGAATTGCTTAGGAGCACAAGGCGGCTAAATGTTAAATGTTGAATTGAGAAGGACACCACTGCCAGACCGCTCACCACAAACTTCTCTGCGTTCTGCTCCACATGCTTGTACGTGGGCACAGAGATGGGCACTGCCTGCTTGTCGCTGTAGTCGTAGCAGGACTGGGCACTGCCGTCGTCTCCTGGGTCCAAGCTGTCGGCTTCGGGCTGCGGCACGGACAGGACTGCCAGGACCAGCTCCCTCTCCCCGGCCCGGATCAGGTCCACCACCTGCTTGTGTGTGGCCCCCTCCACGTTTACCCCGTTCCTGAGAGACCGAAGAAACCCTCAGTGACACGCGCAGATACAAAAACACGCCGGCACATGGTCACGTGCACACACACACGCGCGCACACAAACACACACACGCGCACACACGCGAATACATTCACACACAGCAATGCAGATACGCACATTGTACTTGGAACCCTGAGCAAGGTACTTCAGTAAAACCACAGTGGTAGCAGCTGACGCGTCCACAAATTCTGCAACTTGCATATTTGCAGGTCCCTGAAAGCCAAATCAAGTGGGTACTTAATACTTGCAGTAATCATAAGTCAAAAACAGGTACACCACAAATGACTTGGGATCCGAAACACTGTTAATGAGGCTTTCAGAAGATTAACAGCACCTTCTGAATGGAGAAAGCGGCACTGGATGTATGGGCCAGGTGAAGTACGTCAGTCTGAAATGCATTAATCAAGAGAGAGGAGAAATAAATGGGGAGAGACAGGGCAAGCGTTTCCATCCCTGAGGCACGGACCATTAGAAAGAGAGGGAGAGAGGGAGAGATGGAAAACAGGGAAAAAATGCAGTCATGCCCACAAGTGCAACTCATGCCAAACAAATAACAAAAATAAAATTCACTATTTACAGAAAGAGAAAGGAGAATTGGCCATCCAGGCTTTGGGTGAAAGACTGTAGATGGTCAACAATAGCCCCATTGAACATTGGCCCCTGGGAATCAGCCAATATTGACGTAATAAGGGATTTAAAGGAAATGAATGAGGAAACCAATAACGGGAGAGACATCTACTGAAGTGAACAAAGGCTTTCGGCAGAGAACAGTAACACAAGCCTACCAGTAAGAGTGAGACTCGTGAAAAGCTGAAATATCTTCACTTCCTCTTACTGGAACTACAAAGCTGGCAAGTTTTTAACAGAATGCCATTCTCAGGCAACATAATGCGCATTATATGTAATGTCAGAACCTGGAGTGAACACAGTGAAAGATTTCTTGTTTAAAACCAGTCAGATTCTTTGCTGCGCTTACAACTTACTGTCTGTTCCTTCTCTCCAAAATTCCCCTTTAACAAATTCAGCCATTGTTTTTGACACCAGTCGTTTACAGTGTCCGTCTTTACAATATTCATACACCTCACCAGGACACAAAGCACCAGAGATGCAGTGTGACAAACACACACTTTTGTAAGAGAAAGACTTGTTATAAGACAGCAAACACTCAGCATTTTGTTCGGTTAAAACAATGTGACCAAACTCATATGGTTTGCGCCATTCTCGGAAGCCCATCACATCAGCCGCTGGAAAGACATGAGCACAACACTGCGCTGGTGGAGGATGCGTTTGTAGAGAGTGTGTGTGAGTGAGTGAGTGAGAGTGTGTGTGTGTGTGTGTGTGTGTGTGTGTGTGTGTGTGTGTGTGTGTGTGTGAGTGAGTGAGTGTGAGTGAGAGTAGGCCAGGCTCCAGAGTGCTGCTGTGCATCTGTGGGCGGGGCATTCAGAAACACAATCCGTCCCCATGCCGACAGGGCCACGGGGACAGCAGCCGCCTGCTCCCTATGATTTGGGACCCAGACGCCACACGCTTACAGTAATCCTAAGCTGCCCAAAACCGTTACGTGATTTGCTGCTGTGGCAACCTATGGAACCATTCACAGTCCATAGGGTTGTATTAGACGCCATTGTGGCTGCTGCTCCTCATAGCAGCAGAAAAGTACAAACCCCATGAGGAAAGTGACTAAAGTTGCTGTTGTTGTTGTTGTTGTCTGCGGATAGGGAGAGAGGGGAGCATGTGGGCATGCACTTCCATCTCTGGCACAATGGCAGCAGTGATTTCACATACAACATTTGCCTCATGAAGAAAGAAAGAAAGAAAAAAATAAAAGTATTCACGCAGTTGTTCTATAAGTTTTAATTCCATTCTTGAAATGGTGTTTTTCATTTACATGCATTTAATAAGGGACGAGCCACAGAACATTCGTCGGCTCATTAAGCGGGTTGCAGACACAACGTTTGGGAACAACGGAGACACGACTGGATATGTACTGAAACCATTCCTGTTAAGTGACTGGCTCATACATACAACAGCAGTGCCCCGTCAATGGTTTTTAACCTACAACCTTTGATTCTGAACCCCAGACTGTGAAAAAATAAAAATAAAAACGGGCTTGCAGAAAGCGCTTTGAAGCCGCCAAAGTGCAGTTTTTGTGGCGCCATGTTGTACAAATCAGAGCCAGAGACTGTGTCGTAGGCAAAAGGAGACCCTTATATGGTCATAAAGTCCAGGCCCGTCCACTAAGATACCCTAGATAAACGTATTTATTTTTATTTAACCCTAGATAAATAAAGATACACTTAAAAATGTTTTTTCTTTTATTTACTAACCTTTATTTATATAGGGTAGGTTGACTGAACATGCATGCTCTTTTTACAGAAACACCCCGTTAACACTCCCCCAATTAGGCTAACCTGCAGAAGGAAACCAGAGTACCCAGAGGAAACCCACACAGATACAGGAAGAACATGCAAACTCTACACAGAAAGGTCCTGGCTGGGATTGGAACCCAGGACCTTCTTACAGTCAGGTGACCGTGCTATCCACTGCATGACCAAGCTGCCTGTCTGTGATGGGTCCATTAAATATTTCAATATTGTCCAAATTGGCACATATGGAGACATTAGATGAAGAAAAAACACCTATTGAGACTACCTATTATGTTCTTGTGGGGGGGGGGGGGGGCATTTTGCATTTTGGATTGCATTTTGACCACATTGGTACCTTTGAATTGCATTGAAACAGGTGGTTGAAAGGCCTGGAGCGAACGCAGTTGAGCCAGTATTGGGCGCCGATTTTATGAATTAGCTGTACAAAAACACAATCAATCTTTATCACAGAATCACTCTCCTAGGACAGGTGCCAGTCCACCACATCTCACTGTGGCCCATGCACTCACACAGACACCAAATACCTGTCAAACCAAATATTCACTAAGGACAACAACCATTATAGCTCTTAATATTTTTCCCTTTTCATATTCAGGCTATATTCGAGTAGCTATCAACAGTCATAACAGAGGAAGACAGATAAAACTAAAAGGATAAATTCTTCTCCTGGTTACAAGGGCAGATGTACAGAGAGACCTCCAGAGGAAGTCATACGCTGATACAGATGGCAATATTTACTAAAGACAATCTGAAGTCTGCCAAGCCTGCAGTATTAAAACCCCTAGTCTATCGCCCTGCTCCAAACTCTCCGCATGCATCACCCTCTCCAACAAATGGAAAAAGCTTGTTCATCTGGCTTTATGTCTCTTTGCCCCATTCCGTTCTGCTGCCTGAGAGTTAAACAAATCAAGTTATACTTATTTACGTTTTAAATGAACCTCAGTGCCAAGGCAACAGATTTAATGCGGGCCTATTAAAATAATGCCAATAATCAAATGTGCTTGCTTCCCTTCTTTCATTCTTGACCAAAAAATTTGTACTAGAAAAACAGCTAAAAAAAACCCAGTACTGCAGCTAAGAAAATATTGAATTACATGGGGGGCATACAACCATTGCCGTGGCATTGGATGCATTTTTGCCATAACGCCCTTTTAAAAATAAGTGCCTGCACAGCCGAGCCTTGCCTTATAATTAGAGACATTCAGGTCACGTGGCATAAAATCTCACCTTGCAATACCATCTAAATTCCCATGGGGCACTGTAGGCATTGATTTTCACAACCACCTGATTAATTATACAATTAGTGATCAGTTGTGACCCTCATAACACACTTGGTAGGGAGGAAGAAATGTGAAACGGACGGAATGTCAAACACAAAAAAGGCTTTGAGCAACCGGGTGCAACAGAACCCTCCTGGTACACTGAACATTGACAAACTAAATTTCTTTTGCACCGTTTGCAACAAATCCATATTGCAAAAAACAACAGACCGGCATTCACAGACAAAAACTTCAATTGCTACATGAAATAAACAATGAGGGGGAATCCTCTGTCAGTGGGAAAAAAACTGCATTTATAAACAAGCACAGAACTTATTACCTAGTAAAGCTAGTGGACAATATGTCTGGTCACAGACGAGTCAGATGGCACAGACAATTAGGCTTCTCAGATTTCATGTTCTGCAAGGAAAATCAATTACATACATCATATTTAAAAGTTATTCTAGCAGACACCACTGTACCTTGATGCTGTAAATTACAGCTCAGCCGCAGACGGCATCATGAACTTTGAGGCCGATTTTAAAAAATGCAATGCCAAGTAATTCTGTAAATGGCATTGCTGGCATTTTGGCACTGAGGCAAATTTGCAAGTAGTGAAAATTGTTTGCAAGCATTGTCCAAGCAGAAAGTGGGAACCCTACATCAGTGCCATAGATTCCTGGTCCGAGAGGGCCGCAGGATCCCTTTGTTTTTGTTATTACTCGGTACTTAAAGACAAGCTGAAATCAAAATGAGCTTTTTCATAAATTAAGTCAATTGTAGATAACCAGACAAACATGTCTAAAAGTATATATATACCAAAAGATTTATAAAATTGTAATACTTGTGTATTTTCAAGTCGAAGTTCATTTCCTGGAAAATAATTTCACTTTTAAATTTGCGTCATCAAGTTCCAATGGGCGTGCATGAAAAACGGAACCAATAATGTCGATCAAATGCAGTGCCCTCCACTATTATTGGCACCCCTGGTAAAGATGAGTAAAAAGGGTTATTAAAAATTCACTTGGGTTGCCAATAATTGTGGCACACGTGGTTTTGTTAAAAATAATTATTTCTTGAGGAGGGATTTTTTTCTCTCATAATAAATTTACTTCAATTAAAAGGTTGGATTTTTCTCATTCTTTCAGTGTGAGATTAAGCTAATTTACCAAACGGGTTAATTTTTTATAAGCCTTTTTACTCATCTTTACCAGGGGTGCCAATAATAGTGAAGGGCACTGTATACACACACACACACACACACAGATGGGTGACAAATTAAAAGAAAAATTAACAAAGTGCCTTAGTAAGGTGTTGGGCCCCCATGAGCTGCCAGAACAGCTTCAATGCGCCTTGGCATAGATTCTACCACTAGTATAGCATAGATTCTAGTCTCTGGAACTCGACTGGAGGGATGGAATTAGGGTTGTAAAGGGTCGGAAAATTTCCAGTAAATTTCTAGAAACTTCCCGGGAAGTTAAGCTTGGGAATTTGGGAAAATTTGACCAATTTTAATTGCAAAAGTTATCCTATAAGATGGAACTTAAATTTAGCTGGAAAATACACACAAAATGCAATTCTAGATCTTGCAGCATGCTTTGGTTAAAACAACCCAATTTGATGCGAATTCAATTGAATTTCAACACTGCACTGTGCATTCTTCCATTACATGTGAAGTGCATTCTTTTATCACATTCACAGATAATTCCTAGCATACTGCAAACTACTGCAGAGCCCACTGCATGCACTGTGCATTCTTCCATCACATGCAGAATTCATTCCTAGCATTCTGCACACTACAACAAAGCTATAGAGTACTCGAGTGAGACATGGGTGGAGTTTTATTTCGGAAGTAAATTCCCATGACAGATAGAACGGGCTTCGGAGACTATCGACAATCTCTTGAAATCGGATTTATAATGATTTAGTGATTGTAGTCCGGTTTGTAGTCCACTTTAACAGACTACATATCCATTACAGCAACGGACGGCTGGTTCTCGACCAATCAGATATCATCATCTTGTATGGACTTTTTTGGCAGTGCATACTACCTTGCTAATTCGGCCATTTTACTTAATTGAACTATCCGGAGGGAATTATGGGACATTGGGTTTTTAAACAGTGCCAGCGCTGGTATATTCACAAAAAAATACTAAAATGTAAAATATACTCTAAGCTGGTCCAGAAAAATGACATATTTTGTGAACGGGCATAATATTGAACAATCCAGGGAATTGATGGTAAGACATAATCACTAGAAATTGTTTAAAAGTAAGTTTTCTATGGTCTACTCTAAATGAATGGAGAAGTCACTTCTGAAACCAGTGTGATGTAAGTCACTTGAGTACTCTATTGAGGCCACACTACTGAATTTGAGCCCAAGGACTACAACCATTCTGAATGGGATTTATTTATTTTTTTGGGGGGGGGGGGCATGGGGGGGTTAGGGTATCCATTTATTTTATTCAACATTCATTTTTTTTGTTCAATGAAAGAATCCATTCAAATTCTACTCACAAATGTTTGCATAGATGTCTGCTTATGACAAAACAAAATGTTTATATTTATGTCTGCATATGACGAGGTAAATACACCTAGTACAAATAACGCCAGCATTTCCAGTTTATTCCCGTTCATTCCTGTTTATTCCCTTTAATTCCCATATATTCCCGTTAATTTCCATCTTTGAATATTGCAATCCTAGATGGAACACCATTCTTCCAAAAAATATTCCCTCATTTGGTGTTTTGATGATGGTGATATGATTCAATTCATTTTCATGCCCATCAAACCATTCAGTGACCCCTCATGCCTTTTGGATCATGGGGACATTGTCATGCTGGAAGAGACCACACCCATCAGGATAGAAATGTGTCAGCATAGGATAAAGATGATCACTCAATAACTTTGCATTGATTTGCAGTGACCCTTCCCTCTAAAGCAGGGGTGTCAAACTCCAGTCCTGCTGGTTTTTGGTGTATTTCAGCACAAGATTAATTTAAGTCATTGAATGGCTAAACTAGAGTCCACACACCTTGTTCTCAAGGCCTTAATTGGCTGCCGATTGAAAAGAAACCACAAAAACCTGCAGATACTGTGGCCCTCCAGGACTGGAGCTTGACACCCCTGCTCTAAGGGGACACGTGGACCCAATCCATGCCAGGAAAATGCCCCCAAGATCCGCCTTCACTGTATGGGGTTTTTCCTTTAATTTCTGACCTGTCTGTCTATATATGTCTATACATATATATACATAACACATTTTTGAACAACAGCTTCATGATCTTGAGGTCTAAGGACAACAACGGTCAGCATTGAGGGAAAGCTTACCGATAATATCGATGACCGCCAGTAACTCTGTGCGCATGTGTAAGGGAGTTTGTGTGTTCTGTGTATGTGATTAGACTTCGCAATGAACACACGCGCGCGCACACACACTGACGGTCTTTCATAAAAATTGACCAGCTCTTCTGCTGCAAGCTGGCTATGGATTACAGATGCCGCACACATACACATTTAAACCTTCAAATTCCGTACCTAATTTATCGTTTTAAAAACATAACAGGGCCGCTCGCAATACTAACGGTAACGTTACTGAGCATTGACCACAGCAGTGTCGATAGATAATATAAATTATATAAATTCAGCTGTAATGACATTCCACCCTAGGTACTCGTAACGCAAAGGAATATCATTTGCATTTAAGAATGCACATCTGATTAGCTATATAATCAAATTAAAATACATTATTTTTGTCATGCCAGCCTATAACGATAACTAAGCAGTTCGATATTACATTACAGATATCAAGCTTGCTAGCTCAGCGTGTCAACAGTAACGTTAATAAAAGAGCTAACGTTGGCTGGCAGAACATAACTAATGACAGTCATAAGTGATGCATGTTAAGGTAATGCATTTTGTACATGCACTTGGTACGTTTCTAAATTAGGTAACGTTAGCTAGTTAACGTTAGAGCATCTGTGTTGGTGTGTGCTCAGAATAAAATAAAAAACCCCCACCCCCGTCCACCAACCTCGAGCTTGCTTCAAACCAACAGCTGCATAATGCAGGCATACGGTGCAAGCATATCACCGTCAAATTGTTTTGGTATACGTTAACTTCGCTATATGCCATAGCACGATCGTTAGTTCGCTGAAATCAAGCATGAAGTAAGTTAACACAGCATCATAACGTTATAACTAACGTTAGTTTGCTACACTTAGTTGGCAAGCTCATCAGTCGTCACATCTGCAATTCGGCTTGCAAGCAACAATGTCCACATTGTGATAAGAATTTTGGGGGGGGACCATTTTTGCATTACGAGTTTTGCCAACAAGCTAGAATTAAACAGCCGTGACATTTTCAAAAAGTTGGCAAGCTAACAAAACGTTAGTTAGTCAATGGGGAAATAGCTGAACATTCTGTCCTTTCTCCACCTTGAGAATTCGTTTGTTATGCAATGTTAACCTAACGTTAACTAACAGCTACCGTTTGCATATCAAACTGACATTAATCGTTTAGTAGCCAGCAACGTTAGCTAACCACTTCACGAAACATGTCAAACCAGGTCGCTGAATCAAACCAGGTCGCTGTAGCGTTAGTTGCTAGCTAACGTTAGTTACTGGCCACAGTGTATCGCTATCTAGCGAGCTGTTATTAGCTATGAATAAATGCCAATGCACAAACCCGTAGCTGGATGCATGTTACTTGGACATCATATAGTTTTAATGACTGTGTATTTGGTTTCCAACACTTAACAAATATTTCTAGATAGTTTAACGTTATGGAGTCACCAGTCAGTAGACGACAAGCAAGCTAACAAGTTAGCTATTAGCAAATAACGTTAGCTAGTCTGAGAAGCTAGACGCAAGCTAAAGACGCTGAGACGAGTCGGCAAACAAACTTACACTTCGAGGATTCGGTCTCCTTTTGAGATACCAGCTCTGTCCGCTGCCCCTCCCGGTAAGACAGCACTGACGTGTTGGAGAGGGGCATACAATTCTCCGTTGATGCTCCGAAGCTGCCCCCCTTCACTAACTTGTCCCCGAACGTTGAAACCATAACCAGAATCAGACTTCACGATCCGAACCATTCGAGGCCCTGACGTCACCATGGTCGCCGTTTGGCCTCCGGTACCGACTGCCGAACCAACACCGGAGCCGTTTCGCGATGATGTGTGGAGCAGCGAGGGGACCGCCGACCGAATTTCGTCTCCTTCTATGTCCGCCATGTTTTAATTTCCCCCTCTCACTCGGGTATCCCACACTTCAATACAACATTTGCTAAATACGCTAGACGGAGACGAGAGAAACCGACACTGCTCGAGACCGCCCCACCATCACGAGGCGCCCAGTAGCATCTCCTACTCTTCCGTCATAACAATATCTGAGAACGTCATGCTGCACCTGATCTGTAAATCATTTGGATTATTCCCATCCTTCAGTACGTGCACTGTTTACCCGAGATGTAATTTATATGCCGTTTAGTGAATCTGCGCAGAATTTGCGCAACATGTTTCCCTTATGCAGACGTAGTAAACTAGAGCCTCGCGGAACTTGTAGTCATTTACTTGTAGAGTGTGTGTGTGTGTGTGTGTGTGCGCGCGCGCGAGTGCGTGCTTGTGCGTCCAGTCAGATTTCTTGACAGTTGTTGCGAATGTGTCAGTTCTAATGTCTTTTCGGTTGATCGGGGGTTTGATATGAAAATCGTCTTTATTTTTTAAAGCGACTGCATAAACCCCTGCTATGTCTTTAGGAATCTTTGAATAACGTTACACGTTTTGGCATTTAGCATAGCAAACGCCAAATTGTAGCTTTAGCCTACGTAGCCTATTTGTGGAACGAAAGAATAAATGTCCGTCACAATTAAAACAAAGAAATTCAGACAAAACTATTAATGGTATTGTGTTTTATTTCTGAGAACTGGACTATGTGCAACGAAATTATAGAAAAAATGAAACCGCTAGAAAGCGGTCACACTTCCCCGCCACACGGTGGAGGCATTGAATAAAAAATGATATCATGGTCATTTACATCCAGTAGTTTTGAACTCATGTTAGCAATTCTGGACAGTAAAATTCAGGATGGAAGAAACATCTTGTAAAGGCATGACATCTGTATCATACACGGAATTGTGTGGCACGACCTTGAACCACAGTATTGCCTGCAAACTGTAACTCTCCACTTGCTTAAATAGACGTAGCCTACAAGCGTCTTCACCAATATGTTATAATGTAGGTTTTTATCTCTATACTGGAAACCACTGAATAGTTTATTTGAGTATCCTTCTCCCCCATATACATGTACAGTGCACTCCAAAAGTGTTTGGGCACTGACACATTGTTTGTTGTTTTGGCTCTGTACTCCAGCACATTGGAATTGAAACGGAACATTGACTATGAGGTTGAAGTGCAGACTTGCAGCTTTAATTTGAGGGTTTTTACATCCATATCGGGTGAACCGTGTAGCAATTGTAGCCATTTTTACACATAGCCCCCCCATTTTAGGGCACTAAAAGTAATTGGACAAATTAACATAAACATAATACAATGGGGGAAATAAGTATTGGACACGTCAACAATTTTCTTATCAAACATATTTCCAATGTAGCTATTCACATGAGATTTTGACTAGACATTTGACCAGATTTTTGACCAGATGTTTAATACATCAGACCTTTGATGACTTAGAGCCACTTAGCCAACAATGTGTTCTATACTGTTCCAGTGTAACTTACAGCTAAATCTTGTCTCACCCCCCAATTCCCATAGAGATCCATTCAAATGCAGAGAGGTTATAGTAAGACCTGTAAGAGTACCAGCAAATAAGATATCAAGAGCTTTTTGATGTTGTTGGGTCACAGACATCATAAAGTCATGGCATGCAAAGGATATGCGACCAAATATAAAAAATATGGCTTTTCTACCAAGTATTAAATACATTTAATTTAGCGTGTTCAATACTTTTTTCCTGTGTCATTTCACTTTATTGCACATAACTTTTTTTAAGAATGGGAACATTACAATTTCTTTAGCTGTGTAGTTTTATTGAGTTAATACCAATGTCTGGTCAAAATCTCATGTGAATAGCTACATTGGAAATATGTTTGATAATAAAATTGTTGACGTGTCCAATACTTATTTCCCCCATTGTAAAGTCATCATATTTAATAT
The DNA here is from genome assembly GCA_022702515.1 of Ilyophis sp. 1 JC-2022. Taxonomy (NCBI): domain Eukaryota; kingdom Metazoa; phylum Chordata; class Actinopteri; order Anguilliformes; family Synaphobranchidae; genus Ilyophis; species Ilyophis sp. 1 JC-2022. The sequence goes on from CM040406.1 coordinate 84,010,345, forward strand.
TTGGTTGCATATCCTTTGCGTGCCATGGCTTCCTGATGTCTGTGACCCAACAACATCAAAAGACTCTTGATATCTTATTTTCAGGTACTCTTACAGGTCTTACTATAACCTCTCTGCATTTGAATGGATTTCTATGGGAATTGGGGGATGGGACTATTAAGCTGTAAATTACACAGGAATAGTATAGAACACATGGTTGGCTAAATGGCTGTAAGTCATCAAGGGTCTATGGTTTCAAACAAGCCTCAAACCATCACTCTGCTGCCAGATATACAGTAGATATGGATGGATCACTTTGAGGGTTGTTTCTACCAACGTATTTTTCCATAGAGTTCAATAGGAAAATGAATCAGGATTTGTGTTGTATTTACAGTTTATTTGTGAAATAGTCTTCCTTGCTTGCTACGGTCCAGTACTCTTCTCCTCTGTCTATCTGTTTGGTGTCTTGATTCATGTCTTTCACCTGAAATCTCTGCTCATGTAATATATATTTCTGTCTGTGTGACACAGACAGACAGCATAAACAGCATATATAGACAGTCATGGAGTCATAGACAGACAATCAATCTGTACAGACAAATACCACACATCTTATCGTGGTAAAATGTCAACTTTATACACTGTTAAACAGTTAAGTTTGAACTATGCCAGGCTTCTTTATTCACCATCTGGATTTTTAGCTGTTTTTTTTAAAGCCTCCCCAGGTGTCTAAAACAGGAGTAGGCCTACTTTGCATACAATCTGTCAATTTACCAATCGCAGTACTATGCAGTTGTGCCCGTCAAAGTGGAGGTTTCCACTCTTCTTTCTCCACCTCTTCTACCTCTACCAATTCCAGACCATCTCCCCTTTCGACTTTAAATGTCAACTTATAAAACCCTATAGCCAAATGGGCATTTTAGGACTGACAAGGCAAAGGGGCAGGGGCTTGAGCCACAGTTGGGCCCTATACCCTGCCTGGCTTTAATTAAGCCCAGACTATGAGTGATGGCAGTATTCCCATACTGTCAGGTGCTGCTTTCAGTGCATATAACTGCAGACATGTTACCATATATATAGTATATATATATATATATATATATATATATATATATATATATATATATATATATATATATGTATATATAGTGTATATATAGTATATATAGTAGAAGTATATATATATATATGGTACTTCTAATGAGCTTGATAAGGTTCAGAATTTACTGGTAGGCCTAATACTTTGAGAAACTGACAACATGCATTCAAAATAATTGTGGGTCTTTCAACCAAAGTATTAGCACACAAACATGTGACTGCGTTGATACATGGAAGTTATTGGACAGAGGGGAAAAAATGGCTTCAAACATCCCCGATATATACTGTATATATGCTTGGACAATACTTGAAATTTATGTTGACTATTTTGATTTATTTGTCAGGTTTTGGGGTAATACTAGCTTTTTTGGAAAATGCTACTCATGAGTGCTCAATATGAGCATTGTAGGTTAGCCTACTGGATGCATCTGACCACGCCCTGGTTAGCCCCAGAAATCTTCCCAAACATGGTGCCAAAATAGCCAGTGTGAAACGGGGTCAGTGGCAACGATTGTGGCAATGCATAGAATGTTCACTGTCCAATCCAATAGTGTGGAACAGCTTACTTAGCAGTCTTTTATAATGTTAACTGCTACTAGAAAATTATCAAAATTAAGATGATATCTAAGGTTATAAGGTTATATGTGTGAAGGGTATGGGACGGAGTAGACGGGGCAACTGCCAGCGGAGCATAGGCTAGAATAGAATTGGCATACATGTGGGAAAAAAAAACTAGAGTGTGACTTGATAACTGAAGCCCAACCCTTTCAAGAGTACCTTCCACACCCCCGATTTTGCCATTTTTTGAACTGCAAACGGAGGCGGGGTCGCTCTGAAACAGCCTGTGGAGTTACCTTTTATGGGTTTCATTGTATAATTTCAACCTGTAAATTGCATTACATGAGACAAATGCAATTAGGCCTACATTGTTGAAATCAACCTCAATATAGCCATTGTTTCATGCTAACCACAACTGAAGTGTAATTTAGGCATCATGGTAGGCTACACAGTGGTGGTAGGAATAATGTAATTTAAAATGGATGCAATTGTTTTTATCTACTTGCAGAACAAATTCATGTGCAAAACATTGTCCCAACTGTCGACTCACCTGTGACCACATCCTGCTGTTTGCATATTAAAAAATGTGTGCAATTTTGGATTTATCAAGTTTTTCAAGTAGAATGTTTGCAGTCAAAAAGGCATCTATCAAATCTCAGATGATCTGCCCGCTGCTCAATTCTGCTTTTTATTTCCTCTGACAGAATATTTCTTTGGAGCTTCAGATCAGGGAAATCTTAAGATATAGTAACTGAAAAAAGAAATGTAACTGAAAAGTTTAAATTGAAACACAACCAAAAAAAGACAAACCAACCCAAGAAAATTGTTCCACATGACACGTATTATGGTATTGTTTCCACTCTTCTTTCTCTACCTCTTCTACCTCTACCAATTCCAGACCATCTCCCCTTTCGACTTTAAATGTCAACTTAAAAAACCCTATAGCCAAATGGGCATTTTAGGACTGACAAGGCAAAGGGGCAGGGGCTTGAGCCACAGTTGGGCCCTATACCCTGCCTGGCTTTAATTAAGCCCAGACTATGAGTGATGGCAGTATTCCCATACTGTCAGGTGCTGCTTTCAGTGCATATAACTGCAGACATGTTACCATATATATAGTATATATATATATATATATATATATATATATATATATATATATATATATATATATATAGTGTATATATAGTATATATAGTAGAAGTATATATATATATATATATATATATATATATATATATATATGGTACTTCTAATGAGCTTGATACGGTTCAGAATTTACTGGTAGGCCTAATACTTTGAGAAACTGACAACATGCATTCAAAATAATTGTGGCTCTTTCAACCAAAGTATTAGCACACAAACATGTGACTGCATTGATACATGGAAGTTCTTGGACAGAGGGGAAAAAATGGCTTCAAACATCCCCGATATATACTGTATATATGCTTGGACAATACTTGAAATTTATGTTGACTATTTTGATTTATTTGTCAGGTTTTGGGGTAATACTAGCTTTTTTGGAAAATGCTACTCATGAGTGCACAATATGAGCATTGTAGGTTAGCCTACTGGATGCATCTGACCACGCCCTGGTTAGCCCCAGAAATCTTCCCAAACATGGTGCCAAAATAGCCAGTGTGAAACGGGGTCAGTGGCAACGATTGTGGCAATGCATAAAATGTTCACTGTCCAATTCAATAGTGTGGAACAGATGTTAGCCCAGTGCTTAGGGATACAGTATGAATCCTTAAACCAGGGCTAACGCTTAGCCCAGGGTTAATAAATGCTTGTGTGAACACAGGATGAGCTAGCCCTGCGTTATCCTTAGCCTGGGGCTAAGGATAGCCCAGGGCTAGCTACAGTGCAGTGTGAAAAGGCCTACACTGTACCCAAAAGCCCTGGGCTAACATCCGTTCCACACTATTGGATTGGACAGTGAACATTCTATACATTGCCACAATCGTTGCCACTGACCCCGTTTCACACTGGCTATTTTGGCACCATGTTTGGGGGAATTTCTGGGGCTAACCCCAAATAAGCCGGTGCTAACCCTGCTCCAGAGCTGGGCCAACTAGCCCAGGGCTAAGGACAGTGTGAACAGGCCTATTGACACAGTAGTCCAAACAACCATCTAACGTTAGTTAACTTAGCTAACAATTAAATGGTTATGACTGGACAAGGTTCATGTTTATGCAGTTTTGACCAAAATTAGATAATGTTTCATAATGTTTTAATGTGGCTATATGAGTCAGTTTAGTGAAGTTACTACAAGTTTAATTGTTAATCCATTCATAGCTTACTTATCAGTCTTTTATAATGTTAACTGCTACTAGAAAATTATCCAAATTAAGATGATATCTAAGGTTATATCTGTGTGAAGGGTATGGGACGGAGTAGACGGAGCAACTGCCAGCGGAGCATAGGCTAGAATAGAATTGGCATACATGTGGGAAAAAAAAACTAGAGTGTGACTTGATAACTGAAGCCCAACCCTTTCAAGAGTACCTTCCACACCCCAGATTTTGCCATTTTTTGAACCGCAAACAGAGGCGGGGTCGCTCTGAAACAGCCTGTGGAGTTACCTTTTATGGGTTTCATTGTATAATTTCAACCTGTAAATTGCATTACATGAGACAAATGCAATTAGGCCTACATTGTTGAAATCAACCTCAATATAGCCATTGTTTCATGCTAACCACAACTGAGGTGTAATTTAGGCATCATGGTAGGCTACACAGTGGTGGTAGGAATACTGTAATTTAAAATGGATGCAATTGCTTTTATCTACTTGCAGAACAAATTCATGTGCAAAACATTGTCCCAACTGTCGACTCACCTGTGACCACATCCTGCTGTCAACGAATTTGACCAGGTCCGTTGCTCCTTGCATATTAAAAAATGTGTGCAATTTTGGATTTATCAAGTTTTTCAAGTAGAATGTTTGCAGTCAAAAAGGCATCTATCAAATCTCAGATGATCTGCCCGCTGCTCAATTCAGATTTTTATTTCCTCTGGCAGAATATTTCTTTGGAGCTTCAGATCAGGGTAATTTTAAGATATAGTAACTGAAAAAAGAAATGTAACTGAAAAGTTTAAATTGAAACACAACCAAAAAAAGACAAACCAACCCAAGAAAATTGTATGGAAATTCATAGAATTCGAACATGACGTCGAAAAACATGCATTTGCTTTTATATCTTTCAATTTGAATAGTTCTTTCACTTAAAATGTGAAATTTCAGTTTCAAGTCTTTTTTTAACCCAATTTTGTCCTCGTTTTGGCATGGGGTGCGGTGCACGTTGTCCCTTGAATTCATTGGTATAGCTCAAATGTTTTTTGTGATTTAACCTTGCCACATAAATGGACACACACAGTATAAAACTATAAAACTCCGTTATATAAAAAATGTATGAAATATTTCACTGAATAAAGTTTATTATTTTTGTAAACTTTAGATCAACACACCATCAACACCATCTGGGTATTCCTATAGCCTCCATATTTCTGGCCCTACAGCAACACATGGAAGTCTGCTATATACTGAAGGACTGTGGCTTCACTTTTTGGAAAAGAACTCATTGCACAGCATTGTAATGCATGCTATCAGGGTGATGTACTCCTGGAAGTCAACACTGCCGTCCTTGTTGGCATCCAGGTCCTTGAAGATCTTGTCTATTTCTGTTTTGTTTGAAGCTTTCTGTTTTAGGAAGGAAGGGGAAATGGGAGTATGGACAAAAAAGAGGGGAGGTGAGATAAAGTGAAAAATCCAATATTTTTCAAACCAATTGCAATTGTGGTGGTACTAACTGGTGTATGAAAATAAACAATATTATACAGGTATCCCAATTTGATAGAGTACTATGAACGGTACAACTGTAACATCGATCAGCAGGATTGTGTTTCCATCCGCATTCACCCTCACTGCTTTGCATCTAAGCCATATGGGTCTAAATATAATAATTTCAATAGTTTGTTACAGCTTTGAATCAACTTCAAATGTGTCTAAGGTAGGCAATTTGATCACTGTTATGAGTATGGATAGTATTTTTTAAAATAAAATTATTTAACATATATATTTTCATTACCTTTTTTATTTAAGGTTTTTTATTTCAAGCTTTAGCTAAATTAAAGCATTTTCAGCTATGATTTATGTATACAAATATTTTATAGAACTTCTTGTTGGTGTTTTTGTTGTAAGAATATGGCTCTTACCCCAAATACGTCTCCCATCTCATTGTTGAGGAGCTCCTTCAGCTCACCCTTGGAGAGGGTAAGTTTGTCGCCTTCCTTTCCAGAGTACTTGTGGAAAGTGGCAATTAGCCCCGCCATTGCTTTCTGAATATCGGTCATGGTGACTGTGGGATGGAGGGTAAACAGATTACGAGAGTGAGAGAGGTCACATTTAAGGATGCTATTAATGGCTGTAAAAGCTTATTTTACATTGCTCTTCCCTCATCGTTTCCTATTTGGGCCATAACAGCAAACAGCCGTTTGGGCTCAATAGAGGACAATAGACTGTTTTTACACTGTGCAATGTTCTATGCAACTGCTGCAGTGGCACGTATGTAAAGATGAAACTAAGTTACAGATAATGAACATTGAAAAGGGAGGCATGGGAATTTTTTTGTACGAACTAAAATATTGATAGACTAGTGATAAGAGTGATAGTTTTGGTATATGAGAGAAAATGTTTATTGTCATGTGTTCTAATATACAACTGCAGGTCTTTGGTGAAACCATAGAAATGGACTGTTTATGAACCTTATGTCCGTGTTAACGAACGAACTCCCCACTCAGCTGTGCTCAGCTGAAACACTGTCTGTTTTCCGTCGTGGTCTGAAAACGCACTTTTTCAGACTCCACCTAGACAAACTACCTATATAGGGCCAATTATATAGTACGTACTTCCTGTTTATCTTTTATTTTCTACTTGTGTTTTTTTGCTATTTTAATAGTTAAGAATGTATAGCCGACTGTATTCTATGTTCATTAATAGGGATAGCTCCTACGTTGTGAGAAAGTTGTGCTTTGTCGGATTTGCTTTGTAGTTGTGTCAATGACCTTCAATATGAACTTAATGTACGTCGCTTTGGATAAAAGCGTCTGCCAAATAACTGTAATGTAATGTTATATTATAATGTATATATTATGGTATAGAAAATAAATATAAGAAAAGGTAAAACATTGGAGGATCAGAACATTTATGGTTGCGATCAGTTGTGTAACTATTTAAACGGCATCTTCCATAAAATGCCTCGCAATTTGATTATAAATTACATGTTGATAACCAGCATTAAAATAGCATTAAAAAACAATAAGTGTGTCTCGGTGGCGGTGTCTGGACGGTCGAATCCGGCTGCACGAACTTCGTCACAGTTCTCTCGCTCGCTCGCATTCTTCCGGGCTCTCTACACTGTGCTGTCCAATGAAGCTGAAAAGCTCTAAAAATATAACTTTCAAAAAGACAATTCATAAATTCCACAAATCCTCCATAAAATGCCTCGTAATATCATCATAACGTACATGTTGACAGATAAACTAGCATTAAAAGACCATTAGTAAATTAGTCGTGGTCAAAGTTTGTCAAGCCGTAAACTGAATGTTCCACATGACACGTAAAACCCTTTCTGTTGCTACTCACTAAGTTGTTATACCCCTGTATTAGTCAAAGTAGACCACAAAGGGAGAATGGGTGTGGCAAAATGGGGTTGAGGGGTGGGGAAGAGGCATATACAATGAGATACACAGAAAAGGAGGGGAAATTACTACTTTAACTCATACCATTCTGGACAACGCCCTACTCCGTATGCCTCTTACAACATTAGTGCGCTTAATAAGAGGGAGAGAGACAGAAAGAGAGAGATAGGAACTTTCAGACCAAACCAATCAATTCAGATCACATAATCTTGCCTCTCTACCTATTTCACCATCACCTGTCCTTTCCCATGTTTCTCCTTCCTTCTTTCTGCCGTTTTATTCCACAGGCCAGCTTCCTTTATTTGTTATCCCCCTATCATTAGTTCCAGATGAGTCACAGATTTAGAAAGTTTCCCAATGTGCCATGCTTGACTCATGGGGTGTGGCTTTAAAAAAATTGTATTTTACATTTTTATACATATTTTATTTCACAAAATTATTATATGCATGTACATATAATTCCTGTCTTACTTTCTATTGCTTTGGAGCAATAATTTGTGCATTACACATTTATTATCTTGCATATCTCTCCTGGCACTAATCTGCATTTTAATGGTGTGGATTAGGAAGGGGAGAGAGAATGAAGAGAGAAGGAGAGATGGTCTGGAATGGGTACAGGTAGAAGAGGTAGAAGAAGTGGAGAGAGAAAAGTGGAAAAATACACTCTGACGGGCACAGCTGCATAGTACTGCGATTGGCAAATGAACAGAATCTACACAAACTACTCCTGTTTCCTGCGGCTTTTAAAAAAACCATCTACAAATCCAGAATCCAGATGTTGAATAAAAAAGCCTGGACTAGTTCAAACTTAGCAGTTTAAACTGGATATAAAACACACTGAAAACTATACTATACTATAAAAGACATCCTGATACGTACGTTATTCATGAAGAAAATAACTTACATTTTCAAAATACTTCTATTTATATAAATTTTTGTATTTTTATAAAGTAAGAGAGTTTTACTCACTTTGGTTACGTGAAGAGTTGCTGGGAGTGAATGAGAGAAGAAGAGAGAGAGAGTGAAGGCAGAGGGGGAGTGACACACATTTTATACTGTGAATGCCACTCCTTCTATTCCTCCCCCTGCTCAAATTCAACTCCTCTCTCTCTCTCTCTCTCTCTCTCTCTCTCTCTCTCTTTCATTTTCCCCTTTCGTTTTCTTATTCTTATTTCCTTTGTGTGTAAAAAGCAAAAAGGTTTAGATTAGATTAATCATTCACTTTATGCACAGATCCATTCTCCGTAATATAACATCTTTATAAGCTAATTATTTTGTTCCTCCGCCAGATAAGCTCCTCTTCACTTCACTCAGGGCCGGTTCTAGGCAGTTGGGAAAAGTTGCGTTGGTGGGCTTGGCCTTCAAGTTCAAATGGTGCATGCTGAGACTAGTGTATCAGAGGGAGGGAAAGAATTGCATGTCATCATTTGTTCGGCAGGTATTCAATCCGCCAAGTTGCTGCTTGGTGGAGCATGCCCCATATGCGCAGCACGAATAGTTTGCCACTTTTCAGGGTTTCCTACAGAAATAGCCACAATAACTTATGTACCTTCTGACGACATGTAAACAAACAGAACTCAGATACGACTCTCACAGGTCCACACAATAAAGCCCCAATCTTGGGTTATTTTAGCATTTTATTTTCCGTCTTTTTTTTCTTCTTCTGCTTTTTCCTGCCAATTTCATCATTACAAAAGTCCCACAATCATCAATTTCCCCAAGTGGAGATGTAGCTATAAATCTGCCAATAACAACATCTGATTAAAGTAGTCTGATTGAAGTAGCCAATTGCAGGATACACAGGCAAAATGAATGCTGTGCACGGATGTGAACATGTAATGCTTTTGGACATACATGGAAGTGCACATGTGATGCTATTACAGCCAATAGAACATGTTTTTTAAAAACGTTCTCATCACCATCTTTGCTTTGTGTGGAAGCTAGCTTGCTTTCCACCTAGTACTTGCCAAATATTACAACAATTTTTTTTAGAGCTGTATAATCTTTTGTGGGAAGCTCATTTATATTTCTGAAATGCATTACTATCATTTCACATGCAAACCCCACATAATATTGTTTCAGGACTGAGATGGCTACATGACTACAAGGTAGGCTATAAAACCTCGGACTCAATTAGTAACTATTGACCCCAGAGAGCACACTGACTCTGAGCAGAGCTATATACCACTGACATAGGCTCTCTGTCGCGTTCTGTCTGTGGGAGATACAGATACAGTCTATAGCTTCATTAAACCACCTGCATGACTTGCTGGCATGCTAAATTAAGCTCTGTTTAGTTACAATGAAAAATTAAACTACGATTGAAGTGTAGCTAGCTAGCCAGCACTGGCACATGCAAGTGCTCATCAGAAGAGAAATTAAACAATACTGTACATTAGGGATGGGTATCGTTAAGATTTGAACAATACTAAGTGCTAAAACAATACTTTTAAAACAATACAGGTGCCTGAACCAATACCTTCTTAAAATAAAGAGCAACTGATGACATTAAGGAACGTCTTTACTTTTTAATAAAGAGAGGTGCGTAAGTTGGCATTTTTGTACGTTGAAAACATTTTTGTTGAGATAAGACATACCAATGGGTGGATATGACAGGGAAAAGGAAAGAAGAGGAGAGGACCAAGAACCAAAACCTGGGGGACACCTACAAAAAGGCTATGTGATCCAGAAACGGTGTCCGCCCCATTCAACATGGAACAAGCAACTATCGAGGTTGGAAGCAAATTCGTTTATAAATGTACTATAGATCCCCCAAGGTAATCACTGAAGACACCAGAGGCCTCATATATAAAACTCTGAGTAAAGTAATGTGTAAAAAAATGCTCAGGGAGAAAGTCAGAAATCTGACTTCAAAGAGCACATCAGGGCGACGGCACGGTCCAGCAGGTTCCTCCTGTACAACATCAGGAGGATTTGACCGTACCTGACCACCTACTCCGCCCAGCTTCTGGTCCAGACTATGGTCACCTCACGCCTGGACTACTGCAAATCCCTGCTCGCAAGCCTACCAGCCTGCACCATCCTGCCTCTTCAACTGATCCAGAATGCAGCTGCCCGGCTTGTGTTCAACTTCAAAGTTCTGACCCTGGCCTACACTGCAGCCAATAGGACAGGCCCCGTCTACCTGGGGGACTTGATCCAGAACTATGTTCCTGCTCGACCACTTTGCTCGTCTACAGCAGGGCGACTCGCACTTTCCCCCCTCCGTGTCAATGGCGCTCGCTCGTCCCGACTGCGGAGCTTTTCCACCCTAGCTCCCCAGTGGTGGAACGAACTTCCCATTCCCCTACGTTCTATGCCAACCCTGCCTGCGATCCGTCGTGGCCTGAAAACACACCTTTTCAGACTCCACCTGGACTGATACTTATCTAGGACCTCTTGTGGTACTTGTTCTTGTTTAACTGTGTGTTGAAGTTTATAATATTTAAAATAGTATTGTAGTAGAGATGATTTACCCAGTTTACTGTGAACTGCATTCAATGTTCATTACGAGAGATAGCTGCTACTTTATGGTAAGGATGTGCTTTATCTTATCTCTTCTGTAGTTACTTCGATGACGTTTCTGTATGCGCTTATTGTATGTCACTTTGGATAAAAGCGTCTGCTAAATGACTGTAATGTAAATGTAATGTAATCTGCTTTCGGAAAGTTTTGCATTTTCTCCCTCTGCCTTTCGGTCACGGTGTTGCCATATCACACTGACTCCAAACATTATGTACGTATGGTGTCCAGCGTGTGCATTGTGCAGAGGTATGCAGGTTCTCTTATTTTATGAATTTCTGTGTGGAAACTCGCTTACGCAGCTTTCTGAGGGCACTTTTCTGCTCAGCACTGTTTCTACATGTGGCCCCAGGGCGGGCTTGGTGAACAGCCATGATGAAGGCTGCAGAGGGGTCCGGGGAAAGTCAGAATGGATCAGAGAGAAGCCGCCTTTGAAGTGTACAGCTCCACGCTGACTTCAAGGTGGGCTGTCTATCTGTTGAGTGGCCACGCCTGAAGTCAGACTGCACAGGTGCTAGGAAGTTATTTTGTGAATAAGTTGCATTTATTTGTGAATCTTATTTTATTTGTGGAACAGAAACATTCAGTATACAAAATATTATTGCCAGTTACAAGGAACATAATACAACATATCTTGGTGGTAATAATAAAAATCGGGAACCTATCACTGCGCTGTTTTTCTGTTGAACCAGTGATTGGCATTCATTTTTCTGTTCTTCGACCTTATCTTCGACCTTATGTACAGGTGCAGCTCAAAAAATTAGAATATCGTGAAAAAGTTCAATATTTTTTGTCACTCATTTCAGAAAGTGAAACTCATATATTATATAGATTCATTACACATAGAGTGAAATATTTCAAGCCTTTATTTCTTGTAATTTTGATGATTATGGCTTACAGCTAATGAAAACCCAAATTCAGTGTCTCAGAAAATTTGAATATTGTGAAAAAGTTAAATATTGGAAACTCATGGTGTCACACTCTAATCAGCTAATTAACTCAAAACACCTGCAAAGGTTTCCTGAGCCTTTAAATGGTCTCTCAGTCTGGTTCAGTAGGCTACACAATCATGGGGAAGACTGCTGACTTGACAGATGTTCAGAAGACAGTCATTGACACCCTCCACAAGGAGGGTAAGCCACAAAAGGTAATTGCTAAAGAAGCTGGTTGTTCACAGAGTGCTGTATCCAAGCATATTCACAGAAAGTTGAGTGGAAGGAAAAAGTGTGGTAGGAAAAGGTGCACAAGCAACAGGGATAACCGCAGCCTTGAGAGGATTGTCAAGCAAAATACATTCAAGAATTTGGGGGAGCTTCACAAGGAGTGGACTGAGGCTGGAGTCAGTGCATCAAGAGCCACCACACACAGACAAATCCAGGACATGGGCTACAAATGTCGCATTCCTCGTGTCAAGCCACTCCTGAACCAGAGACAACGTCAGAAGCATCTTACCTGGGCTAAGGATAAAAAGAACTGGACTGTTGCTCAGTGGTCCAAAGTCCTCTTTTCAGATTAAAGTAAATTTTGCATTTAATTTGGAAATCAAGGTCCCAGAGTCTGGAGGAAGAGTGGAGAGGCACAGAATCCACGTTGCTTGAAGTCCAGTGTGAAGTTTCCACAGTCAGTGATGATTTGGGGTGCCATGTCCCCTGTGTTTTCTGAAGTCCACAGTCAACGCAGCCATCTACCATGAAATTTTAGAGCACTTCATGCTTCCTTCTGCTGACAAGCTTTATGGAGATGCTGATTTCATTTTCCAGCAGGACTTGGCTCCTGCCCACACTGCCAAAAGTACCAAAAGCTGGTTCAATGACCATGGTATTACTGTGCTTGATTGGCCAGCAAACTCGCCTGACCTGAACCCCATAGAGAATCTATGGGGTATTGTCAAGAGGAAGATGAGAGACACCAGACCCAACAATGCAGACGACCTGAAGGCCACTATCAAAGCAACCTGGGCTTCCATTACACCTCAGCAGTGCCACAGGCTGATCGCCTCCATGCCACGCCACATTGATGCAGTAATTCATGCAAAAGGAGCCCCAACCAAGTATTGAGTGCATAGAAATTAACATACTTTTCAGAAGGCTGACATTTCTGTTTAAAATATCCTTTTTTATTGATCTTATGTAATATTCTAATTTTCTGAGACACTGAATTTGGGTTTTCATTAGCTGTAAGCCATAATCATCAAAATTACAAGAAATAAAGGCTTGAAATATTTCACTCTATGTGTAATGAATCTATATAATATATGAGTTTCACTTTCTGAAATGAGTGACAAAAAATATTGAACTTCTTCACGATATTCTAATTTTTTGAGCTGCACCTGTATATATATATATGTATGGACAATGCTTGTAAATCTTGTTGACTACTTTAATTGATTTGTCAGGTTTTGGGATAATGCTAGCTTTTGGAAAGATGGTGCACAATATGAGCATTCCAGGTTAGCCTAAATTAATTGCATTTGGCTTTGTCGTTGAGGGATTCATTTGCATTATCTGAGACAAATGCAATTACATTGTTGAAATCAACCTCAAAGTTGGCATTTCTTGATGCTAACCGGGACTGGGCTGTAATTAGGGCATGAATGTAGGCTACACAGTGGCGGCAAGAATAACTTAATTTAAATTGGATGTAATTGATTTTATCAACCTGCAGTACAAATTAAATGTGCAATACATTGTCTGAGCCAATTCTTGACTCACCTGCGACCACAACCTGCTGTCAACTGATGTGACCAGGTCAGCTGCAAATGCGCATAATTTCGGATTTATCAAGTTTTTCACGTGGAATGTTTGCAGTAAAAGATGCATCCATCAAATCTCGGATGATCTGCCCGCTACTCAATTCTGTTTTTATTTCCACTGACAGAATATTTATATGGAGCTTGATCAGGGAAAAAAGGAAATGTAACTGAAAAGTTTAAATTGAAATACAATCAAAAAAAGGTAAACCAAATCAAAAAATGTATATGGAAACATCCATTAATTTTCTTTTAACAAATATTTTTCAGTTTCAATTCTTCTTTGACTTACTATGTTTTTTCAGTTTCAATTCTTTTATTTTAAGCCAATTTGCCTTGTTTTGGCGTGGAGTGCGGTGTGGTACCCCCATCATCTGAAGCTGGGGACACATTACACGATTTTTTAGCCCGATTTGGCAACGATTTGCAATCGGGCAGAGTCTGTGGTAGTCCAGGCTAGTCGCGCTGTAAAGTCGCAGCTTTAGCTGTTCATTACAGCTTTATGTGTGTGGGAGTGAAATACTGTTGTCTGTCTCCTACGATTCTAGTCGGGAACGCCACGATTTTATCAAACATGTTTCATTTTATAGGGGTTAGTATGTTATATATTTTACATATTTTATAAGTGCGTAATCTTGTGGTTTGCGCTGGCCAAAGAAATCGCTCCTGGAATTTTCAATATAGCCAATGAAACGTGAGTTTGCGACAGAAGAAAGAAGAGGTGGAAAAATACGGAGGTAAACATCAAATCCAACGTGCGGATGGCTGAGCCGAATAAACATGTTTTTTTGGAATACTAAAAATGAGGAGCGACTTGTGGATTTGTGGCAGAAACATGCGTGTGTCTGTGTGTACAATGTCAACTCTGCAAGTTACCACAACAACACTGACAAAGTTGCAAGCTGTAGAAGAAAAGACATTCTCGCGAGTGCAGGTCTACCACGAGAAATCACGTTCATGCGCGAGAGAACTGCATCGGTCTGCGTCAATTCTCTGTCGTTTAGATTTGTGCTCCTCAAAAAACAGCCGTCATTATGTGTGTGCGACACAAGAGACTGAAAACAGTTGTTAAATGTGTGCTACTAATTTTTTCCATTGTCGCTTACGATACAGGAGGGCGGGGCCAACCTTTAGACATCCTAGCTACCTCCTAATCCAATGGAGACATTCAAAAACGACATCCAACCCCACCCCTCCCGCAACCTGCAGTCATCTATACTTGATCATAAAATAAGTTTATGTCTGAACCACAGTAAATATTGACAGGGTGCTTTGCCAAAACTCCTATTATGATGACAAATTGTAATATGTTATCATCATACTTAATTATGACTATGCTTACATGTATTTAGCTAACTTGGTGACCAACAGTATGGTATTAAATTTCTTGTGTAACTCACATGTTCTCTTGCCACACACATAGACAGACACACAGAACACTACAATACTAATTTTTATTACAAATTCATGAAATATTTCACTGAATCAACGATTGTTGTGACCTTTAGATCCATACACTGTCAACCATAGTAACTCATTTATAATGTGAATATGTGTTGTTTGTCAGTATCTGAAGTCTTCCTATATTTCCCCTCTCTCTGGCCCTACAGCAACACATGGAAGTCTGCTATTTTGAAGGATTATCATCCATGAAGAATTCATTGCACAGCATAGTAATGACTGTTATCAGGTTCATATACTCCTCAAAGTCAACACTGTCATCCTTGTTGACATCCAGGCCATTGAAGATCTTGTCCATTGCTGCTTTGTCTGAGGTTTTCTGTTTTAGGAAGGACGGGGAAATGGGAGTATGAAAGAAAGAGGGGAGTTTAGATAAAGTCAAAAATCAAACCAATTGTGGTGGTACTAACTGGTGAATGAAAATAAACAATATTATACAGGTATCCCAATTTGATAGAGTACTATGAACGGTACAACTGTAACATCGATCAGCAGGATTGTGTTTCCATCCGCATTCACCATCACTGCTTTACATCTAAGCCATATGGGTCTAAATATAATAATTTCAATAGTTTGTTACAGCTTTGAATCAGCGCCTAAGGTATCTAAGGTAGGAAAGATGAGTGACTGTGGTCACTCTTATGAGCATGGGTAGTTATCTTGTGGTTATAGGCAGATAAGTAGTTTTTAATTAATTTATTGTTATTTTTTATTATATTAAAATTATTTTTTTTATTTTTTTTATTTCAGGTTTTTTATTTAATACTCTTACCCCAAATATATCTCCCAACTCATTCTTGATGAGGTCCTTCAGCTCACCCCTGGAGAGGGTATATTTATTCCCTTCTTTTCCAGAGTACTTGTGGAAAGCGGCAATTAGCAAGGTCATTCCACTCTGAACGGCAGACATGTCTTCCATGGTGACTGTGGGCTGGAGGGTAAAGAGATAAACATTTTTTTTTAAAGTTTATTGTCATGTGTTCTGCTCTAATACATCAGCAAATCTTGGTTGAAACTACGAAACTACACACTGACTGTATATAAACCTTATATTATATTGTAATTGTGAACATTCAAAGTTGTGAGTTGTGTAACTATTGAAACTACAGCACACCGTTAAATGCCTTGTAATTTGTTACAGTTCTCTCAAACGCTCCCATTCTTCTGGGCTCTCTACACTGTGCTGTCCAATAATGCTGAAAAGCCCTAAATATATTACTTTCGAAATTACAATTTGTACATTTCATAAATCTTCCATAAAATACCTCATAAATGATATTTTGATAGATAAACTAGCATTAAAAGAAAATTAGATAAATTAGTCCATTCTCTCATGGTTCAAAGTCTGTCAACCTGACTGTTCCATGACATGCCTAAAACCTTCCTGTTGCTTCTCACAAAGGGTTTATACCCCTGTACAAGGGCATAACTGGTTTGAACATTGGGGGGGTTGAGATGCATAGACCCCGAGAACACCAACCCTCTAGGGGGGTCCGTGGAGATTTTTTTTAAAGAACAGCTGTGAAATTATAATTTCTGGTGAATTTTAAGGGGAAAATACTTTAGACTACTGATCAAAAAATCACAACATGAGGATAGTTTAATCACCAAAAATGTTTACACACCTTGGACACACCTGGGACATAGGCCTATTTGTAAAAAACAATAACTAAATGCTTTTAGATCGCAGTTTCTATCTAAAAATTAGCAGTTGAAATACCATATATATTTCATTACATAGTGTAATGAACAGCTGAAAAAACACAGAAATAGGTAGGAATTATTCAATATAAAGAGGCAGATACAATTAGATACAACTAAATGGAGGGGAAATTACTAGTTTAACTCATACCATTCTGGACAATGCCCGACTCCATATGCCTCTTATAACATTAGTGCGCTTAATGAGGGAAAGAGAGATTTAAAAAAAGCGAGAGAGAGAGAGAGAGCGAGACAGAGAGACAGAGAGACAGAGAGAGAGAGGAACTTTCAGGCCAAACCAGTTCAATTCAGATGACATCATCTTGCCTCTCCGCCTCTCTCTCCTCCACCTGTCCTTTCCCACGTTTCTCCTTCCTTCTTTCTGTTGTATTATTCCATTGGGTCTCACTGTCACAGACCAGCGTCTTTTATTTGTTATCCCCATATCATTACTTTCAGATGTGTGACAGATTTAGGAAGTTCCACAATGTGCACAATGTTTGACTTTGACAACTTATTGGATGTGGCATGTTTTTAAATTATAATTTTTTAATAGAGATTTTATTTCATACAATTATTATATGCATGTACATATAGTACATATAATTCCTGTCTTATTTTCTATTGCTTTGGGTCAATCATTTGTCCATTACATATTTATTATCTTGCATATCTCTCCTGGCACTAATCTGCATTTTGAATGAATGAATGAATGAATGAATGAATGAATGAATGAATGAATGAATGAATGAATGATCTTTATTGTCATTGTACAAGTACAACGAAATTGAAAGTGCAAACCCAGGTGCTAGTACACAACAACAAAAACAATATAAAAACAAGAAGTGAGACATAAATAGACATAGAGAATGTGTAGATAAATATAAAATGTAAAATGTAAACTAGGCATATTGCTATATTGCAATATATTGCTATATTGCTATATTGGTGTGGATTAAAAAGAAGGAGAGAGAGAGTGAAGAGAGTGAAGAGAAAAGGAGAGATGGTCTGGAATGGGTACAGGTAGAAGAGGTAGAAGAGGTGGAGAGAGAAAAGTGGAAAAATACACTCTGACGGGCACAGCTGCATAGTACTGCGATTGGCAAATGAACAGAATATACACAAACTACTCCTGTTTTAGACACCTGGGGCGGCTTCTAAAAAAGCCATCTACAAATCCAGAATCCAGATGGTGAATAAAAAAGTCTGGAATAGTTAAAACTTAACTGTTTAAACTGGATATAAAACACACTGAATACTATAAAAAAAATATCCTGATACATACATGTACATTATTCATTAATAAATGAACTTACATTTTCAAAATACGTCTATATTAATTTCGGTATATTTATAAATGAATTTTACTCACTTTGGTTATGTTGCTGCGAGTGAATGAGAGAAGAAGAGAGAGAGTGAAGGCAGGGGGGTGTGACACACATTTTATACTGTGAATGCCACTCCTTCCATTCCTCCCCCTGCTCCGGTTCAACTCCTCTTTTTCTCTCTCTTTCATTTCACACATACATTTTTTTATTCTTATGAGGGGGCCAAGCAGCGAAGCTGCCATTTTTAATTTTTTGAAAAACCTTTAAAATCTATCTCCTTCTAGATGCATTGACCGATTTTCACAAACTTTGGAATTTAGCATCTACTTTTAAAAAAAGTTATATAAACGAAGTTGCTATGATTAAAATTGTGCCCGCAACAAGCCAATGAATTTGTATGTGGGCGTGACTTTTTACCAAAAATAAATAAATCCAAAACAGTTTGAGGGAATACGACGAAACTTGGTAGGTTTATTCACAACTGCGTCTTGAGAAAAGCACCAGAGGTTTGGCCCGATTAACCCATAGGGTGGCGCTATAGAGCACTATAATTTTTTATAATTAAAAAATTCACAAAAATTCACTGTTTTAATATAAAGATTTGAAATGAGTAAGAGGGTATTAACGGATATCAAAATGAAAGGACTCTTGATATTTTATTTTTAGGTACTTTTACAAGCGATACGATAACCTCTCTGCATTTGAATGGATCTCTATGGGAATTGGAGGGTGGGACTAGATTAAGCTGTAAATTACACTGGAATAGTCTGGAACATATGGTTGGCTAAATGGTTCTACAGATATGCAGTAGATATGTATGGATCACTTTAAGGGTTGTTTCTCCTGACATATTTTCCTATTGAACTCTATGGAAAAATAAGCCAGGAGAAACAACCCTCCAAGTGATCCATCCATATCTACTGCATATCTGGCAGCAGAGTGATGGTTTGAGGCTCGTTTGATACCTCAGACTCTTGATTACTTACAGCCAGTCAGCCAACCATAGATTCCATACTGTTCCAGTGTAATTTACAGCTTAATCTAGTCCCACCCCCCAAGAGTTTTTTGATATCCTTTTATATCCAGTCATGATAGCATTGCCTGTTTACCTGTGGTACATTCCAAACAGATGTTTTTTTAATTTCCCAGTTATTTTTTTTTGGCCCTGTCCCAACTTTTTTGGAACGTGTTGTAGGCATCAAATTTGGAAATAGCATATATTTACAAAAATCTATAAAGTTGATAAGATAAAACATGAAATATCTTTTTTTTGTACTGTTTTCAATTAAATATACGTAAAAGAGAATTTACAAATCACTACTTTCTGCATTTATGTGCATTTTACATACTGTCCCAACTTTTTTGGAATTGGGGTTGTACATTCTTTGAATGTTTTAAATGCTTCTGTTAACAAATAAATTTTAAATCTAAAAAATTTCAAAGATAAGTACACCCTATATCACTTTTCTTCTGCTGTAAATGTGTTTGTATGCCTACCTTACAATGAAACCTATTAATCCATTGCGTTATTTCAACAATTCTGAAATAATATTGTATATCATAAGAAACTGGTAGAAAAGTGTTTTTGCGCTGCCATCTAATGGTTGAAATTCTCTTTCTGCTCCCCACACTGCCCCTGCCTCAATCGTGATGTCAGAGTATCTTTTTGGAGGTGCCACTACGTTATATGGATAATTGTTGTCGCCCACAATGGAAATAACCGGCACCTGATTGGTTAGACCCACTACTTTTCTTTCGTTTCGGCTCCACAGAACAACGTGGCGTGTTGTTCATAAACTATTCCACCTAAATAATCCACTAAAATACGTTTCTGAAATTATTTGAGGTGAGAAATAGGCCATACAGTTGCTGTATTTTGATTCATATTTGATCTGCAACGTCTAGTTTGACAGTTGATCTGAGTTAGACTAAATAATTTGTACATTGTAGGTTAATTTATGTAAATGACGATGGACACAGTTTCTCTGCCCCCACCCGTCTCCCTCGCTCACCCCACAAAGTATTTTTTTAAATTGTGTAGTAGGCGGAAACAGGCTGAGACAGTGGGTGTACTTACTCTTTAAAAAATTCAGGCGTGAATCTCCTCTGTAATGTGATTCATGGTTACATATTACAATACTGTTTGTTTCTTGATAATGTCATGTTGTATAAAATAAAATAAAAAATAAATAAAAAAATTTATTAACAGAAAGATTTCAAATATTCAAAAAATGTAATTAAGTACTTTGCTGCAGTAATGCAGATGCAATGCAATGGTTACATGTTAAAATATTGTTTGTTTTTTCTTAATGTCATGTCTAAAAAAAAAGATTTGTTATCAGAAGCATTTAAAATATTCAAAGAATGTAATTAAGTACTCTGCTGCAAGAACGCATATCATGTGACTTCCCAGCTGCTATGTTCACCAATCGTGATTGTCCTCATTTAACATGATTGTGATAGAAATCCCCTGTCCTGTATCTTTATTAGCGTGTTGCCTACTGCATTGTCTTTTTGCACCTATGGACTGAAACGTTTGCTCTCACATTTTTGCACTTTTGCTCATGCAATTTTCTATAAAATATAGTTTTCTAAATACTGACTTTCAAGTCTTTTTTTCAAATCCCTGTGTGCGGACTCTACCTTGTTTTTGTTTGAACTGTTTACAGACCTACGCACCTGGGTAAAGTAGCTTCTTTGGACATATTTCCTACATTCAGAATTATGCCTTCAGCAAGCAAATTAATTTGCATGTGGGTGTGGCTTTTTAATAAAAAGCGAATAAATCCAAAAGGTTGATGAAATATTATAAAACTTAGTACGTCCGTTCATAACTCAATCCTGAGACAGCCCCAGAGTTTTGGCCCGATTTACCAACAGTGTGGCGCTTTCGAGCTCAAAAATGTGTTTAACTAAAAACCACTGCTTTTATATATAGTTTTGAAACTTGCTGCAGTGACAATACCCCTCAGTCTGTAAATAGCCGTATGTGTTTTAATCACTGCCATCTTGAATTGGCGACCATTTTGGATTTTGTTGGTTCATATGCTACTTTTCCCACTTTCATCTGGTTTATTCGAATTAAACTGGGCACAGTGAAGGAAGGTCGGGTCCAAGCATAACTGACCGAATTTGCTGCGGATTAGCCCTATCCCTGTGCGACAACAGTCTTTAGAATTAGATATTGCTACATTTTGCTGCGTTTGACTCAGGGACCTGAAATCAAAGTCAAAAGATTCCGCTTTGCACAGACAATAAACATGGCTTAAGTATTCATTAGCCTGCCATTATAAATTTGCCTCTATTTTGAATAACTTACAAAACAGTTCAAATCTATGTGCTCCAAAATGCTTTGACCAATTTGCACTGAATTTGCCATTTAGCATCTACTCACAATTAAATTATTTTTAAAGAGTTTACTAAAAATCACTTTTTTGTTGACATTTGATACTAACTAGGCTGACCAAGCAATTCATTATGAACATGCATATGTATGTTCTTGCATTCGCATATGTATTTGTCGCTTTGTGCGCTTGGCCCCCTTAATTGCTGCTTGCAGCTATATTTTTCTTTGTGTGTTTCTGTAAAAGGCAAAACAGGTTTAGATTAGATTAGTTATTCACTTTATGCACAGATCCATTCTCGGTAATATTACATCTTTTGAAGCACATTCTTTTGTTTCTCTGCCAGATAAGCTCCTCTTCACTTCACTCAGGGCCGGTTCTAGGTAAAGGCAAAAAGAGCAGTCACCTAGGGTGCCATTCATCTGGGGGGCGCCCCAAACAAAGGGGGAAATAAAAAAATAAAAAACATGCGTCATGTCAATGATAGCCAGCGGCATGAGAATCAGACTGACAGGAGACTGTCTGTGATAGCCAGCGGCATGAGAATCAGACTGACAGGAGACTGTCTGTGATAGCCAGCGGCATGAGAATCAGACTGACAGGAGACTGTCTGTGATAGCCAGCGGCATGAGAATCAGACTGACAGGAGACTGTTAATGATAGCCAGCGGCATGAGAATCAGACTGACAGGAGACTGTCTGTGATAGCCAGCGGCATGAGAATCAGACTGACAGGAGACTGTCTGTGATAGCCAGCGGCATGAGAATCAGACTGACAGGAGACTGTCTGTGATAGCCAGCGGCATGAGAATCAGACTGACAGGAGACTGTCTGTGATAGCCAGCGGCATGAGAATCAGACTGACAGGAGACTGTCAATGATAGCCAGCGGCATGAGAATCAGACTGACAGGAGACTGTCTGTGATAGCCAGCGGCATGAGAATCAGACTGACAGGAGACTGTCTGTGATAGCCAGCGGCATGAGAATCAGACTGACAGGAGACTGTCTGTGATAGGCAGCGGCATGAGAATCAGACTGACAGGAGACTGTCTGTGATAGGAAAGTGTTGGCACGCTATGGGGGAGGGGCCAGGCACCCAGAGGTTGTAGAGTGGACAGGTCTGGCTGTGTAGGGTCTGATGATCTTTTTAACATACAACAGAGTGGTCCCCGTAGCTGCCCAATAGGCTTACACCAAGAATTTGAGTTGATATCAGTACCCAGTGGCTGGGAATGAGAAGGAGAGTGGCATGGCGGAGCCTGGGGCTTGGCCTTCAAGTTCAAGCGGGCTTGGTTCAAATGATGGCTTTCTCAAGAGGTGCATGCTGAGACTAGTGTATCGGAGGGAGCGACAGAATTACATGTCATCAGCATAGCAGTGATTTGGATGGCAGCTATGCAATCCGCCAAGTTACAGCTTGGCGGGGCATGCCCCATACATATACAGCACTGAGAGTTTTCTACCAAAATAACCACAATAACTTCTGTACGTTCTGACTACGTTTAAACAAACATAATTAAGATACGACTTTCACAAATCCACACAATAATGTCCCAAACTTGGGTTATTTTAGCTCCAGTCCTACAATAAACAATTCTCCCTGTAAATCCCGCGCAGCTAGACCAATGAGGGACCAATAGCTCGGAGCGAAGGTTTAAGCGTGATGTATTCCGCTATTGCTGTGAGAAAAGGAAAATATTATTGTGAAATATCACTAATTTATTTACTAATTTATCTGACTCCATTTAAAACTAGAATTTTGAATTTGGTTTTAATCATGCGTGGAGCTCGAAGTGGTTACACTCGACTCTTCCTTGGGTACCACCATTACTCAATATATGCTCCCGGGATTAGCACTATTGCTGAATCTCAGTTTGTTGGAGAACACAGAGGTTGGGGGTCTAGCCAACACAATACATGCATTATCTTTTACATAGATAGTTGTGAGCCCAGGTCAGAGTGCATTCAGAGGGCTCCTTAAGGCGAATTTGACAAGAACCGACGTAGAACGTCCAGGGGTTCTCTTCACATCAAATCACCAGGACCATGCACCACCAATCCCGTTTTGCAGGCAGAACTTTCTTTCCCAGAAAACTTCAATGTGAATGTTTTTCCATTTGGTCTCATCATCCACCCTGGTGCTCCTCATTTTGGATTCAGTACTGATGGCAGTGGACCCAACTGAGAATCCTCCCTCTGACCTGGTGGAAGTCAAGTGCCCTGATGTTGACAATATTTCAGAGACAAAGCACATTGCCCTGTCTGGGGGTCAAGTAAAGCTAAAAAAAATACACCTGGCAACTCCAGGGCCAGCTTGGGATCACTGGCCTTGCCTGGTGTGATTTGACGATAGATAGTGGCTTCACCGTGGAGAGGGTGTGATGGGAGGGATGAAGAGTTCATCAAATAAACGTTTTTTACTTTTTAAAAAACCTTTGTATGGTTAACATAATGAAATATTCTGTTATTAAAGTACCCAACATCCTATTTGTACCAAACTGCTTGCTGTTGCTGATAATGATTAAGACATGGAGAATCCAAATAAAGGGTGAAAACCCAAGCACACATCCCCCAAACTCCACTCAAATCCCATCACATCAATCAGTAGCATAGAGCTTTGTTTCTTCATGCTATGCAATCAATTCTCTGTGAATGTAGCGTTGGTATTTTATTCCTTTACAGATTGAGTTATGAAGTTGTTTATTTTGTATAATATATTACAAAATGTGATTTGTACCATTTTCTGACCACCAAATGCTGCTGTGCTGGCCCACCTTTTAGACTGAGAATAGCACCAAGTCTGGTACAAATTCAAATTCTAAATCAGTATCATTTGAAAGTAAAGGTTTAAAGCTGACTTCTTGACCGTACGATGGCATCTCCTTGAAAGGGCGGGCTACCTAACCACCCTTGCAGAACCTTAGGTGGGGAACTGCGTAGCACGCCTAGCCACCCTCGCTGGTAGCTACCTCTCACCTGCCGTTGTGGTTATAGTGCAAGGCTGCCAAGAGGAGCCTGTAGAAAAATTAAATTGTGCATTTCACCAATATTAATTACCTATATGGCAATAAATAGAGTGGCTGCTCTGTCTCCCGCTCCAAACTGCATAATGGAGTTCTATAGAGAAGCAATGGAGCTAGTTTCATGCAAGGCTATATTTGGCTAGCTTTCTACCTCTTGGATGCATGTGCAACCATGAGCTGACAAACCCTTCTATTGAACCTAAAAGCTTCTATTACCAGTTCTGGTGTTAGATTGTTACCCTGTGGCTAAAATGAGCAATTTCTGCAATATTGACCCAGTGAGCAACATGGACACAAAACTGATAACACCACAGAATTCAACACTGATGAGAGCTTTGAATGTGGTGTAGCTCTTGTGTGATGAGAGTGCAGTTTCTTAGTGCAGGGTGAGAGCCACATTTAAATTGTGCAATCAATGATCACTCTCACATTTGGGCTGAACTGCTGGAATTTCACTGGCATTGTCCTCACTTCGCATGTCATCCACAGTGGAACTGATCCAGAAATGAGGTGCAAATAATTGGACCATGTGATGTTAGCACTGCTCACTGTTGACATGCTAACCCCAAATTTCTCAGCCAAAACCCTGTCCGAAAAGCCAGTCTCTACACATAAGCAATACATGAATCAATAAGCTGCAGCTTTCGTGTGGGGCTTGGATGGATCATTTCTCTCTCCGTGTTATCAATGCCAACTCTCCTCACTTTGGACAAATGCATAACCTTTGATGCAGATGGCTCAATGGATCTGCGAAACGCATAAAATGTGGGCTTTGATGGAAACCATGTGAAGTAGCGAAGGTTTTCATCAGAAACACACCGTCTATCCAGAAGTGGTCCAAAGATGGCGAGGTGTAAAACCATCTCCTCCGACTGATGGTTTTACACCCAATGATGGAGATGAACCCATCTGAATCTGGCTGCCAGAACGCAGCCACAACCCAACCTTGATGAGATCATGTCTCAGGTATGATATGATGCCTTATATGTGGCTGGTTGAATTCGAGTCACTTTTGGCCAAGAATCCAAATGCCATGATAAACACTGGCTGGTTACAGTTGGGCCACTTTTGGCCCAAAATTGAAATGCGGCACAAACCTTACACACAACACACTTGCCATTGCGGGCGAGAGAGCGGGCGTGATGGAAAGGCCAACATTTATACATCTTACCTCCTAATCCAATGGAGAGATTTGAAATTGACATCCAACTCTACTCCTCCCACATCCTGCAGTCAGCTGTACTTGGTCATGCATCTCCCTTCTAACCCCGCCCCAAGTAAGTTTGTCATCTAAACCACAACCATTTCCCAACATATACTTATTATGATGACTAACTGTAATATGTTATCATCTTATGTAGTTATGACTATGTATTATACTTATGTATTTAGCTAACTTGGAGAGTTAGCTGTGTAGGCAGTGGTAGCTAATAGTATAACCATAAATCTAAATTGACTAAACCCTTAGCCAAGGTGGCTTTAGTTATCTATAGCCAAAGCACATTTACGATATAGTTTGCATGTTCTCTTGTGCTCTAACCTTTACCCACACACAAACACACATGGAAAACTCTCTTTTATTCAAAATATATGAAATATTTTTCTGAAAGTGTAGGAAATATTTGAAATGCAAAATGTATAAAATATTTCACTGAATCAAGTTTATTTTTTGTAGCCTTTATTGGAACAACATCAACCACAGTAAACAAGTTGGATTTGAACATTATATGTGAGTGTGTGTCTGTTCTTTGTCATATCTGGGTCTCTTCCTATATTCTCCATCTTTCTGGCCCTAAAGCAACACATGGAAGTTTGCTATTGACTGGAGAACTCGGCTCTTTTAATAAGCATGTCATAGCACAGTGCTATCACGGACACTATCAGTCTCATGTACTCCGAGAAGTCAATACTGCCATCCATGTTTAAATCCGACAAATCGTAGATCGATTTCATTGAATGGTTTTCATCGTTCTGTTTTAGGAAGGGAAAATGGGAGTATGGACAAAAAAGAGGGGAGGTGAGATAAAGTGAAAAATCCAATATTTTTCAAACCAATTGCAAATGTGGTGGTACTAACTGGTGAATGAAAATAAACAATATTATACAGGTATCCCAATTTGATAGAATACTATGAACGGTACAACTGTAACATTGATCAGCAGGATTGTGTTTCCATCCGCATTCACCAGCACTGCTTTACATCTAAGCCATATGGGTCTAAACATAATAATTTAAATAGTTTGTTACAGCTTTGAATCAACTTCTAAGGTTTCTAAGGTAGGCAATTTGGTCACTGTTATGAGTATGGTTAGTATCTTATGGTTATAGACACATTAGGGGCCACATGCATAAACAGTGCTGAGCAGAGAAATGCCCTCAGAAAGCCGCGTAAGGTTTCCATGCAGAATTCAGATGTATAAAATAACACGTGCTGTGAGAATCTGCGTACCTCTGCACACACTGGACACAATATGTCCGCAATGTTTGTCGTCAGTGTGATATGGCGACATAGTGACCAAAAGGCAGAGGTAGAAAATGCAAAACGTTTTTAAAGCAGATTTACGATCGCATTTTTTTACTCTTGAGTTTTATACATGTGGCCCAAGGTATCTTACATTTTACATCGTTTATTCATAGTTTTAAAAAAAATTATATTAAAATTATTTTAAAAATATTTTTTCATTACCTTTTTTATTTAATGTTTTTTATTTCAAGCTTTAGCTAAATTAAAGCATTTTCAGCTATGTATACAAATATTTTATAGAACTTCTTGTTGGTGTTTTTGTTGTAAAAATATGGCTCTTACCTCAAATATCCCTCTCATCTCATTCTTGAGGAGATCAATCAGATCACCCTTGGAGAGGGTAAATGGGTTCCCTTTCTTTCCAGCGTACTTGACGAAAGCGGAAATTATCCCCACCATTGCTTTCTCAGTCTCGCTGGCCATGGCGACTGTGGGATGGAGGGTAAAGATATTATGCAATGCTCTACGCAACTGCTGCTGTGGAACGTATGTAAAAATGAAACTAAGTTACAGATACTGAACATTGAAAAGGGAGGCATGGGAATTTTTTGTACAAACTAAAATAATGATAGACTAGTGATAAGAATGATAGTTTTGGTATATGAGAGAAAAATGTTTATTGTCATGTGTTATAATATACAACTGCAGGTCTTTGGTGAAACCATATAAATGGACTGTATATGAACCTCATGTTATATTATAATGTATATATTATGGTATAGAAAATAAATATAAGAAGAGGTAAAACATTGGAGGATCAGAACATTTTAGGTTGTGATCAGTTGTGATTGGTTAAACAGAATGTGAGACGTCACATTTAATGATGCTGTTAATGGCTATTCAGGTTTATTTTCTAGGTTTGTTTGCGATTTGGGCTGCAATAGAGGGGAAACTACTCTGAAAGTGCCTGAATGAGCAATTACATCACACTGAAAGTACAGCCAAGAGAATTACATGTAGTACTCATTTTTTAATAATAATAAAATTATAATAATGTAATACAAATTTTTATTATAACAAAAACATAAAAAATTAAGTGACTAAAAATTCAAGTACAGTTAGTTGAGTTTTATAAAAAAATACCAAACATAATGTGTGTCACTCATTTTTTCATGTTTTATAGAAGAACATTTAAATTAGTAGGCAGACAGCACTACAAAACTCCAAGGCACTCAATCTCCAGTTTAACAAGTGTAAAAAAAAATATTATTTGGCTATATCACAATAGCGAAGTGCACCAAAACGTGTCGGCAACACATTCCTTCATCAGAGAACCCTGTTTTTACTATTTTTGTAAAAATGATTTAATCTTGCACTTTTACAATCTTTACAAACAAGGGCATAATGGTGGTAAAACCAATGGATGTCCTCAGATTACATTACATTACATTACAGTCATTTAGCAGACGCTTTTATCCAAAGCGACGTACAGTAAGTGCATATAGAAAGGTCATCAAAGTAACTACAGAACAGATAAGAAAGCACATTCTTCCCATACAGTATCAGCGCAGAATCTCTAATGTTATCTAACATTTAATTTTTCAGATTTGACATATGTTAATATTCACCTTTATATGGGTTCTTAGATTATTGTCTTTGGCTTGCAAAGCTCACACGCAACAAGATTTTCTTTTTGTTAAGTTAATAGAAAGTATTTGCTTAACCCTCCTATTAAGTTGACATTTTACGACACCTTTTATGTTGGGGGTCAAATTGACCCCAACCGTTTAAACCGACACACAATTATTGTAATAGAAAACTTTGACACTTTGACAATAAAAACACTTTGTGTGTCACCTTAATGTCTTAATGTTTCCCAATTGACTAGCCTTTTATCCCTGAATTTTAACATTCTGTGATAAACTTCTCATTTCAGAGCCGGAGGTAAGTGAATGTTTGTGAAGTTTAAAACCTCTATGGGAAAGTATCCAGAATCATTCACATAAAATCAGAGATAAAATCTTTTAATTTGCATATATTTTTATACAGCTACAGAGCCAGGAATCAAATTACCACACTTCCCAAATGAAACGTCTGTATGCAAAGTTGGTCCAGGATTTTTGAAAACAGCATTATGTTTCTTGCAGGTTTACTTTTTAATCCCACCAAATTAGGAAAATTATGCAAGATGGAAAAAATAAGATGAACTGGTTTTTAAGAGTCAAACACTGAATGGGGTCAAATTGACCCTGAACATAATATGGGGGTTAAATAGGGCCATGGCTGTTCCCCAGACATGACACACAAAATTGAAATTAAACTAGTGGTTTAGCTACATGTAGTTAATCTACTCCCCAACACTGTAGAGGACAATAGACTGTCTTTACACTGTGCAATGGTGTTTACAGAGTTGAGTTTGCAACTGCGGCTAAGAGTGATAATTGTGATAGTATTGGTAAATGATAGAAAAATGTTTACTGTAATGCGTTCTGCTCTAATATACATCAGCAAGTCTTGGGTAAAACTGACTGTATATTATTTTCAACCTGGTCTCACAGGAATCCGTGAAATAGCCACGGACGTTTAACTCAAAATCCGTGGTGGGCCCACGGAATCACTGAAATGTCCGTGAAACACACACGGATTTCGCTCCAATACAAGTTAATGACACTCATATACATAAGACATTTAATGTAAAACAAGCAAACAAACAAAAAAACGAACTGAATGTATCAAAAGTGTGTTTCCCAATGAGATAACAACGTCCGTTGAGCAAAATCTGCACTCAGTTGTTGAAACGGGGATCCGTGAAATAGCCACGGGATATGAGTGTCATTAACTTGTATTACGGGATATGAGTGTCATTAACTTGTATTGGAGCGAAATCCGTGTGTGTTTCACGGACATTTCAGTGATTCCGTGGGCCCACCACGGATTTTGAGTTAAACGAATGTCCGTGGCTATTTCACGGATTCCTGTGAGATCATGTTGATTATTTTGTAATGTATATATTGTAATATAAAAATAAATAAGAAAAGGTGAAACATTGCAAAAGAAAGATAAGAACATTCAAAGTTGTGATTAGTTACTATTGAAACTACAGCACATCTTAAATGCCTAGTACTTTGATCAGAAATTATATGTTGATAGATAAACTAGCATTAAAAGACAATTAGTAAGTTAATCCATTCTCTCGTGGTCAACATCTGTCAAGCCATAACCAGACTGTTCCACATGATACACTACACCCTTCCTGTTGCTTCTCACAAAGGATTTATACCCCTGTATTAGCCAAAGTAGACCACAAAGGAAGAGTACAATTAGATACACAGAAAAGGAAGGGGAATTACTAGTTTAACTCATACCGTTCTGGACATTGCCCTAATCTGTATTCCTCTTGTAACATTAGTGCGCTTAACAAGAGAGAGAAGGAAAGAGAAGAGACAGACAAGAAGTGAAGGAGAGAGAGATGGAGAGAGAGACAGAGATAGAGTGTGAGAGAGAGAGAGAGAGAGAGAGAGAGAGAGAGAGAGAGAGAGAGAGAGAGAGAGAGAGAGAATAAGTTTCAGGCTAAACCAGTTCAATCTATATCACATCATCTTCTCTCTCTCCTCCACCTGTCTTTTCCCATTTTTCTTTTTCCTTTTATCTGCTGTGTTATTCCATTGGGTCTCACTGTCACAGACCAGCTTCCTTTATTTGTTATCCCCATATCATTAGTTTCAGATGAGTCACAGATTTAGAAAGTTCCACAATGTGCACAATGTCTGACTCAGCTTATTGGATGTGGCATGTTTTAAAATTATAATTTTTTAATAGATATTTTATTTCATACAATTATTATATGCATATACATATAGTACATATAATTTCTGTCTTATTTTTTTATTGCTTTGGGTCAATCCTTTGTCCATTACATATTTATTATCTTGCATATCTCTCCTGGCACTAATCTGCATTTTAATGGTGTGGATTAAAAAGAAGGAGAGAGAGAGTGAAGAGAGAAGGAGAGATGGTCTGGAATGAGTACAGGTAGAAGAGGTAGAAGAGGTGGAGAGAGAAAAGTGGAAAAATACACTCTGACGGGCACAGCTGCATAGTACTGCGATTGGCAAATGAACAGAATCTACACAAAGTACTCCTGTTTTAGACACCTGAGGCGGCTTCTAAAAAAGCCATCTACAAATCCAGAATCAAGATGGTGAATAAAAAAGTCTGGAATAGTTCAAACTTAACTGTTTAAACTGGATATACAACACACTGAATACTATAAAAGAAATATCCTGATACATACATGTACATTATTCATTCAAAAATGTACTTACATTTTCAAAATACGTCTATATTAATTTGAATATATTTATAAATTTTACTCACTTTGGTTATGTTGCTGGGAGTGAATGAGAGAAGAAGAGAGAGAGTGAAGGCAGGGAGGTGTGACACACATTTTATACTGTGAATGCCACTCCTTCCATTCCTCCCCCTGCTCCGGTTCAACTCCTCTTTTTCTCTCTCTTTCATTTCTCCCATACATTTTTAAATTCTTATTAGGGGGCCAAGCAGCGAAGCTGCTGGAACCCTATTGTATTTCGACGTATTATTACGCTTTCTTCTGCTATTTTTTCCAATTCTCGCATAACCACCTGGTTGGTTTTTACGAAACTTTGCAGATTGATAGAGGGGTACCCCAAATGGGAAAAACCAACATTTTATTCAGATTGCCCTCATGGTGGCGCTATAACAGTGAATTGAAATGGCAATCTTGAAACACTCATAACTCTTGAACCGTTACTCCGATTGACACAAAATCAACGTTCCCAGATCTGCCATTTGGACCAATGAAGTCTGCCATATTGGATTTTTTGCCATTTTTAATTTTTTGAAAAACCTTTGAAATATATCTCCTCCTAGATGCATTGACCGATTTTCATAAACTTTGGAATTTAGCATCTACTCTTTAAAAACGTTATATAAACGAAGTTGCTATGATTAAAATTGTGCCTGCAACAAGCCAATGAATTTGCATGTGGGCGTGGCTTTTTACCAAAAAAATCCAAATCAATATGATGGAATACGACTAAACTTGGTAGGTCCATTCAGAACTGCATCCCGAGGAGAACTCCAGAGTGATGGTTTGAGGCTCGTTTGATACCTCAGACTCTTGATTACTTACAGCCACTCAGCCAACCATGGATTCCATACTGTTCCAGTGTATTTTACAGCTTAATCTAGTCCCACCCATCAATTCCCATAGAGATCCATTCAAATGCAGAGAGGTTATAGTATTGCTGAAAATAAAATATCAAGAGACTTTTGATATCCCTTTATACCCAGTCATGACCCCCCATTACAGTATAATTCTTAAAGGAGCTGACTAAATTAATGAATGCAAAAAGGGTAGGTGCAATAAGCTAAGGCTTCAGCCTACACCTTTTTGGTCAACCTGTTTTGTGTTTTTTTTGATTGTATGAGCTGTATAATGACCAAAATAAACTAAACTAAAAGAAAAAATAAACTAAATGATAGCATCGCCTGTTTACCTGTGGTACATTCCAAACAGGTGTTTTTTTAACTTTCCAGTTTTTTTTTGGCCCTGTCCCAACTTTTTTGGAATGTGTTGTAGGCATCAAATTCAGAATTACATTGACAAAAATCAATAATGTTGATAAGGTAAAACATTATGATACCTTACATGTGGCTGGTTGAATTCGAGTCACTTTTGGCCAAGAATCCAAATGCCATGATAAACCATGGCTGGTTACAGTTGGGCCACTTTTGGCCCAAAATTGAAATGCGGCACAAACCTTACACACAACACACTTGCCATTGCCATAAGTGACCCTTGCCTAGACTCAACCATATTTGGCCCGGAATCGTCTGGAATATGTTTGGAACAATTTTTTTCACCTCTGTCAAAACTCCAGAATATCAATGCAGCACCATATCTTGGTTGAAAGAACCACGATTTCGGAATGCATGTTGTCAGTTTGTCAGTATCATCTTTGAAGGTTTTGATGCAATGGGTATTTATCAATTTGACTGCGCTGTTTGTCTGTTGTACCAGATATTGGTATTCATTTTTCAGTTCTTCAACCTAATCGCATGTTTTATGTAGGCTATAGCTACTGATCTGTTTACTCTCAAACCAGCTGATCGTTTCAGCCAGACTTTTGCCATGTTACACACACAACTTGAGTGCACTTAAACCAATGACACAGCAGTATTTGGTGTGATGTCCAGATCCACAAATCTGGAGTGTTAACTGGCTTGAGTATTAAGTATTAGGCCTACATATGGTAGCCTACAAAACTACAGAATATCTGCCCCATCTTGTTTTGCATAGTTTTATAGAAAAGTCTGAACCTTGCTCTATCAAGCTCATTAGAAGCACCATATAGTGTAAACTTCTGCTTGGACAATGCTTGAAAATCGCATTGACTACTTCAATTAATTTGTCAGGTTTTGGGGAAATGCTAACTTTCTGGGGAAAAAATATGACCATTGCAGGTTAGCCTAAATGAACGTCATTTGGCATCAAGAGTGTTTTATCGTATAATTTCAACCTGTAATTTGCATTGTCTAAGACAATTGCAATTACATTGTTGAAATCAACCCTAAAATAGGCATTGTTTGATGCTATCCACGACTAAGCTGGAATTTAGGGCATCAAGGTAGGTTGCACAGTGACGGCAAGCATAACTTAATTAAAAATTGATGCTATTGATTTTTGCTACTTGCAGAACAAATTAAATGTGCAAAACATTGTCTGTACCAACTGTTGACTCGCCTGTGGCCACAGCCTGCTGTTAACTGATTTGACCAGGTTTTCCGTTTAAAAATGCATGTAATTTTGGATTTATCAAGTTTTTCAACTGGAATGTTTGCACTCAAAAAGGCATCCATCAAATCTTGGATGACATCTGTCTGCTGCTCAATTCTGTCCCCCCCCCCCCCCCCCAGTGACAGTGCATTTCTATGGCGCTTGACCAGGTTTTGTAAATTTGTAAATTTGTAAATTTTTTGTAAATTTGAAATAAAGAAACGTAACCGAAAAGTTTAAATAAAGAAATTATAAATCAACCCAACAAAATAGTATGAAAATTTTAATTTGAACATAACTGCATTTGCATTTGTATCTTTCAGTTAAAATTCCTCTTTTAATGACAATGTCTTTCAGTTTCAGTTTTTTAAAACCAATTTTAGCCTTGTTTCGGTGTGGGGTGAGGTTGGATACCCCCATCATGCCGAGAGGCATCTGACTGCCGGCTGCAGGACAGAGCGGGCATGATGGAAAGGCCAACATTTATACATCTTACCTCCTAATCCAATGGAGAGATTTGAAATTGACATCCAACTCTACTCCTCCCACATCCTGCAGTCAGCTGTACTTGGTCATGCATCTCCCTTCTAACCCCGCCCCAAGTAAGTTTGTCATCTGTACCACAACAATTTCCCAACATATACTTATTATGATGACTAATTGTAATATGTTATCATCTTATGTAATTATGACTATGTATTATACTTATGTATTTAGCTAACTTGGACAGTTAGCTGTGTAGGCAGTGGTAGCTAATAGTATAACCATAAATATAAATTTACTAAACCCTTAGCCAAGGTGGCTTTAGTTAACTATAGCCAAAGCACATTTCCGATATAGTTTGCATGTTCTCTTGTGCTCTAACCTTTACCCACACACAAACACACACGGAAAACTCTCTTTTATTCAAAATGTATGAAATATTTCTCTGAAAGTGTATGAAATATTTGAAATACAAAATGTATAAAATATTTCACTGAATCAAGTTTATTTTTTGTAGCCTTTATTGGAACAACATCAACCACAGTAAACAAGTTGGATTTTAACATTATATGTGAGTGTGTGTCTGTTCTTTGTCATATCTGGGTCTCTTCCTATATTCTCCATCTTTCTGGCCCTACAGCAACACATGGAAGTCTGCTATAAACTGAAGGACTGTGGCTTCACTTTTTGGAAAATAACTCATAGCACAGCGTTGTAAGGCATGCTATCATGGTGACGTACTCTTGGAAGTCAACACTGCCATCTTTGTTGTCATCCAGATCCTTGAAGAGCTTTACCATTGCTGCTTCGTCTGAAGTTTTCTGTTTTAGGAAGGACGGGGAAATGGGAGTATGAAAGATAGAGGGGAGGTTAGATAAAGTCAAAAATCAAAGCAATTGTGGTGGTACTAACAGGTGTATGAAAATAAACAATATTATACAGGTATCCCAATTTGATAGAATACTATGAATGGTACAACTGTAACATCGATCAGCAGGATTGTGTTTCCATCCGCATTCACCATCACTGCTTTACATCTAAGCCATATGGGTCTAAATATAATAATTTCAATAGTTTGTTACAGCTTTGAATCAACGCCTAAGGTATCTAAGGTAGGAAAGATGAGTGACTGTGGGCACTGTTATGTATGGTTAGTTATTTTATGGTTATAGGCACATAAGGTGTCTTGAATTTTACACCTTTTATTTACTCTTTTATTATTTTAAAATAATTTTTATTATCTTTTTTACGTCAGTTTTTTAATTTAAGGCTTTAGTTAAATTAATGCATTTTCAGCTATGATTTATGTACAAACTTTGTATACAAATGCTTTATAAAACTTTCTGTTGTTGTTTTTGTAGATGGAAGAATATGGCTCTTACCGCAAATATGTCTCCCATCTCATCTATCAAGAGGTTCTTCAGCTCACCCTTGGAGAGGGTCATTTTGTCCCCGTCCTTTCCAGAGTACTTGTGGAAAATGGCAATTATCGTCGCCATTGCTCCCTGAATCTTGCTGGCCATGGCGACTGTGGGATGGAGGGTAAAGATATTATGCAATGCTCTACGCAACTGCTGCTGTGGAACGTATGTAAAAATGAAACTAAGTTACAGATACTGAACATTGAAAAGGGAGGCATGGGAATTTTTTGTACAAACTAAAATAATGATAGACTAGTGATAAGAGTGATAGTTTTGGTATATGAGAGAAAAATGTTTATTGTCATGTGTTCTAATATACAACAGCAAGTCTTTGGTGAAACCATAGAAATGGACTGTATATGAACCTCATGTTATATTATAATGTATATATTATGGTATAGAAAATAAATATAAGAAAAGGTAAAACATTGAAGGATCAGAACATTTAAGGTTGTGATCAGTTGTGATTGGTTAAACAGAATGAGAGACGTCACATTTAATGATGCTGTTAATGGCTATTCAGGTTTATTTTCTAGGTTTGTTTGCGATTTGGGCTGCAATAGAGGGGAAACTACTCTGAAAGTGCCTGAATGAGCAATTACATCACACTGAAAGTACAGCCAAGAGAATTACATGTAGTACTCATTTTTTAATAATAATACAATTATAATAATGTAATACTAATTTTTATTATAACAAAAACATAAAAAATGAAGTGACTAAAAATTCAAGTACAGTTAGTTGAGTTTTATTAAAAAAATACCAAACATAATGTGTGTCACTCATTTTTTCATGTTTTATAGAAGAACATTTAAATTAGTAGGCAGACAGCACTACAAAACTCCAAGGCACTCAATCTCCAGTTTAACAAGTGTAAAAAAAAATATTATTTGGCTATATCACAATAGCGAAGCGCACCAAAACGTGTCGGCAACACATTCCTTCATCAGAAAACCCTGTTTTTACTATTTTTGTAAAAATTATTTAATCTTGCACTTTTACAATCTTTACAAACAAGGACATAATGGTGGTAAAACCAATGGATGTCCTCAGATTACATGCCAGTGCAGAATCTCTAATGTTATCTAGCATTTCATTTTTCAAGTTTAACATATGTTAATATTCACCTTTATATGGGTTCTTAGATTATTGTCTTTGGCTTGCAAAGCTCACACGCAACAAGATTTTCTTTTTGTTAAGTTAATAGAAAGTATTTGCTTACTCCTCCTATTAAGTTGACATTTTAAGACACCTTTTATGTTGGGGGTCAAATTGACCCCAACCGTTTAAACCGACACAAAATTATTGTAATAAAAAACTTTGACACTTTGACAATAGAAACACTTTGTGTGTCACCTTAATGTCTTAATGTTTCCCAATTGACTAGCCTTTTATCCCTGAATGTTAAGATTCTGTGATAAACTTCTAATTTCAGAGCCGGAGGTAAGTGAATGTTTGTGAAGTTTAAAACCTCTACGGGAAAGTATCCAGAATCATCCACATAAAATCAGAGATAAAAAATTGAAATTTGGATATTTTTTTATACAGCTACAGAGCCAGGAATTAAATTACCACACTTCTGACCCCAAATGAAATGTCTGTATACAAAGTTGGTCCAGAAATTTTGAAAACAGCATTATGTTTATTGCAGGTTTACTATTTAATCCCACCAAATTCAGAAAGTTATGCAAGATGGAAAAAATAAGATGAACTGGTTTTTAAGAGTCAAACACTGAATGGGGTCAAATTGACCCTGAACACAATAGGGGGGTTAAATAGGGCCATGGCTGTTCCCCAGACATGACACACAAATTGAAATTAAACTAGTGGTTTAGCTACATGTAGTTAATCTACTCCCCAACACTGTAGAGGACAATAGACTGTCTTTACACTGTGCAATGGTGTTTACAGAGTTGAGTTTGCAACTGCGGCTAAGAGTGATAATTGTGATAGTATTGGTAAATGAGAGAAAAATGTTTACTGTAATGCGTTCTGCTCTAATATACATCAGCAAGTCTTGGGTAAAACTGACTGTATATTATTTTGTAATGTATATATTGTAATATAAAAATAAATAAGAAAAGGTGAAACATTGCAAAAGAAAGATAAGAACATTCAAAGTTGTGATTAGTTACTATTGAAACTACAGCACATCTTAAATGCCTAGTACTTTGATCAGAAATTATATGTTGATAGATAAACTAGCATTAAAAGACAATTAGTAAGTTAATCCATTCTCTCGTGGTCAAAGTCTGTCAAGCCATAACCAGACTGTTCCACATGATACACTACACCCTTCCTGTTGCTTCTCACAAAGGATTTATACCCCTGTATTAGCCAAAGTAGACCACAAAGGAAGAGTACAATTAGATACACACAAAAGGAAGGGGAATTACTAGTTTAAGTCATATCATTCTGGACATTGCCCTACTCTATATGCCTCTTGTAACATTAGTGTGCTTAACAAGAGAGAGAAGGAAAGAGAAGAGACAGACAAGAAGTGAAGGAGAGAGAGATGGAGAGAGATGGAGAGAGCGAGAGAGAGAGAGAGAGAGAGAGAATAAGTTTCAGGCTAAACCAGTTCAATCTATATCACATCATCTTCTCTCTCTCCTCCACCTGTCTTTTCCCATGTTTCTCTTCCTTTCTTTCTGCTGGGTCTCACTGTCACAGACCAGCTTCCTTTATTTGTCATCCCCATATCATTAGTTTCAGATGAGTCACAGATTTAGAAAGTTCCACAATGTGCACAATGTCTGACTCAGCTTATTGGATGTGGCATGTTTTAAAATTATAATTTTTTAATAGATATTTTATTTCATACAATTATTATATGCATATACATATAGTACATATAATTCCTGTCTTATTTTTTTATTGCTTTGGGTCAATCCTTTGTCCATTACATATTTATTATCTTGCATATCTCTCCTCGGACTAATCTGAATTTTAATGGTGTGGATTAAAAAGAAGGAGAGAGAGAGTGAAGAGAAAAGGAGAGATGGTCTAGAATGGGTACAGGTAGAAGAGGTAGAAGAGGTGGAGAGAGAAAAGTGGAAAAATACACTCTGACGGGCACAGCTGCATAGTACTGCGATTGGTAAATGAACAGAATCTACAGAAACTACTCCTGTTTTAGACACCTGGGGCGGCTTCTAAAAAAGCCATCTACAAATCCAGAATCCAGATGGTGAATAAAAAAGTCTGGAATAGTTCAAACTTAACTGTTTAAACTGGATATAAACACACTGAATACTATACAAGAAATATCCTGATACATACATGTACATTATTCATTAAAACATTTACTTACATTTTCAAAATGCGTCTATATTAATTTTAGTATATTTCTAAATGAATCTTACTCACTTTGGTTATGTTGCTGGGAGTGAATGAGAGAAGAAGAGAGAAAGTGAAGACAGGGGGGTGTGACACACATTTTATACTGTGAATGCCACTCCTTCCATTCCTCCCCCTGCTCCGGTTCAACTCCTCTTTTTCTCTCTCTTTCATGTCTCCCATACATTTTTTAATTCTTATTAGGGGGCCAAGCAGCGAAGCTGCTGGAACCCTATTGTATTTTGACGTATTATTACGCTTTCTTCTGCTGTTTTTTCCAGTTCTCGCATAACCATCTGGTTGGTTTTTACAAAACTTTGCAGATTGATAGAGGGGTACCCCAAATGGGGAAAACCAACATTTTATTCAGATTGCCCTCATGGTGGCGCTATAACAGTGAATTGAAATGGTAATCTTGAAACACTCATAACTCTTGAACCGTTACTCCGATTGACACAAAATCAACGTCCCCAGATCTGCCATTTGGACCAATGAAGTCTGCCATATTGGATTTTTTGCCATTTAAATTTTTTTGAAAAACCTTTAAAATATATCTCCTCCTAGATGCATTGACCGATTTTCATAAACTTTGGAATTTAGCATCTATTCTTTATATAAACGAAGTTGCTATGATTAAAATTGTGCCTGCAACAAGCCAATGAATTTGCATGTGGGCGTGGCTTTTTACCAAAAAAATCCAAATCAATATGATGGAATACGACGAAACTTGGTAGGTCCATTCAGAACTGCATCCCGAGGAGAACTCCAGAGTGATGGTTTGAGGCTCGTTTGATACCTCAGACTCTTGATTACTTACAGCCACTCAGCCAACCATGGATTCCATACTGTTCCAGTGTATTTTACAGCTTAATCTAGTCCCACCCATCAATTCCCATAGAGATCCATTCAAATGCAGAGAGGTTATAGTATTGCTGAAAATAAAATATCAAGAGTCTTTTGATATCCCTTTATACCCAGTCATGATAGCATCGTCTGTTTACCTGTGGTACATTCCAAACAGGTGTTTTTTTAACTTTCCAGTTTTTTTTTGGCCCTCTCCCAACTTTTTTGGAACGTGTTGTAGGCATCAAATTCAGAATTACATTGACAAAAATCAATAATGTTCATAAGGTAAAACATTATGATACCTTACATGTGGCTGGTTGAATTCTAGTCACTTTTGGCCAAGAATCCAAATGCCATGATAAACACTGGCTGGTTACAGTTGGGCCACTTTTGGCCCAAAATTGAAATGCGGCACAAACCTTACACACAACACACTTGCCATTGCCATAAGTGACCCTTGTCTAGACTCAACCATATTTGGCCCGGAATCGTCTGGAATATGTTTGGAACAATTTTCTTCACCTCTGTCAAAACTCCAGAATATCAATGCAGCACCATACCTTGGTTGAAAGAACCACGATTTCGGAATGCATGTTGTCAGTTTGTCAGTATCATCTTTGAAGGTTTTGATGCAATGGGTATTTATCAATTTGACTGTTGTACCAGATATTGGTATTCATTTTTCAGTTCTTCAACCTAATCGCATGTTTTATGTAGGCTATAGCTACTGATCTGTTTACTCTCAAACCAGCTGATCATTTGAGCCAGACTTTTGCCATGTTGCACACACAACTTGAGTGCACTTAAACCAATGACACAGCAATATTTGGTGTGATGTCCAGATCCACAAATCTGGAGTGTTAACTGGCTTGAGTATTAAGTATTAGGCCTACATATGGTAGCCTACAAAACTACAGAATATCTGCCCCATCTTGTTTTGCATAGTTTTATAGTAAAGTCTGAACCTTGCTCTATCAAGCTCATTAGAAGCACCATATAGCGTAAATTTCTGCTTGGACAATGCTTGAAAATCTCATTGACTACTTCAATTAATTTGTCAGGTTTTGGGGAAATGCTAGCTTTCTGGGAAAAAAATATGACCATTGCAGGTTAACCTAAATGAACCTCATTTGGCATCAAGAGTGTTTTATCGTATAATTTCAACCTGTAATTTGCATTGTCTAAGACAATTGCAATTACATTGTTGAAATCAACCCTAAAATAGGCATTGTTTGATGCTATCCACGACTAAGCTGGAATTTAGGGCATCAAGGTAGGTTGCACAGTGACGGCAAGCATAACTTAATTAAAAATTGATGCTATTGATTTTTGCTACTTGCAGAACAAATGAAATGTGCAAAACATTGTCTGTACCAACTGTTGACTCGCCTGTGGCCACAGCCTGCTGTTAACTGATTTGACCAGGTTTTCCGTTTAAAAATGCATGTAATTTTGGATTTATCAAGTTTTTCAACTGGAATGTTTGCACTCAAAAAGGCATCCATCAAATCTTGGATGACATCTGTCTGCTGCTCAATTCTGTCCCCCCCCCAGTGACAGTACATTTCTATGGCACTTGACCAGGTTTTGTAAATTTTTGTAAATTTGAAATAAAGAAACGTAACCGAAAAGTTTAAATAAAGAAATTATAAATCAACCCAACAAAATAGTATGAAAATTTGAATTTGAACATAACTGCATTTGCATTTGCATTTGTATCTTTCAGTTAAAATTCCTCTTTTAATGACAATGTCTTTCAGTTTCAGTTCTTTAAAACCAATTTTAGCCTTGTTTCGGTGTGGGGTGAGGTTGGATACCCCCATCATGCCGAGAGGCATCTGACTGCCGGCTGCAGGACAGAGCGGGCATGATGGAAAGGCCAACATTTATACATCTTACCTCCTAATCCAATGGAGAGATTTGAAATTGACATCCAACTCTACTCCTCCCACATCCTGCAGTCAGCTGTACTTGGTCATGCATCTCCCTTCTAACCCCGCCCCAAGTAAGTTTGTCATCTGAACCACAACAATTTCCCAACATATACTTATTATTATGACTAATTGTAATATGTTATCATCTTATGTAATTATGACTATGTATTATACTTATGTATTTAGCTAACTTGGAGAGTTAGCTGTGTAGGTAGTGGTAGCTAATAATATAACCATAAATCTAAATTTACTAAACCCTTAGCCAAGGTGGCTTTAGTTAACTATAGCCAAAGCACATTTACGATATAGTTTGCATGTTCTCTTGTGCTCTAACCTTTACCCACACACAAACACACACGGAAAACTCTCTTTTATTCAAAATATATGAAATATTTTTCTGAAAGTGTAGGAAATATTTGAAATGCAAAATGTATAAAATATTTCACTGAATCAAGTTTATTTTTTGTAGCCTTTATTGG
Source organism: Ilyophis sp. 1 JC-2022 (assembly GCA_022702515.1). NCBI lineage: Eukaryota > Metazoa > Chordata > Actinopteri > Anguilliformes > Synaphobranchidae > Ilyophis > Ilyophis sp. 1 JC-2022. The sequence continues at coordinate 84,052,594 of CM040406.1, forward strand.
AACAACATCAACCACAGTAAACAAGTTGGATTTTAACATTATATGTGAGTGTGTGTCTGTTCTTTGTCATATCTGGGTCTCTTCCTATATTCTCCATCTTTCTGGCCCTAAAGCAACACATGGAAGTTTGTTATTTACTGGAGAACTCGTCTATTTTCTTAATCATGTCATAGGCCAGTTCTGTCACGAACACTATCAGTCTCATGTACTCCGAGAAGTCAATACTGCCATCCATGGTTAAATCCAACCAATCGGAGATCGATTTCACTGTTGGGTTTCCACGGTTCTGTTTTAGGAAGGGAAAATGGGAGTATGGACAAAAAAGAGGGGAGGTGAGATAAAGTGAAAAATCCAATATTTTTCAAACCAATTGCAATTGTGGTGGTACTAACTGGTGAATGAAAATAAACAATATTATACAGGTATCCCAATTTGATAGAATACTATGAACGGTACAACTGTAACATTGATCAGCAGGATTGTGTTTCCATCCGCATTCACCCGCATTGCTTTCCATCTAAGCCATATGGGTCTAAATATAATAATTTCAATAGTTTGTTACAGCTTTGAATCAACTTCTAAGGTGTCTAAGGTAGGCAATTTGGTCACTGTTATGAGTATGGTTAGTATCTTATGGTTATAGACACATAAGGGGCCACATGCATAAACAGTGCTGAGCAGAGAAATGCCCTCAGAAAGCCGCGTAAGGTTGCCATGCAGAATTCAGATGTATAAAATAACACGTGCTGTGAGAATCTGCGTACCTCTGCACACACTGGACACAATATGTCCGCAATGTTTGTCGTCAGTGTGATATGGCGACATAGTGACCAAAAGGCAGAGGGAGAAAATGCAAAACTTTTTTAAAGCAGATTTTCGATCGCATTTTTTTACTCTGAGTTTTATACATGTGGCCCAAGGTATCTTACATTTTACATAGTTTATTCATAGTTTTTTTAAAAATAATATTAAAATTATTTTTAAAATATTTTTTCATTACCTTTTTTATTTAATGTTTTTTATTTCAAGCTTTAGCTAAATTAAAGCATTTTCAGCTATGATTTATGTATACAAATATTTTATAGAACTTCTTGTTGGTGTTTTTGTTGTAAAAATATGGCTCTTACCACAAATATGTCTCCCATCTCATTCTTGAGGAGATCAGTCAGCTCACCCTTGGAGAGGGTAAATTGGTCGCCTTCCTTTACAGCGTACTTGACGAAAGAGGTAATTAGCCCCGCCATTGCTTCCTTAAGCTCGCTGTCCATGGCGACTGTGGGATGGAGGGTAAAGATATTATGCAATGCTCTACGCAACTGCTCCAGTGGAACGTATGTAAAGATGAAACTAAGTTACAGATACTGAACATTGAAAAGGGAGGCATGGGAATTTTTTGTACAAACTAAAATAATTATAGACTCGTGATAAGAGTGATAGTTTTGGTATATGAGAGAAAAATGTTTATTGTCATGTGTTATAATATACAACTGCAGGTCTTTGGTGAAACCATAGAAATGGACTGTATATGAACCTCATGTTATATTATAATGTATATATTATGGTATAGAAAATAAATATAAGAAGAGGTAAAACATTGGAGGATCAGAACATTTAAGGTTGTGATCAGTTGTGATTGGTTAAACAGAATGAGAGACATCACATTTAATGATGCTGTTAATGGCTATTCAGGTTTATTTTCTAGGTTTGTTTGCTATTTGGGCTGCAATAGAGGGGAAACTACTCTGAAAGTGCCTGAATGAGCAATTACATCACACTGAAAGTACAGCCAAGAGAATTACATGTAGTACTCATTTTTTAATAATAATACAATTATAATAATGTAATACTAATTTTTATTATAACAAAAAAATAAAAAATAAAGTGACTAAAAATTCAAGTACAGTTAGTTGAGTTTTATTAAAAAAATACCAAATATAATGTGTGTCACTCATTTTTTCATGTTTTATAGAAGAACATTTAAATTAGTAGGCAGACAGCACTACAAAACTCCAAGGCACTCAATCTCCAGTTTAACAAGTGTAAAAAAAAATATTATTTGGCTATATCACAATAGCGAAGCGCACCAAAACGTGTCGGCAACACATTCCTTCATCAGAGAACCCTGTTTTTACTATTTTTGTAAAAATTATTTAATCTTGCACTTTTACAATCTTTACAAACAAGGGCATAATGGTGGTTTCTCATTCTCTCTATTTCCCTAGGAGACATTCCACTGACCCCAACACCCTGTGCCAGGAACCTCTGAGTCGTGATGGACAACAGGCTGTCCCTCTCCGAGAACATCGCAGTGGTAACCCGGGCACGCAGGTTCTTCCTGTACAACATCAGGAGAATCCGCCCCTTCCTCACCACCCACTCAACCCAGCTCCTGGTCCAAGCGATGGTGCTGTCTCGCCTGGACTATTGCAACTCTCTCCTGGCTGGCTTGCCAGCATCGGCCATTAGACCCCTTCAGCTTATCCAGAACGCAGCAGCGCGCCTGGTCTTCAACCTCCCCCGATACTCCCATGTCACCCCCCTGCTCATTGACCTCCACTGGCTACCGGTGATGGCCCGCATCAAATTCAAAACATTGGTGCTCGCCTTCCAGGCAGTCCGAGGATCTGCCCCCCCGTACCTCCAAAAGCTCATCAGACCCTACACACCTGCCAGATCTCTGCGTTCCGCCTCTTCAGGACGACTGGTACCCCCCCCTCTTCATACTAGCACCCGGTCTCGACGTCTGTCTGTCCTGGCCCCACGGTGGTGGAATGAGCTCCCCGTGGAGGTCAGAACAGCAGAAAGTCTGACCGCTTTCAAGCGCAGATTGAAGACTCACCTCTTCAAGCTGCACCTCTCTCCACCCCCCCTACCTCCTTGTGACTATTGTTATCAGAATTGCGTATTCCCCCCCCCCCTCCCCCCCACAAAAAAATAAAAAAAAAAAATAAATTCCCCAATCATACTGACTGCGCCTAGCGCTTAGATTCGTGTTTGCCTTTTTAGGATTGTTTTAACGCACTTGTTACTTGTTCGGAAATGCACTATGTACGTCGCTCTGGATAAGAGCGTCTGCTAAATGTCTATAATGTAATGGTAAAACCAATGGATGTCCTCAGATTACATGCCAGCGCAGAATCTCTAATGTTATCTAGCATTTAATCTTTCAGATTTGACATATGTTAATATTCACCTTTATATGGGTTCTTAAATTATTGTCTTTGGCTTGCAAAGCTCACACGCAACAAGATTTTCTTTTTGTTAAGTTAATAGAAAGTATTTGCTTAACCCTCCTATTAAGTTGACATTTTACGACACCTTTTATGTTGGGGGTCAAATTGACCCCAACCGTTTAAACCGACACACAATTATTGTAATAGAAAACTTTGACACTTTGACAATAAAAACACTTTGTGTGTCACCTTAATCTCTTAATGTTTCCCAATTGCGGGCTGCAGTGTAGCATAATGGGTAAGGAACTGGACTTGTAACCGTAAGGTTGCAGGTTCGATTCCCAGGTAGGACACTGCCGTTGTACCCTTGAGCAAGGTACTTAACCTGAATTGCTTCAGTATATATCCAGCTGTATAAATGGATAAATGTAATAAGATGTAATTAGAAGTTGTGTAAGTCGCTCTGGATAAGAGCGTCTGCTAAATGCCTATAATGTAATTGACTAGCCTTTTATCCCTGAATTTTAACATTCTGTGATAAACTTCTCATTTCAGAGCCGGAGGTAAGTGAATGTTTGTGAAGTTTAAAACCTCTATGGGAAAGTATCCAGAATCATTCACATAAAATCAGAGATAACATTTTTAAATTTGCATATTTTATTATACAGCTACAGAGCCAGGAATCAAATTACCACACTTCCCAAATGAAACGTCTGTATACAAAGTTGGTCCAGGATTTTTGAAAACAGCATTATGTTTCTTGCAGGTTTACTTTTTAATCCCACCAAATTAGGAAAATTATGCAAAATGGAAAAAATAAGATGAACTGGTTTTTAAGAGTCAAACACTGAATGGGGTCAAATTGACCCTGAACATAATATGGGGGTTAAATAGGGCCATGGCTGTTCCCCAGACATGACACACAAAATTGAAATTAAACTAGTGGTTTAGCTACATGTAGTTAATCTACTCCCCAACACTGTAGAGGACAATAGACTGTCTTTACACTGTGCAATGGTGTTTACAGAGTTGAGTTTGCAACTGCAGCTAAGAGTGATAATTGTGATAGTATTGGTAAATGAGAGAAAAATGTTTACTGTAATGCGTTCTGCTCTAATATACATCAGCAAGTCTTGGGTAAAACTGACTGTATATTATTTTGTAATGTATATATTGTAATATAAAAATAAATCAGAAAAGGTGAAACATTGCAAAAGAAAGATAAGAACATTCAAAGTTGTGATTAGTTACTATTGAAACTACAGCACACCTTAAATGCCTAGTACTTTGATCAGAAATTATATGTTGATAGATAAACTAGCATTAAAAGACAATTAGTAAGTTAATCCATTCTCTCGTGGTCAAAGTCTGTCAAGCCATAACCAGACTGTTCCACATGATACACTACACCCTTCCTGTTGCTTCTCACAAAGGATTTATACCCCTGTATTAGCCAAAGTAGACCACAAAGGAAGAGTACAATTAGATACACACAAAAGGAAGGGGAATTACTAGTTTAACTCATACCATTCTGGACATTGCCCTACTCTATATGCCTCTTGTAACATTAGTGCGCTTAACAAGAGAGAGAAGGAAAGAGAAGAGACAGACAAGAAGTGAAGGAGAGAGAGATGGAGAGAGAGACAGAGATAGAGTGAGAGAGAGAGAGAGAGAGAGAGAGAGAGAGAGAATAAGTTTCAGGCTAAACCAGTTCAATCTATATCACATCATCTTCTCTCTCTCCTCCACCTGTCTTTTCCCATTTTTCTTTTTCCTTTTATCTGCTGTGTTATTCCATTGGGTCTCACTGTCACAGACCAGCTTCCTTTATTTGTTATCCCCATATCATTAGTTTCAGATGAGTCACAGATTTAGAAAGTTCCACAATGTGCACAATGTCTGACTCAGCTTATTGGATGTGGCATGTTTCAAAATAAAAAAATTTTAATAGATATTTTATTTCATACAATTATTATATGCATATACATATAGTACATATAATTTCTGTCTTATTTTTTTATTGCTTTGGGTCAATCCTTTGTCCATTACATATTTATTATCTTGCATATCTCTCCTCGGACTAATCTGCATTTTAATGGTGTGGATTAAAAAGAAGGAGAGAGAGAGTGAAGAGAGAAGGAGAGATGGTCTGGAATGGGTACAGGTAGAAGAGGTAGAAGAGGTGGAGAGAGAAAAGTGGAAAAATACACTCTGACGGGCACAGCTGCAAAGTACTGCGATTGGCAAATGAACAGAATCTACAGAAACTACTCCTGTTTTAGACACCTGAGGCGGCTTCTAAAAAAGCCATCTACAAATCCAGAATCAAGATGGTGAATAAAAAAGTCTGGAATAGTTCAAACTTAACTGTTTAAACTGGATATACAACACACTGAATACTATAAAAGAAATATCCTGATACATACATGTACATTATTCATTCAAAAATGTACTTACATTTTCAAAATACGTCTATATTAATTTTAGTATATTTCTAAATGAATTTTACTCACTTCGGTTATGTTGCTGGGAGTGAATGAGAGAAGAAGAGAGAGAGTGAAGGCAGGGGGGTGTGACACACATTTTATACAGTGAATGCCACTCCTTCCATTCCTCCCCCTGCTCCGGTTCAACTCCTCTTTTTCTCTCTCTTTCATTTCTCCCATACATTTTTAAATTTTATTTCGACGTATTATTACGCTTTCTTCTGCTATTTTTTCCAATTCTCGCATAACCACCTGGTTGGTTTTTACGAAACTTTGCAGATTGATAGAGGGGTACCCCAAATGGGAAAAACCAACATTTTATTCAGATTGCCCTCATGGTGGCGCAATAACAGTGAATTGAAATGGCAATCTTGAAACACTCATAACTCTTGAACCGTTACTCCGATTGACACAAAATCAACGTTCCCAGATCTGCCATTTGGACCAATGAAGTCTGCCATATTGGATTTTTTGCCATTTTTAATTTTTTGAAAAACCTTTGAAATATATCTCCTCCTAGATGCATTGACCGATTTTCATAAACTTTGGAATTTAGCATCTACTCTTTAAAAACGTTATATAAACAAAGTTGCTATGATTAAAATTGTGCCTGCAACAAGCCAATGAATTTGCATGTGGGCGTGGCTTTTTACCAAAAAAATCCAAATCAATATGATGGAATACGACTAAACTTGGTAGGTCCATTCAGAACTGCATCCCGAGGAGAACTCCAGATTGATGGTTTGAGGCTCGTTTGATACCTCAGACTTTTGATTACTTACAGCCACTCAGCCAACCATGGATTCCATACTGTTCCAGTGTATTTTACAGCTTAATCTAGTCCCACCCATCAATTCCCATAGAGATCCATTCAAATGCAGAGAGGTTATAGTATTGCTGAAAATAAAATATCAAGAGACTTTTGATATCCCTTTATACCCAGTCATGATAGCATCGCCTGTTTACCTGTGGTACATTCCAAACAGGTGTTTTTTTAACTTTCCAGTTTTTTTTTGGCCCTGTCCCAACTTTTTTGGAACGTGTTGTAGGCATCAAATTCAGAATTACATTGACAAAAATCAATAATGTTGATAAGGTAAAACATTATGATACCTTACATGTGGCTGGTTGAATTCGAGTAACTTTTGGCCAAGAATCCAAATGCCATGATAAACCATGGCTGGTTACAGTTGGGCCACTTTTGGCCCAAAATTGAAATGCGGCACAAACCTTACACACAACACACTTGCCATTGCCATAAGTGACCCTTGCCTAGACTCAACCATATTTGGCCCGGAATCGTCTGGAATATGTTTGGAACAATTTTTTTCACCTCTGTCAAAACTCCAGAATATCAATGCAGCACCATACTTTGGTTGAAAGAACCACGATTTCGGAATGCATGTTATCAGTTTGTCAGTATCATCTTTGAAGGTTTTGATGCAATGGGTATTTATCAATTTGACTGCGCTGTTTGTCTGTTGTACCAGATATTGGTATTCATTTTTCAGTTCTTCAACCTAATCGCATGTTTTATGTAGGCTATAGCTACTGATCTGTTTACTCTCAAACCAGCTGATCATTTGAGCCAGACTTTTGCCATGTTACACACACAACTTGAGTGCACTTAAACCAATGACACAGCAATATTTGGTGTGATGTCCAGATCCACAAATCTGGAGTGTTAACTGGCTATTAAGTATTAGGCCTACATATGGTAGCCTACAAAACTACAGACTATCTGCCCCATCTTGTTTTGCATAGTTTTATAGTAAAGTCTGAACCTTGCTCTATCAAGCTCATTAGAAGCACCATATAGCGTAAATTTCTGCTTGGACAATGCTTGAAAATCTCATTGACTACTTCAATTAATTTGTCAGGTTTTGGGGAAATGCTAGCTTTCTGGGGAAAAAACATGACCATTGCAGGTTAGCCTAAATGAACGTCATTTGGCATCAAGTGTTTTATCGTATAATTTCAACCTGTAATTTGCATTGTCTAAGACAATTGCAATTACATTGTTGAAATCAACCCTAAAATAGGCATTGTTTGATGCTATCCACGACTAAGCTGGAATTTAGGGCATCAAGGTAGGTTACACAGTGACGGCAAGAATAACTTTATTTAAAATTGATGCTATTGATTTTATCTACTTGCAGAACAAATTAAATGTGCAAAACATTGTCTGTACCAACTGTTGACTCGCCTGCTGTCAACTGATTTGACCAGGTTTTCCGTTTAAAAATGCATGTAATTTTGGATTTATCAGGTTTTTCAACTGGAATGTTTGCACTCAAAAAGGCATCCATCAAATCTTGGATGACATCTGTCTGCTGCTCAATTCTGTCCCCCCCCCAGTGACAGTACATTTCTATGGCGCTTGACCAGGTTTTGTAAATTTGTAAATTTGTAAATGTGACCGGGGCACATATGAGCCCCAGACTGCTAGAACCCAACAACGCCACTCTGGGAATTTCACCCAGAGATTACCCAATTACTACACAAGTTCTTTAGTAAAGAGAGTGAGCAGAGACGTGGGTTTCCAGTTTCAACCAGTACATAACTTTATTGGTTCACAGATGAGACAAGGTAAAATGGATCCGCGTTACTTATAAAAATAGATTTTCAATTTAAAAGATATTCCTACACTGGGCACATTACCAGGACAGGGGGAGGGTGCCAGGGAAGTCTACAGGAGGAGGGGAGTGAAGGGGAGGGAGTAAGCACTTCACCACCACCCGTAGGCTAGATAAGAAATACACCATTAGTTTGCACTCACTGCAAAACAAGAAAAGCACACGGGTTAGACTACAAGCAGATATCATGCACTAGAAACAATTACTCACACTCAGTCACACTAAATAGAAGAGGCACACGAGATTATAGAACAAAGCAATTGTAGCATGCAATAGAAGCTCTAAAGTGAAGCCTCCACCTGCAGGAATATAGCCACCCAACTGTCCTGTTACTGGCAAGAAACCCAGCGCTAGCCTATCAGAACCCCTTATTAGTTAGCCACACAGTTGGTTTACAACAGAAACAATTAAAGGTCAAAAGAAACAAATAAGGATCATCTGTGTCAGAAAATAATCTAAACCAATTAATGAAAAGGTAACCCAAAACTAACTAACAGACAAAAACAGCAGTGGCACAGAGCTCCTCCTGGAAGCTACGAGTAACGGTGACCAAACTATTCTTCATGAAAGGCTGTACGAATGCCTGGGAGAGGGCTCACGCTACCTCCAGTCCTACTACAAACACTCTCCACACAACGGGGTCGAGACAAAGCGGGTCGAGCCTGTCACTATCTGCACACTACTCCTTTTAAATGATCTGTTAGACTAGGAAGTATACAAGTGTCACCTGTTCTCACTCGCGGTGATTATGCAAGTGTCACCTGTTCTCACTCGCGGTGATTACGGGGCGTGGCCAAACTTACTGGTGGAAGCTCAACCCATTACATAAATTTTTGTAAATTTGAAATAAAGAAACGTAACCGAAAAGTTTAAATAAAAAAATTATAAATCAACCCAACAAAATAGTATGAAAATTTGAATTTGAACATAACTGCATTTGCATTTGCATTTGTATCTTTCATTTAAAATTCCTCTTTTAATGACAATGTCTTTCAGTTTCAGTTTTTTAAAACCAATTTTAGCCTTGTTTCGGTGTGGGGTGAGGTTGGATACCCCCATCATGCCGAGAGGCATCTGACTGCCGGCTGCAGGACAGAGCGGGCATGATGGAAAGGTCAACATTTATACATCTTACCTCCTAATCCAATGGAGAGATTTGAAATTGACATCCAACTCTACTCCTCCCACATCCTGCAGTCAGCTGTACTTGGTCATGCATCTCCCTTCTAACCCCGCCCCAAGTAAGTTTGTCATCTGTACCACAACAATTTCCCAACATATACTTATTATGATGACTAATTGTAATATGTTATCATCTTATGTAATTATGACTATGTATTATACTTATGTATTTAGCTAACTTGGAGAGTTAGCTGTGTAGGTAGTGGTAGCTAATAGTATAACCATAAATCTAAATTTACTAAACCCTTAGCCAAGGTGGCTTTAGTTAACTATAGCCAAAGCACATTTACGATATAGTTTGCATGTTCTCTTGTGCTCTAACCTTTACCCACACACAAACACACACGGAAAACTCTCTTTTATTCAAAATGTATGAAATATTTCTCTGAAAGTGTATGAAATATTTGAAATACAAAATGTATAAAATATTTCACTGAATCAAGTTTATTTTTTGTAGCCTTTATTGGAACAACATCAACCACAGTAAACAAGTTGGATTTTAACATTATACATGAGTGTGTGTCTGTTCTTTGTCATATCTGTGGCTTCACTTTTTGGAAAAGAACTCATAGCACAGCGTTGTAAGGCATGCTATCATGGTGACGTACTCATGGAAGTCAACACTGCCATCTTTGTTGTCATCCAGATCCTTGAAGAGCGTTTCCATTGCTGCTTTGTCTGAAGTTTTCTGTTTTAGGAAGGACGGGGAAATGGGAGTATGAAAGATAGAGGGGAGGTTAGATAAAGTCAAAAATCAAACCAATTGTGGTGGTACTAACTGGTGTATGAAAATAAACAATATTATACAGGTATCCCAATTTGATAGAATACTATGAACGGTACAACTGTAACATTGATCAGCAGGATTGTGTTTCCATCCGCATTCACCCGCACTGCTTTGCATCTAAGCCAATAAATATAATCCTTGCAATAGTTTGTTACAGCTTTGAATCAACGCCTAAGGTATCTAAGGTAGGAAAGATGAGTGACTGTGGGCACTGTTATGTATGGTTAGTTTTTTTATGGTTATAGGCACATGAGGTGTCTTGAATTTTACACCTTTTATTTACTCTTTTATTATTTTTAAATAATTTTTATTATCTTTTTTACGTCAGTTTTTTAATTTAATGCTTTAGTTAAATTAATGCATTTTCAGCTATGATTTATGTACAAACTTTGTATACAAATGCTTTATAAAACTTTCTGTTGTTGTTTTTGTAGATGGAAGAATATGGCTCTTACCGCAAATATGTCTCCCATCTCATTTTTGAAGAGGTCCATCAGATCACCCTTGGAGAGGGTAAGTTTGTCCCCGTCCTTTCCAGAGTACTTGTGGAAAAGGGCAATTAGCGTCGCCATTGCTTTCTGAATCTCGCTGGCCATGGCGACTGTGGGATGGAGGGTAAAGATATTATGCAATGTTCTACGCAACTGCTCCAGTGGAACCTATGTAAAGATGAAACTAAGTTACAGATACTGAACATTGAAAAGGGAGGCATGGGAATTTTTTGTACAAACTAAAATAATGATAGACTAGTGATAAGAGTGATAGTTTTGGTATATGAGAGAAAAATGTTTATTGTCATGTGTTCTAATATACAACTGCAGGTCTTTGGTGAAACCATAGAAATGGACTGTATATGAACCTCATGTTATATTATAATGTATATATTATGGTATAGAAAATAAATATAAGTAATGGTAAAACATTGGAGGATCAGAACATTTAAGGTTGTGATCAGTTGTGATTGGTTAAACAGAACGAGAGACGTCACATTTAATGATGCTGTTAATGGCTATTCAGGTTTAAGTTTGTTTGCTATTTGGGCCACAACAGCAAACAGCCATTTTGGCTCAAACACATAGAGGGGAAACTACTCTGAAAGTGCCTGAATGAGCATTACATCACACTGAAAGTACACATGTTACATGTAGTACTCATTTTTTAATAATAATAAAATTATAATAATGTAATACAAATTTTTATTATAACAAAAACATAAAAAATAAAGTGACTAAAAATTCAAGTACAGTTAGTTGAGTTTTATAAAAAATACCAAACATAATGTGTGTCACTCATTTTTTCATGTTTTATAGAAGAACATTTAAATTAGTAGGCAGACAGCACTACAAAACTCCAAGGCACTCAATCTCCAGTTTAACAAGTGTAAAAATATATATTATTTGGCTATATCACAATAGCGAAGTGCACCAAAACGTGTCGGCAACACATTCCTTCATCAGAGAACCCTGTTTTTACTATTTTTGTAAAAATTATTTAATCTTGCACTTTTACAATCTTTACAAACAAGGGCATAATGGTGGTAAAACCAATGGATGTCCTCAGATTACATGCCAGTGCAGAATCTCTAATGTTATCTAACATTTCATTTTTCAAGATTTTCTTTTTGTTAAGTTAATAGAAAGTATTTGCTTAACCCTCCTATTAAGTTGACATTTTACAACACCTTTTATGTTGGGGGTCAAATTGACCCCAACCGTTTAAACCGACACACAATTATTGTAATAGAAAACTTTGACACTTTGACAATAAAAACACTTTGTGTGTCACCTTAATGTCTTAATGTTTCCCAATTGACTAGACTTTTATTCCTGAATGTTAACATTCTGTGATAAACTTCTCATTTCAGAGCCGGAGGTAAGTGAATGTTTGTGAAGTTTAAAACCTCTATGGGAAAGTATCCAGAATCATTCACATAAAATCAGAGATACAAATTTTTAATTTGAATATTTTTTTTATACAGCTACAGAGCCAGGAATCAAATTACCACACTTCCCAAATGAAACGTCTGTATACAAAGTTGGTCCAGGATTTTTGAAAACAGCATTATGTTTATTGCAGGTTTACTATTTAATCCCACCAAATTAGGAAAATTATGCAAGATGGAAAAAATAAGATTAACTGGTTTTTAAGAGTCAAACACTGAATGGGGTCAAATTGACCCTGAACATAATATGGGGGTTAAATAGGGCCATGGCTGTTCCCCAGACATGACACACAAAATTGAAATTAAACTAATGGTTTAGCTACATGTAGTTAATCTACTCCCCAACACTGTAGAGGACAATAGACTGTCTTTACACTGTGCAATGGTGTTTACAGAGTTGAGTTTGCAACTGCGGCTAAGAGTGATAATTGTGATAGTATTGGTAAATGAGAGAAAAATGTTTACTGTAATGCGTTCTGCTCTAATATACATCAGCAAGTCTTGGGTAAAACTGACTGTATATGAACCTTATATTATTTTGTAATGTATATATTGTAATATAAAAATAAATAAGAAAAGGTGAAACATTGCAAAAGAAAGATAAGAACATTCAAAGTTGTGATCAATTACTATTGAAACTACAGCACATCTTAAATGCCTAGTACTTTGATCAGAAATTATATGTTGATAGATAAACTAGCATTAAAAGACAATTAGTAAGTTAATCCATTCTCTCGTGGTCAAAGTTTGTCAAGCCATAACCAGACTGTTCCACATGATACACTACACCCTTCCTGTTGCTTCTCACAAAGGATTTATACCCCTGTATTAGCCAAAGTAGACCACAAAGGAAGAGTACAATTAGATACACACAAAAGGAAGGGGAATTACTAGTTTAACTCATACCGTTCTGGACATTTCCCTAATCTGTATTCCTCTTGTAACATTAGTGCGCTTAACAAGAGAGAGAAGGAAAGAGAAGAGACAGACAAGAAGTGAAGGAGAGAGAGATGGAGAGAGAGACAGAGATAGAGTGAGAGAGAGAGAGAGAGAGAGAGAGAGAGAGAGAGAATAAGTTTCAGGCTAAACCAGTTCAATCTATATCACATCATCTTCTCTCTCTCCTCCACCTGTCTTTTCCCATGTTTCTCTTCCTTTCTTTCTGCTGTGTTATTCCATGCCTTAAGAGGAAGATAGGTGAGAGAATGAAAAGAAAAGGGGAGATAATCTGGAATGGGTAGAAGAGATGGAGAGAGAAGAGGGGGAAACTACACATTGACAAGCACAGCTGCACAGTACTGCAATTGGCAGCCCACGTTTTAGACGCCAGTACTCTTTTTTTAAACACCTGTGGCGGCTTTACAAAACCAGATGGTGTATAAAAAAGCCTGTACTTTACTGGTTAAAACTGTTTAAACTGCATATAAAACAAACTGAATACAATAAAAGTAATATTCTTGTCCATAAGTTATTCTTTAAGATATTAACCGTTACATTTTAGCTAAATGTCTATTTACATAAATTTTAGTATTTTTATCAAGAGAATTGTACTCACTTTGGTTACGTGAAGAGTTGCTGGGAGTGAAAGAGAGAAGGAGAGATAGTGAAGGGAGAGTGGAGTGACACACATTTTATACTGTGAATGCCACTCCTTTCATTCCCCCCTACTCAAATTAAACTATGAGGGGCCGTTTAGGCCATAATTCATACTTACTCTCACATACATACATACATACATACTCTCTCTCACATACATATATACTCACTCTTTCACTCATATTAAACTCCTCTTTCTCTCTCTTTCTCTCTCTTGCTCTCATTTTCCACCATTTATTTTCTTATTCTTGTTTTCTATGTGTGTTTCTGTAACAGGCAAAAAGGTTTAAATTAGATTAATTATTCACTTTATGCACAGATCCTCCGTAATATGACATCTTTAGAAGCTAATTCAGTTGTTCCTCTGCCAGATAAGCTCCTCTTCACTTCACTTAAGGCCGGTCCTAGGTAAAGGCAAAAAGAGCAGTCACCTAGGGTGCCATTCATCTGGGGGGCGCCCCAAACAAAGGGGGAAAAATATCGCCTCAGGCAGCAGAAAGGATGCCACGCCTCACTTCACTGCACTCCCTTCATTCTTATGACATGGTACTCACTGATGACTGATTATATAATTACATGGAACAGGAATGTAAACAATTCACATTGATAATTACTTTTTCAAAATGCAATGTATGATTTTATTCGTTTGAACGAGATCTGCTTCGAATATTGGATTGTCATTCAACAAGACAACAGATTCTCTTACATTACATTCATTTCAATGACACCTCCAACAGGGGAAAACATCTGTGTTATATCACCTCGAAAGGCACAGAAGGACCTTTTATAATCAGTAAATTAGGTAAAGTTAGTTGAGGAAACAATCAGTATTGTAAAACAAAGTAAATAGCATTACTAATACAAAGAGAAAGAAGAAGGATAGTTTAAAAGGGTCAAGGGAGTCTTGATGCAATCTAAACAAGGTGGAATTTCACACACCACACGACATCAGGCATTCAAATCAATAATCAAAGAAAAAAACTGAAACTGATAGTATGCAGCAAAGTGAATATTGCAATTTGGGAATAATCCTGAAGCAAAACATGTGAAGAATATTGCTCACTCTCTGTCAGGGTGATTTACTTTTGTTGTTGTGGCTGGATTCCTATGTGACCTCACTACATCCTAGTTATGTAAACTACCTGCTCCTGCAGCTCTGGAGATACAGGCGCATGCCAAACCTATTGCCACTGTATAGCACAGTGACCAAATTGAGTTGACACAAAGAAGCCTATTGTCAGTTTTAACTAATGAAAGCCTGTCAAAGCTTTCCGAAACGAACCTTCCCTATTTGTTATCTTTGTGGAATTCTGAGCATGCCACACATGCACCTTGACCAGACTGGTAGCTGAGAAGTGACTTCCGCTAGAGATTATATAGATACAGATAGTTTAATTTGCATCGTGTAAAATAATAATTCACTTAGAAAATATATTTATACAGTTTATTCCAGTACTCACAGTTCTTTGCCACTGAAAGTAAATGGTATAGCGAGCGAACTGGTTAGCATTAGCGCTGGTGAGTTTTCATTGAGGAAGGGCTCAATTGTGATTGACCGACCGAGTTACATGGGAACACGCCAAGCAAATACAAGACAGGTGAGGTTTTGGGCTCGCTCCGTTCTCTTCCCATGTCTCTTTATACCCTCAGCTCTTACTTTGGTTCTCATAAATGACAAGAGAGCAGTGTGTGTGTGTGTGTGTGTGTGTGTGTGTGTGTGTGTGTGTGTGTGTGTGTGTGTGTGTGCTTGTGCACGCAGGTATGCAGTTTCGTATGTGGGCGTGTGTCTGCGTTCATGGAGTTTTGCTGTTCCTTTTCATGGTTGAATTAGGTGTGTTAGGGTTTGGGCTCCTGTCTTGCAAAACTGGAGGGCCACATTCCCTTTGTGTTCTGCACTTCAGCATAGCAATAGAGATGTTGTGTAAACCACTGCATATTTATTAAAAAGGTTAGCAGTTCTCCTTCTTTGTGGCTTAGTTGAGCTAACACATTTTAACTTTCTTGCTGCCAAAGTGTCAAAATAGTATAACAGCTATAGAATATGATACATTTATTCATGTATGCGGTTGATATGTACTTTACTTTGATATTTACTGGGTTGATATTCGGTACGCTAACATGCTACGTACAGTGGTGTTCAAAAAAATAGCAGTACAATATCAGTAACCTGATGAACCACTGTTATTAGTAATAATGATATTTCTGCATGGTGTAATAGAAAAACAACAGACCCAACTGTCATGACATGCACGCTGCTTGTTCTGAGAAATTGACTCATTCGTTGAAAGGAGCGTGTTCAAAATAATAGCAGTGTGGAGTTTAATTTGAGAATTAATTAATTCTGTAAAAAAACAGGTGTCGTTAATTGTCCTTTATTAAGGGAAGAAAATGTTTCACACATTGTTATAAAATATATTTCCTTCTGAATTGCTAAGTAAAATGGGCCGTTCCAAACATTGTTCGGAGGAACAACGTAATTTGATTAAAAAGTTGATTGGAGAGGGGAAAGCATATAAAGAAGTGCAGCAAATTATAGGATGCTCAGCTAAAAAGATCTCAAATGCTTTAAAATGGCAACAAAAACCCGAAACACGCGGAAGAAAACGAGCAACTACTGTTAAAACGGATCAAAGAATAGTCAGAATGGCTTAGCTGTACGTGCTGTTACAGTCAGAAGACGTTTGATCGAAGCTAAGCTATCAGCAAGAAGCCCCCGTAAAGCACCATTGTTAAAAAAACGGCATGTGCAGAATCGGTTGAAATTGCCAAGGAACACATCGATTGGCCCCAAAAAAATGGCGTAACATTCTGATGGACTGATGAGAGCAAAATTATTCTTTTCGGGTCTAGTGGTCGTCGACAGTACGTCAGGGTACTGAATTCAAGCCACAGTACACTGTGAAGACAATGAAGCATGGTGGCACAAAAATCATGGTATGGGGACACTACGGTGTTGGGCTTATTTATCGTATACCACCAGGAATCATGGATCAGTTTGAATACATCAAAATACTTGAAGAGATTATGTTGCCATATGCCGAAGAGGAAATGCCCCTGAAATGGGTGTTTCAACAAGACAACGACCCCAAACACACGAGTAAGCGAGCTACTTGGTTCCAGACAAAACGTATTGAAGTAATGGAGTGGCCAGCTCAATCCCCCGACCTCAACCCCATTGAAAACTTGTGGGATGACATTAAAAATGCAGTTTCTGAAGCAAAACCCAAAAATTCACAGGAACTGTGGAATGTAGTTCGTTCATCCTAGGCTGAAATATCTGTTTCTAGGTGCCAGAAGTTGGTTGACTTGCAGATGCGCAGCAGTTATCAAAAACAATGGTTATGCAACTAATTATTAGTTCAGTCATTTAAAGTGAAGTTAAATCTTGAAAAAAATGTTCAGTTTATACAGTAAGTGTTTGAGTTTGAAGAGAAAAATGTTGACACTGCTATTTTTTTGAACAGATTAATATTCCTTTTTTTTGCTTCCTGTAAAAGAATAATGCAGACTTGATACAATTTGTTTATGCTTTGATTTGGAATTTAATGTGTAATGTTTCCACTACATTTGAAATATGGAACTAAAAGCTATTAAAAAATATTTTCACTTTATTCACTTTTTTTTAACACACTGCTATTTATTTGAACACCACTGTATCGCATGTTCGTGTACTGAATATGCGTCCAGTACAAACTGTTTTAAAAGAAATTGGATGTTTGTCAGCAATTACTGTTATGTTGAAGAGCTAAATGCCTCAGCATAGCTGTGGGTTCTGTCTACATTCTTTCTAGTTCTCCACGTCCGTTCTGGAATTTTGTCCAGAAGTGTTGCCAGCTGTGTGTGTGTGTGTGTGTGTGTGTGAGAGAGAGAGAGATAGAAAAAGAGAGAGAGAGGAGAGAGAGAGAGAGACAGAAAGAGAGAGAGAGGCTGTGCTGTGGTCTGGCTGTATGCTTATTGCTGTAAAAAATGGCTGAGCAGTGAGTCAGCTGGCATCTAAAGAGACCCTGTCCATTTACTTTTCCTCAGAGTGGAAAATCACAACTCCTCCCCCTTTTCTCTCTGTGGACTGCCCCCTGGTTCTCAGCGGCCCTCCCCTCTAACCGCGGCTCCGCTTTCACCCTCTCTCATCATCTTTCTCTCTGTCTCATATTTAGATCTGCACATCCAGATTTGCACTATTGTACCCTCTCCATTATTTCCACAGACTCTGCCAGACTTCAGAGAGTCCTCAGTGGCAGTGGCTCCCAGGCATCCCGTGCTGGCATAACTGCTCATTACAGGAAATCCTCAGCAGACACACCCTCTGCCATTTTCTTCCCTCTTTCTCTCCTTCTCGCTCTTTTCCTCGCCACTAAAATGTCTGCCTTGGCTCAACATTGCGTCCTGTCCCCCCCCCCCCCCGCATTGCAAAGCTCGAGTCTACATTCTTGCTCCCTCTGTGACACGGAAAAGCATAGAAGGTTCCGAGACAGAGTCTCTTCTCCCGTAATCGTGCTTTTTTCTCTTCCTTTTATGTTTAATTCCTGCATTTCTCTCCGCTCCGGTTGTCGTTCTCGGCCGATACGCTCAGAGCAGACGCAGAGCCAACACGGCCTGTAGGAGGGAAATAAGGGGAGAGATTGCAACAACAAAAAAAGGAAGGAAGTGAGATGGCATGAAACAAAGAAAGGAGGGATCACGCTGAAAGAATTGTAAAACCCAAATGGAAAAACAAACAGACTGAAAGAAAGATAAACCACAAACAGAGAGAGAAAAAGAGAGAGGGAGAGAGAGTGGGAGAGGGAGAACTGACTATGATAAGAGGCAAACAAAAATAAGAAAAATGTGAAAATATGTGTTTATTCTCTTGACCTACAATGCTGGATAGCACCGTGCATTATAGTAGGTCTATTATAGTAGACCCTGCACAAGCTATAAAGGGAAAACAGTACAGTGCACCAAATACTGAGATGCTTAGTGCTTTTCAGTATCAGTGATGTGAGGAAAAGAAAGGAGAACAGAGAGGAAGACAGAAGAGGTGGGGGTGGGGCGGGGGGTGGTTGGAGATGGGAAGTGGGCTCCATGTTTGTATCTTTAAACTGTTGCTATGAGAGAGATTTTCTAAAAAATACCTTTTTAAAAAGACTATTTGATTGTGTTTTTCAGATGTGGATCTAAATGGCTTCACTGGGGTGGGGGTGATTCATCCTCACCAATGAGAAGCTCATGGCTATCTTCTGCTCAGCAATGCCGGAATGCTAACCTCATTAAAGATCTGGAGGAGGGGTATGAATTTAATAAACAAGTTAGGCTAAAGATCATTAAATAGCTATCTTGTGGGAGGAAGACGAGTTTGGCGGGAATCTAGACGTCTAGGTTGTTTTGACATAAACTTTTTAATTTTTTTAACTCACTTTTCAACCAAATGTTGCATTAAAGTTATGCCAACTAACATTCATTAGTTGTTTTTCAGAAAACTTCATTAGAAAACCTTAAAATTTAGTGTTAAGTTTTTATAACAATTTTCAGAATTTTCCGAACTAATGAATGTTTGTTGGCATAACTTGAAATCTATATTAATCTATGTTCCTACACTCCTAGGTTCTACCAGATGAAATATATAATGATAATTATATACAGAGTTAAACCACAGAAGAAGGTAGATTCTGGAGCTGGTGCAGAGGAATAATGGACCATGGAATCTTGAAGATGGCCTATTATGCCTCAATCCCATCACTGCTGTTTCCTTTTTCTGTCTTTTCAAATGGTCTCAGCATCACACTCTATCAGGCTTGAGGTTTCTCACACAACATTTCTACTGCATTTCCATTTTACCAACGTAATTCACATTTTATCAGCTAAACAAAATATTATAAACTGAAAAAAGGTGTATTGAAATCAGCTAGCATTTCTGTTATCACAACTGCAGCATGTGAAACAATAGCAGTTTCTGTTCCTTTGCAAATTTTATTGTTCTTCTGCTTTGCATACTGGACTCAAGTGTGGGTGTAGAGGACAAAGAATAAAACCAAATCAGGAGGAGACTCCTAGGTCTTGGTAACAACCACTTTCCTGTTCCACCAGGATAACTGGAGTTGAGCATGAGAACAGATGATTGATTGATTGATTGATTGATAGATAGATAGATAGATAGATAGAACAGTGGGGTAGTTTCAGAAATCCTGAAAATGTATTCTAGAAAGTTCTAAATAAATTGCACTTGTGTATAATTTAAAAGGGCTTTGGCCCTTTTGCTTTTATAGCCAGTTCAGACAAAAGAGCTTTGCGATCTCTAAAAGTCAGATTGTCACCTCTTAAGGCCATAATAAACAAGGAGAAAGTCTCTCTCATATGATCAAAATACAGAATGCCGTTAGCGATTATTCTCACTAACAGCTTCACACTCTTCTTTAGTCTTTAGGTAGAGGTATGGGTACTTTATTTGTCATATACACGGAATAGACACAAGGTAGACTGTGTAATGAAATGCTTGTTTGCTGGGATATCCAGGAATAGAAGGAAAGAACATATAGTACACACCATAAATAAAAACAAAAGTAAAAAATAAGTAAACATAAAAAACAACTGAACACTATGGCATGACCATACATTGATTAAGGGACATGTTGATGCAGTAGCCTAACTTAAAGTGGCAAGTGCTCATAAGTGCGTATGTAAACAGTATTACTGTAACATGCTTATAGTGGTGATCACGTGACTGTGGCTGGTTGTGAATTCAGGTGTCTGGTGGCATGAAGAAGACAGTAGAGGACAGTAGAAACTGTCCTCAAGTCACCGGGTTAATACTGTGATTGTGTCCTCACGCCTGCATCTTGCTCGGAATTTAGTGTTTGTTTAAAAACAAACTGTCATCAGGCATACCACGGTGTTCACTCACATGCATGCTCACTCCTGTCAACACCTGATTTTGTCAAAAAATGTTTTGGTGTGAACTGCCTTGTCTATGTGGCCTCCTACACATTTGTCTCACTAAAACTCACCAGTCTTGTCTTACCTATCCTCAATGTTTTGGACAGAATCAAACCTTTCTTTCAAACACAAACTAATTCAGACCTCTTCAAGAAAATTCATGATTTAAAAAAATGTAATATATATTTCAAAAAGTGGAGGAGCATGGGTTGATAAGAATAACAAACAATTATCTACAAAAGCTAAAATTTTGAAATGTTTTATAGATTAATTTATACTTTTTTTGTGCGAGTATATAATATTCAGTAAAAATTAACTTGAAGCGGGACCGAAGTATTCATAGCATCATTATTAGGTGTAATTAATCACCTTATTATTGTCAATCATTCATTCACTGCATGACTAGCTTACACTGACATAACGTCATAAACCATGATTATCATTATGACACTAATGTCATAATGATGTCATAATGTCATAATGACTTTGCCACATATTGCATGAAAATGGCTATAATATTTAAATATTCTTATGATGGGTATAATCCATTATGTGGAGCTCATTATAGTGTTTTGATGACTTCAAACCAAAAATTAAAAAGAAATACTTCAAGTGTTCTGAAATATTCAATACAATGGAGCAAACGCAGTGACTGTTTTGAGAGAGGCAGTGACTACTAAATCGAAACAGAAACACTGGTGTGGTACAGTACAAGGTTGTGATTGGACGTTAAGAATTGTGCACAGACCATCGTTCAATTCTTTCATTCCTCAGGTGCAAATTAAGAAAATGACAAAAATGACAGGTCTGACAAAAACAGGAAGGAACACCTGGTATAATTACCCATCAGCCACCTGTGAGCATACCTACAATGGTAGGAGGAGACAGAGAAGAGCAGTCCAGACCTCCCCTCCCCCAATGACTCTCAGCTTTACAGATGGCAAAAACACAATAAAGGGTTTTTAATTTGTTGGTATGTACAAGTCTATGTTTTTCTGTGGTTTTATGTGGGTGGGTTGATTTATTTAAATTGCATCCAAATGTTTTGAATTAACTCATCTTAAACTCGCCATTTTTCATTTCCATTCATACTACAAGTCTATATCCTAGTGTTTTCCTTTACACTAAAGTGACAGTAAA
This sequence comes from Ilyophis sp. 1 JC-2022, assembly GCA_022702515.1. Lineage (NCBI taxonomy): Eukaryota > Metazoa > Chordata > Actinopteri > Anguilliformes > Synaphobranchidae > Ilyophis > Ilyophis sp. 1 JC-2022. The sequence goes on from CM040406.1 coordinate 84,074,445, forward strand.
CTTTTTTTCTGCTCAGCCCTTTAAATACATAAAAAAGAAAAGTGCACTGCAAAAACTATCTTAACAAACATTTTAATCTTATATTTAGAATTTAGAATGGTAAAGAATGGTTTAGAATTTAGAATTATACTGTCTCAGTATAACTAAAAGGTCATTTCTACTGAATAGACAGGCAAACACTAAGATTCAGTGATTAAACAAAGAATACATGCTAAAGTAAGTACCTAGAGCATCAGAACATGTAAGACTAAAACTCAGAAGACTGAGGCACAAGTTAATTATATGGTAGTTAAATTCCCTACATTCCCGCTACAAAGGGAGGATCTAATGACCCAGAGGCCCATTCCTGAGGGAGATGCCTTTAAACCAGTGTCCCACTGACACATCTGACACTTTGGCCCATGTTCAAATGTCAAAATAATAGAGTGGCTTCAGTTCATCTATTCATGTCATTAAATATATTTTGAGAAGATTTATGTTCATGAATGCTGATCAGTTATTCATATTATCTACAAACAGCATGAAATCCCGATGAAACTCCACACTGGCAACTCACTTCACTAAATACGTTTTGAGGTTAATTTAGATTTTCAAGTAAAATTGAGTGTCAAGTTTTTTTAACAATGAAATGTATGTTTTCTGAATTAAGGACTGTTAGTTGGCAACTTTTTGAGTTAAGCTCAAAAAAGTTGCTTTGAAATGTATTCTCAACTTTTTGTTTCTTTTTACAGTGCAGGAAGCTCATTAAGGCACATTCCACTGCCTCCCACGAGAGGGCGCTGTTGACCCAGCGACATGACAGTTTACAAGAACGAGACTGAAACTTAGAAGAAGGAATAGCAGCTGAGTCGAGATAAATATATTTTACGTATAAATATAATTTGCAGAAATTTAAATATCTAGCTAAGTGAGCTCTACTCTCGTATGCAGTGTGCTCCTGTTTGCAGTAACAATAAACCTAAGTGATGTGTGCCATTGAGCAAAGCTCTTAGAAAATTAATAAAAAGTTAGAGACATTAAGACACTGGAAGACACAACAAACTGCTTCTATGCTTAATGATGAGTTAGTCATATTTTATTTGAGCCAATAAGTTTTTATTTTTTATTTTATACTCATTCACTCTGTGAACACGTCTGGATAAATATGCCCAAATATGTCCCTCTTTCGTCTTGTGCCATTTACTTTTTGGCTTCCTTCAGATGTTTGTAGTAGCCTCTGGCCAAGAGTGACACAAACGCGCAGAACTCCCGGAAATTTAGGTTATCATCATGATTCTTGTCCAGGCTTCCCATTGCCTCTTTTACCTCGTCGGCGCTAAACTTTTCCTTTAGGGAGAGAGCGACAGTGAATGACAGGGGAAAGAAGCCAGAACAGCCGCTCTTGTTGTAAATTGCAGCATTTCGTGTAATTTCTACAACATTTACTCATTTAAAAGTAAAATTCTGAAAACGTACAGATTATTCTTCCCTTAGGCACTCAGACTTTCCTCTTTCTTTTACCATCTTGTTTTCCTCAGTTGATCTGTGGGTTTGGCACAGAGTCCAGAGCTTCCTCTATTGTGCCTCACAGATCCCTCTCTGTATACAGCATGCCAAGCTAGCACAGTTAAAGGGGAAGTTCACCCAGAAATTTAATTAAGCCATTGTTCTATGTACCCGGAGTGCTATCTATCCATCCAGATAGCTTCACTGAGATTTAACTCGTTTTATAGATATCCGCTGTAGTTCACCTTGATATCGCCCTGATACAACGGACCTCAACGGGTCCAATGTTTGTGGTGCTCAAAGCGCCAACAAATTACACTCAAGTCGAAAAACTAAACAGCAAGGTCTCTTTCCAAATATAATGACACGGTTACTGCCGAACATCCATAGACCTTGTTGTGCAAATTTTTTTCCAAAACCAGTTTCTACCGAAGTACGCTAACTGTGCATATCCACACAGTCTCAACCAAAGCAGGCCAGCATGTCCTCAGGGAAGGGTTTGGGTGGGTTGGAGGGGTTATTATAATTATTTATTTATATTTTTTATATTTTTTGTATTTTTTGTATTTTTTGTATTTTTTGTATTTCTTCATTTCTTTCTTTAAAAAAAATATTATTATTTATTTTTATTTTTATTTTCTGGTATTAAAAAAATAAAACTAAAGTATTTTAAATGGTAAAAAGGGGAGAGAGGGGAAAATGATGATGACTGACGAATAATATTATACAAATTATTCAGTTAAAAGTATTTGTCTTCTGAATTTTGGAAAAATAAATAAAATAAAATAAATTAAAAAAATTAAAAAAAATTCTTCATGGATGTTACAGGCCTGAGCTCGTTCGGTAATTTGACGACTCGCCATGTGCTGAAGTGGTAGGGGAAGCTAGTGTACAGGGTGTGTCAATCCAGATTGAATAGTGCAGAACAATTTTGCTGCAGCTGATTGCAATCTTTGCGTCAGATTAGACTGTGATTCGTGCTTGCACCGCCCGCCTGCTCAACCCAGGTTAGTGGCGCAAATCGCAGCCCAGCATATGGCAAATGACTAATTTCGGGGCTTTCCCCATCAATCATTTTCGTGGATTATATGATGTCCAATTTGACTTTAATATGAATCCACAAAGCAGGAACAATGCAGAAGATTATTTTTAAATATTTACTCTCAAAACCCACTGCAAACAAATGCTAAAACAAAAATAATTTACTTGTTTGAAGTATTTATAATTTATTATGAACGGACAGTGAAGTTCATTTCATCACATGAAAAGACAGACTACTCACTGTAGGCTACAAAACTGTAAATAGTAGGCTAGGCTCAGTTCTAATTATACACCAGGTCGCAAACTCACGGCTCTTAAAGGGACTGAAAAGAGGTAATTTGATTGGCGATCCAGCTGCAACACACCTACTGATAAATGTGACCCGCCGTACGAAAATGAGTGTGATGTGGAATTTTTTATTTTTTTCCACATCAGACTCATTTTTGTAAAGCGGGTCACAAATATTCAGCCTAATCCAGCCAATTGTCCACCTGGGCAGCACGCTGTGAGCTGTGTGCTCCTCGCCACGCCTCACAAAAATAACGAAATTCAGTAGCAACGCCCAGTGTTCCATGCGCTGCGCCATTGACTGCGCCTATGCGCAGTGCACCGGGAAATAGAGCTGCAGCGCATATCTATAGAAGTAGTGAAATCTCAGCTAAACTATCTGGATGTATAGCACTCCAAGTACATGGCAACATGTGTGTGATTGGGTGAACTGCCCCTTTAAGGGCACAGATCATATCATAAACCCTTTTTGGAGGTCCGTCTCTCACCTTGAACCCGGGCTCGGTCAGCTCCGCCTCCATCAACGTCTTTAACTCGCTAACGCTCAGCTGCCCTTTTTTTTCATCCTCCTTGGCGTATTCCTTAAAGAGCTCAATCATGGAAATCACCGTCTTCTCCAACTTGGACATGTTTGCAAGCCTGGGGGGTGATACGCAATACATGGTACAAATATGTATAGAGCACCTGGCAGTAAAAACATAGACACGAACAGACAAGCACACATTTGCATGTAACAGGATGTTTGCATCGGTCCAAAAGACTTGTGCAGAGGCAGAAACATGCAGTGACAGGTATGCTGCATACTTACAGCGGTACATGTGGTGGCAAGTATTTTAATCTACAGAGCAAAATCTATCCAATTCATAATTCCCCCATCATAACTATTTCTATTATTTTTGCAACATTTCATCCACTTTGAACACAGCTGCACATTCATAGTTTGGTAACTGTAGCAGATATGAAGACGACTGATTCAGGGATTTCGCTGTAAGATGTGTGTGCTTCTTGATTTGCTGTGAAAGAACTGCAAGGAAAAATGACAACACAGGTAGAAGTATTTGCACAAAAAAATGGTCAGCAATAAGTCAACCTTCCAGTGTTAATGTGAGGGCAAATATGGTTCAATGTCTCTGTGGTTATTAACTTAACCCTCGTGCTATCTTGACATTTTATGAAACCTTTTATGTTTGGGGTCAAATAGACCCCAAGTTTAAACTGGCACAAAACTATTGTAATAGAAAACATTTGACTTTTGACGCTTTCTGTTTCACCTTTTGTGTGTCTCCCAATTGACCAGACTTTTATCCCTAAATATTAAAAATCTGTGATTAAATATTTTACATCTTGAGGTAAATGTGAAGTTTAAAACCTGTATGGGAAAGTGCGACCAGAATCACCCAATCAATTCTTTTATATTTTATACAACTATACCACAAGACCCCCACACAACACCTTTGTATGCACAGTTGGTACAGGACCTTTGTAAACATAATATTATGTTTATTGCATGTTTACTATTTAATCCCAGCAAATTTTATATAGCGTCAAGATGGAAAAAATAAGGTTAACTGGTTTTTCAGAAACGTCAAACAATAAATCGGGCAAAATTGACGCTGAAGACAATATGAGGGTTAACAATAAACCCTTTCCTGTGCATTAAACAAAATCACACAATAAGACACATTCTTAATCAAGATGCACTTAAAAAGACCCAAAAAAGCAGCATAACCTCACATCCTCTTATCCAAAGCAACTCTCATTAGAAGGAAATGTCTCTCACACTCACCTTGTGGATGTAGTATACTCAGCAGAGTGATTAATGTGGATCAATTTGGATTCTAGTTCCCGAATGAACACTGAAGAATTTGTGGAAAACCCTTTTAAAGCACATATGCAGTGACTCACGATCTGGATATGACTAATTCAGTACTCCACCAAACCGGTTGGACAGATCTCTGCGACTTTAACACAGCATGGAAATAACTGAAGATGAACTGAACAAAACTGTGTGTGTGTGTGTCTGGGGGGTGGGGGGGGGGGGGGGGGGTGATGTGCTCACACACTTAGCTTTACATAGTTTGTTGTGGGTGTAGTAGACTAGTTTAGCCATGTTCCCTTTAAGTATGTCAAACAGAAATGGGCAGATTGAGTCACCGCAGTTAGAAACACATATTTATTTATATTATGTTGAAATGACTCCAGAGGTCTGGACTATTACATAATCTCCATTTTCCAGACTTTTTCCATCTTTATTTTAATTCTGCGTTTTAGATGAAATATGGGATTGTGTACAGCTTCCAATACGAGAACATTGATATTTAAGAAGCATGCCCCATAGACACATTTGCACAAAAAAAACATTTTTTTATTTGGCTTTAGTACTCTTTTTTTGTGTAATTTAAGCATTTTAGCTTAACATATACCTCAAATGACACAAGTTACAAAGTGAATAGTCAGAAGTTAAAAATAATCTTTTACTTCACAAGATAATGACTTAAGATAATGACCTTTTCACTTCAGAAAAAAAATTGAAGCTGAAAAGGTTGGCTATTTCAACAAGATAGTGTTCTAAAACATACCGCAAGATCAGTCATGAACTACTTAAAGAAACAAAAGATTAAGGCTAAAGAATGGTCTTCACAGTCCCCAGAGTCAAATACTACTGAAAATATGTAGGGAAGATCTCCAACATGCAGTGCATGGCATGCAAGAAAACCTAAGAATATTTTTGAACTAGAAGGCTTCTGCAAGAAAGAGTGGGTGGAAATTCTTAAAGCAAGAATAGAAAGACTGTTTGGAAGAATTGCGATGATTTCTGTAAAAGGAGGTGTTACTAAGTACTGAAAGGGTGCCCAAACCTTTGCACATGATTAATGGTTTATTTTTTTATCTGTTAATTTTAGCAATTAAAACGTAAGTCAAATTTAGAGAAATGTGTCATGTTTAAGTTTAGTCCCTGTGGAGGTTGTGTTCTTTTCACTTAGAAAATGAACAGAACACACAATTTGACTGCATGGGGCGTGCAGGCCTTTGCATATCACTCCACATATAAAGTAGCCTAAAACTGACAGGGGGACATTTGTGTCCACATGCTACAACTGTAAGATGGTTTTGGGCTTACTCAATGCATACTACTGCACAAAGCAGTGGTGATCTGCAGCCTGTGAGAATGCTTTTCTAACCCTTTGTTAATTTCCCGTCACACACACTCAAGCCACCCCACCTTGTTCTTTGTCTCCTCACAGAAAGTCTGGTTTCCACGAATGACACTGAAATCTTCCAGCCGAAGGCCATTACTGTTTGTGTGAGAAATCAGATCCCAATCCCAACTGGGGTGGGGCATTTATAGTGTCAGTTCAGGAATGTTAAGCCGATCACTTTTTCTGAATGCAACATCAACTAAAATGTTTACTTTTAACACACAAACTAAGGATTTTCATGAGACGATTATATATACGGTATATATTATATAAATAGCAGTGCATTAAAAAAAGTGAATAAAGTGCAAATGTTTTTTAATAGCTTTTAGTTTCATATTTCAAATGTAGTGGAAACATTACACATTCAATTCCAAATCAAAGCATTAACACATTTTATCAAGTCTGCGTTATTCTTTTACAGGAAGCAAAGAAAAGGAATATTAATCTGTTCAAAAAAAATAGCAGTGTTGATTTTTCTATTCAAACTCAAACACTTTATAAACTGAATTTTCTTTTCAAGATTTAACTTCACTTTAAATTACTGAATTAATATTTAGTTGCATAACCATTGTTTAACTGCTGCGCATCTGCGTTGCATCGAGTCAACCAACTTCTGGCACCTAGAAACAGGAATTTCAGCCCAGGATGAACAAACTACATTCCACAGTTTCTGTGAATTTTTGGGTTTTGCTTCAGAAACTGCTTTTTTAATGTCACCCCACAAGTTTTCAATGGGGTTGAGGTTGGGGGATTGAGCTGGCCAGTCCATTACCTCAATCCTTTTTGTCTGGAACCAAGATGTTGCTCGTGTTTGGGGTCGTTGTCTTGTTGAAACATCCATTTCAGGGGCATTTCCTCTTCGGCATACGGCAACCTAATCTCTTCAATTATTTTGATGTATTCAAACTGATCCATGATCCCTGGTATACGATAAATAGGCCCAACACCGTTGTGTCCCCATACCATGATTTTTGCGCCACCATGCTTCACTGTCTTCACAGTGTACTATGGCTTGAATTCAGCACCCGGGGGTCGTCTGATGTACTGTTGACGACCACTAGACCCGACAAGAACAATTTAACTCTCATCAGTCCACAGAATGTTACGCCATTTCTTTTTCGGCCAATCGATGTGTTCTTTGGTAAATTTTAATCGATTCTGCACATGCCATTTTTTCAACAATGGTGCTTTACGGGGGTTTCTTTCTGATAGCTTAGCTTCAATTAAATGTCTTCTGACTGTAACAGCACTTACAGCTAATTTTAGATCATCTTTGATCTTTCTGGAGGTGATGATTGGCTGAATCTTTGCCATTCTGACTATTCTTTGATCCGTTTTAACAGTAGTTGCTTGTTTTCTTACGCGTGTTTCGGCTTTTTGTTGCCATTTTAAAGCATTTAAGATCTTTTTAGCTGAGCATCCTATAATTTGCTGCACTTCTTTATATGCTTTCCCCTCTCCAATCAACTTTTTAATCAAATTACGTTGTTCCTCCGAACAATGTTTGGAACAGTCCATTTTACTTAGCAATTCAGAAGGAAATATATTTTATAACAATGTGTGAAACATTTGCTTCCCTTCTTTCTTAATAAAGGACAATTAATGACACCTGTTTTTTTACAGAATTAATTAATTCTCTAATTAAACTCTACACTGCTATTATTTTGAACACTCCCCTTTCAATGAATGAGTCAATTACTCAGAACAAGCAGCATGCATGTCATAACAGTTGGGTCTGTTGTTTTTCTATTACAGTACTACATCTACAAGTAAATTATTTGCCATGCAGAAATATCACTACTACTAATAACAATGGTTCATCAGGTTACTGATGTTGAACTGCTATTTTTTTTTTTACACAACTGTATATATATATATTATTATTATGTGTATTATTTGAAAAAATATTGGTACCATCTTAAACTGCAATATTGTCAAATATTACCTTTGAGTGAAGTTTTTTTGCCCATTATTTTTATGTTCATAACAGTGATGGTTGTAATTATGATGATTATTTTAATGTCTAGGTTTTATTGTTGTCCCATGTTAACCTAACTATGGAAAAGCAATGTGTGCATCTTCTATCATTTGTTATAAAAACAAGCTAATACAATAAAACATCATTAAGTAGAGGTACATTAGAATAGGCTGTGGTCCAGTTGGTTTGAATCCAGGTAAATACATTTTCATCCAGAGTAGAAAATTGGCCTGTAGATCTGGGGGGTAAACTATAAAGCAGGATTACTGAGTTAGCTGGATAACTGTAAAAAGTAAAACCCGAAATAGTTTTTTTTTCCAGTCCATGTTCCAGATTTGGGAAGATTCTGGGTTTTACTCAGTGCAGTTATCCAGCTAACTCTGTAATCCTGCTCCAAATGTGGAGCATGGACTGAAGTAAAACATTTTTTTTTAAAGAAAGTAAAAAAAAACCTTTGTGAAATAACCCCCAGAGCTCCCCAACCCTGTTCCTGGAGATCTACCATTCTACATGTTTTCACTCCAAAACTAACAAAGCACGTCTCATTCAACAGTAAAATTAAATCTCATTGAGGTGCTACTTAGTAGAATCAGGTGTACCAGATTAGGAATGAAGTGGAAAACCTACAGAATGGTAGATCTCTGGGTTGGGCAGCACTACTGTAGACCCTCAGACCAGGGAGGTATTTCACAAAGCAGGATTAATGAGTTAGCTGGATAACTGCACTGATTAAAACCCAGAACAGCTCTTTTTACTTCAGTCCATGTTCCAGATTTGGAAGACTTCCGGGGTTCACTCAGTGCAGTTATCCAGCTAACTCAGTAATCCTGCTTGGTGAAATACCCCCCAGGGCTGGGTTCGGATCAGAAATGTATGCTTTCTTCTTGTCGTTCCCTTCTCTTGCTTTAAGGGGGGAATGTCCAAAATGCCAGGATGAAATATGGCAGAATAAGGGTAATCGGAAATCAGTTCCAATTTAAGAAAGGGGAGGGAGCATAGGCGTAGTTTTTAGTAGGGATACTAGGGGCATGTCCCTACCAATGTCACGGAAACAAGAAAACTGTAGTTATAGGCGTAGTATAATTCAAAAACTCATCGTGGTCCTCCGAAAGTGCAGATCTGGTTGACAGCTGCATCAATATCCTATTATCGGCCATAGCCAATCAACAACCTGGACTGACTTGTCTGTCCCTCCCTCGCCTCTTTCCCAGTGAGTGCCACGAGCTGTCAATCACAGCCGTGCAAGCTTTTCAGCAGCAGAGCAACGGTTCATTAGCAACACAGCGACAGCTAAATCACTAGGCTACTAGTTATCTTTTTTCTCTACCTCAGCTAACGTTAGCTTTAGTAATCTGTTTTGGGATGTAGATTAAACTACCGTTACACTTTGATGTCCTTTACCTTACGAGACAGATCTGATTGCACAACTGTGACAATCTTGAAATATATTGAGTAATTGTACAGGTTGTATCATATTGAATGTTGAAATGAGTATCAGTATTATGATATACAGTATAGAATCAATCTTGATCTTATTTACATTATTAGCTACATAAACTACTTGAATCAATCTCTTATTTATTATATTATTACATTAACTACTACAGTCACAAATGTTCGTCATTAATACAGTTGTCAGTTGACGAAGACAGCAACCTCTTTCCCACCTTTAAGATAAAATTCTGAATGTAGCCGCTTACTACTGTTTATTAATGATGTATGTTTGTGATGCATACCGTAAATATGGATGCACGCTTACGATGAGTAAGTGTTACTTTAATGGTCGTAATGCGCGCAAACTTTAGTTAGCTAATGTTAGCTAACTAGCTAACAACTCTAATGATGTTAGCTAGCACAACTGCTAAAGTTAGTCATAACACGATCAAATTTGTACATAATCAGTTGAGGTTAATTAAAGATACAGTCATCTGGATCATCTGATGCTATTTTTGTAGCTCAAAAACAATATTTGCTTTCAAATGAGTGCAAAATGTTCACAGCTCGCGCACAGTCCCTACCAAAGCTGCAAACAAACCTACGATTCCTTCCCTTCCACCAAGGGTATAAAATCCAAGCTTCCAGCAAGAACAGAATCCCACAATGCAATGCTCCACACAGAAAAAGTTGGCAGTCACATTTCAACTCTGTGGGGTAGAACTTTCTATATTGGTTGTGAGGGCGGCTCAGTTCTGTTTTTGTTTGTTTCTCATCAGTCCTCCCTTGCAGAGCACCTGTTAAGTTTGCTTGCTGCATGGCCCAAATTTCATTGCAAGATAGCTCCCTCAAGGGAAGAAAGCAAGGGAAGGAAAGGTGTTAAATTGGATCCAAACGCAGCTCAGATATAGAAAATTTTTAAAATCGCAGCCATTCTGGGGATTTGACTGTAAAACCATGTGTATAGAACCTGTTTGCAGGAGCCATAGAAGTTCATGGAACCTTGATAGTCACTATAAGCCCATCAGCCCTATCTCATCTTATTCACTAATCTGTTTGAAAGAGCAGCTGTCTTTCGCCTCTGCATTGACAGAATTGGCACTGCTAAGCCAAACAATGACCACATCTTTAGCTATATGTGGCTATAGCTCCTCCTTGACCAGTGTCCCACAAACTCAATGCTTTATTCTCTTTTCTTCTCTCTACGCAAAATAATAGTTATCACTGCTCACGGAATGTCATACCATTGCTATGCTGGTGGCAATCAGTTCTTTTTCTTATTTTCTTCCTCCAACGCCCAAGTTCAGGCACGCATCTCTGCAGGCCCTGCTGACATTACAGCCCGAATGCCCGCCCACCGCTCGCAACTCAACTTCAAAAAACTTCTGTTCCTCCCGGTAATAGGCTGTGCTTAGATTGATAGCAGCAACCGCCCAGCCCTCAGGTTCTCAACTCACAACATCAGCAGAATCTGATCCTTTTTACCCAAGAGGCAACATAGCTGCTCATTGAAGCCCTCATCATTTTTTTATCTATTGCAATCTTGCTGTATGTAACAGTAGCTCAAGTCTGTCTGTCTTTCTCTTTTATGAAAAGGCTGAATAAAACAAATTTGGGAAGTGAAAATATGTCGCCATCCATGTTGTTTCTTTGGGTCATTCATATTTTAACAAGAAATAGGGGACTATATTTCCAGCTATATGTTCTTCTGTCTTGTTTGGGCAGTCATACAAATACATTAGCAGTACATTTTCAAATAGTTAAAGCAATAACAATAAGAATATACATATATATATATATATACAGACGGGTAACAAATTAAATGAAAAAGCAACATTAAGGGCTCTATCTTGGTGATCTTCGCACCTTGTCTAAACGCATGGCGTAAAGTGCATTTAGGACGTGTCCAAGTTTGATTGCGTGTTTTTTTTAGTGCTAAGCAATGTGCAAATGGGATGAACCTAGTCTCTTCATTAATTATAGGTGTCTTCGTCATGACATGCAATAAACCAATACAAATGTCATATCCAATTCCCGTTAAAAGCCTACTTTTTCACCTTGGCGGATGATGGAGAAACAGACATGCTCGTGCGTGTTTAGTGCATCAAGGAATAGGTTATATATTATTCGGACTAACCATGAGTTCTGGGTAATTTCCCAACAGTGCTGTTATTTTACAAAATATATGCGGTTAAATTTTGTTAAAAGCACCAGCAACTGTCATGGTTCGTGAGTTTTTTTTCCTTTTCCGCTGCGGTTCACATTTTTTCTCAGATTGAGAATCTATTGGATTTTTTCCACATTCAGTTTTACTTCAACTTGCTCGTTATTCATTTCACCTGTGCTTCTACCTGCGGGGTATTTAAATTCTTCACTTCCGCTTCCCCGGTGCTTCTTTGTCATTCATTTGTACATTGAGCCAGGTATAGCCAGGTTTAAGCGACCTTGTGATATTAAATTGTTTACATTCACAAGGGACTTGCTTATAGTTTCTCAGGTATAGGATTGTTTCCCTCCTGTTAGCGTTCTGCACTATTATTCCCCATGCTGTTTTCGACAAGACAGCATTCTTTTGGTGGTTTTGTTTTGTTGCACCTTCCATCGTCTTAGTGTTAAGTTGCTTTTCCAAGTTTCCCGTTTGGCCTCTAGTATTGAGTTCGGAAGATTTCGATTTGCGTTTCACTCATTCTATTTGAGTTCGCCCTATTTTCCTGGGTAGTTTTCATTTAGCTGTTTAGCCGTCAGGAATTAGTTCCTGTTTTTATTTTCGTGTAATTATTCCTTTATTGGTTCTCACCTGTTTGGGTGACTTGTTCTGATCTCCCTCACCTCTGCATTTGATTCACCGCTACTAAACCCATCACAGCAACAGCTGAGATTAAGCTATCAATGGCTTCTGTCTCACCTTATAAAACGCCAAATTAGCCTGCTTGTTTAACAAATTTTGTGAGACGGGTGCGTGAGGGTTGGACCCTAAATGCACGACTCAGAAACAGTGGCAAAATAAAGTCCCGTCAGGGCTTTATTTCAGGAATGTCCAAAGAGCGTGGTCAAAAACAAGCAAAGTTCATACACAGAAATCCAGCCAAAACCAATGTACAGTACCGAAGGAGAAGGCAGAATCGGTACACCATGCAAAAGTCCAGTAACCAGAGTAGCTGTCAGCAGGGCAGAAGTACAGGCAGATGGTAGGCAGGCTCAGGCAAAGCAAGAGTCAAGAAGTCCACTCCGCGGGGCAAAAGTACAAAAAGACAGCAGGCAAAACTCGTGGTGCAGGCAGTGATAACAGAACAGAGGTCAATAACAATGGTCAAAAACAGGCTTGAAAAACCGCTCAATAGTGCACTGAATAAACAGGGGCAACAATTTCACAAAGACAAGACATGAACACTGAGCTTAAATGCAGGTGTAGACAGGTGCAGACACTTAGCTTGAGGGCAGCATGCAAATGGAAATCAGGTGTGGAAGGCTGACAAGGTAACAAGATAATTAGTACTCGTTAGTAAAAAACCTATCCTGACCTACGTTAGTAAATTAGTAAATGACATGCGTAAGGAACGTAAGGTAAACATGAACACATGGTTAGAGAGTTAGTATTACCCAATCCTGATCTAACCTTAGTAGATTAGTAAATAGACACGGGAGAATGAGACAATTAAGGGAAGCGTGAGCGACAGCAAGAGAAAGAGAAACAGCATGGACGCAAGGCTGTGGAAAAACACGGAAATGTGTAGGCTAACAATGAACGGGAAACGTAACATGAATCAAACATAAAACGTGACATGACAAGACTAGAAAATAACTCGTAACAATAATCAAACGTGAAACGTGACATGACATAAAAATGAAACGTAACAAGAATAAAACATAAAACATGGTGTGACTAGACTAAACACAATACGTGACATAAACAAGAAATCTAACAAAGACAAGAAGAGAAAATAAAACGTGACATGACAGTAGATTCGTGACATTTTGTTTGATTATGCAATGAAGCATTGTCAATCATCAATTCCATGAGGATGTTCTCATGGAGTTCTGGAAGTTCAAGCTTCATCCGAAGTTCAATACCTGCATTCTAATATTGATAAATAACATAAATACCGTTATTTTGCCTTAATAGTGACACTAAATACAATAAAACTGTCAGGTTGGCAACCCAACACATAGGTTCACGCATATTTTCCCTTGTTTTATAATGTCCTGCTTATGGAAATGCAACCAACCAACTTTTTTCAGTCAAAATTATTTTATTTACTTACAGGCTGTAGGCCTAGAGAGCTGTATTGTAATGACACCTGAAGCACATTTTCAGAACTCAAATGTCCGTCTTTTGCAGTGCGCAAATTTTCCATTGAATGACAATTCACGCATTAGGTGTAAGTGACAATTCGTGCATTAGACTTGATATAGGTGTTATCAGCAACGTTTTTTATGGATAGCAATTGTCCTGTAACAAAAGATTGTCCCCCCCACAAGATTACAGAAATTATTGACAAATATAGGCTAAGTCATAGCTTTATCCAGATTAATTGTGAATAGTCTATAGGCCTACATGTTACTTTACACATACCATCGCACATCGCCTGGATGTTGATGGAGTGGGCTGAAAGCAATCTAATGCGCCATTCCCTATCGCTGAGGAAGAGGTAAGTGGTCTTTGACCTATGGACCCTTTATATTTTTTGTGGACTGTTAAACAGTGCACATTAAACAACACACTTCTGCCAGTGCACTGTACACAGGAGACAGGGTGCAGTAGATAGGGCTCTGATTTGGACACAGCCATGGTATGTAAACAACGTGAGATAGGGCCCCCAGTGTCTTAGTAAGGTGTTGGGCCACCATGAGCCACCAGAACAGCTTCAATGCGCCTTGGCATAGATTCTACCTCTAGTCTAGCATATATTCTAGTCTCAGAAACTCTACTGGAGGGATGGAACACTATTCTTCCAAAAGTTATTCCCTCATTGGTGTTTTGATGATGGCAGTGGAGAGCGCTGCGTCTAACACGTCGGTCCAAAATCTCCCATAGGTGTTCAACTGGGTTGAGATCTGGTGACTGTGAAGGCAATCGCATATGATTTACATCATTTTCATACTCATCAAACCATCCAGTGACCCCTCGTGCCCTGTGGATGGGGGCATTGTCATCCTGGAAGAGACCATTCCCACCAGGATACAAATGTTTCATCATAGGATAAAGGTGATCACTCAGAATAACTTTGTCTTGATTTGCAGTGACCCTTCTCTCAAGGGGACAAGTGGACCCAACCCATGCCAGGAAAATGCCCCCCACAGCATAACCCCCTCACTGTAAGGGTTTTTCCTTTAATTTATCACCCGTCTGTATATATTATGAATATAAATCTCCTTTATTTATTTTATTATACTATTATTATATATTTTTTTGTTTTGTAAGTTATTTATTTACTGTATTATACTGATGCTATGTCTGACCTATGCTGTGAAACACTTTGGGCTGCAAATCCATTGTATGAAATATGCAATACAAATAAAGCTTATTATTATTCATTTTACCTGTTTGTATATTCGTGCCACTGCTCCATTACACTTTTGTGAGAAAAAATTGCCCGCTCAAAAACGGAAAATATGCACATTTTCTAGGTGCATATCTGAGTTGACTCAAATATGCACCCTCAAAAGGGGTGAAGGGATCATATTCGGTTATGGCCTCAGTGTAGTTATCCAGCTAACTCAGTAATCCTGCTTTGTGAAATACCCCCTGGTGAGGTGAATTAACTGTGTAATCCACTGCTTTAATTGATCAATTAAGTGCAGAGTAAGAACAAAAACCAGCAGACCCTGTGGCCCTCCAGGTCCTGGGTTGATCACCTCTGTAATACTGATTGTAACACAAGGCTGCCAAACCCTGTTCCTAGAGATCTCGTTGAGCTGCTAATTAGTAGAGTAATCAGGTAATCAGTTGTGCCAAATTATGGTTGACATGAAAACCTACTGGATGGTAGATCTCCAGGAACAGGGTTGGGCAGCCCTGGTGTAACACATCTTTATGTGATTTTATTTTCAACTTTAAGATAATTCTACAATCCAGGTAGTGATTAATTTGGTTTGTCAGCAATACTTCTTCTGCTCCAAGAAATTAAAACTGGGAGTGAAAGACAAATGGCCAAATTGACGGTTACATTTAGTCTCCTGACATCCAGTGGTGAAATTTAAAACTGCAGACTTACAGAGTATTGATGATAATAATTGACTGTTTAATTAAAAGCATTTAATCTGAGAAAAACGTGACCGGCACAGGGACCATGTTTAAATTAAGTGCGTTGAGCCAGTTTGGGTGATGATGTCATTATAGCCCATTACAGCACAATGTGGAAGAGCAGTGCACTCAAGCCCCCGCTTTAAAAGAAAATATATTAACGTTTAGACATTGGGACGCAGGGATAGAAGCAGAGACTGATTCATTTTTTTAAAAAACTGTTACTTTTCTTTGAACTAAAATGTATGAGCATTAAAATGACTATTAGTAATCTTTCGAGAATTTGATTCACAATGATATAGCGGTAGAACATAGTACTGTATATCACTGTCAGTATGTCAGGTACAGTGACATACTGTAGCTGTTATTAGCAGGTTTATATCCGTATATCACTAACTATATTAATTTATATAATCAATTAAGGCAATCTAACTCTTCCTGTCTCTTAATATGTCAGCCTCCTTTTTTCTCAAGAGGGGCTGGTTAGCAAAGCCTGAAGAGGATCCATTTCAATATTGTCAACACTTGAGTAGTTCGCCATGCAACTTTATTTTTACTCTGTTGCCTCCAACCTTATAGTCTGTCGGCTATATCAGAAACGTCTGCCCTAGCACAGTTAGCTTTAGTGCACACAGTGCAAATCCTTCCTTGTATTTTCCAACATAAATAATTGTATCTTTTTTTTTTTTAAATTGTCATAGATGAAATAGCATACAGTAGAAATAAAGCCTATTCAAGTGAAGGCAGATCAAGAAATTTAAATAGTTGAGAGTTGGTCTTCCAGGTATTCAGCTTCAGCACAATTTTTTGGTACACACTGTAACAAACATGCTTGTAATTCCTGTATTTCGGCAGTAACTAACTGTTTTAACCTAGCAAACTGTACTTTTTTATACAGTAATATACTGTACATTAAAATGCATTATGGGAAAATTATCCTTGGCGGGAAGAACTATACAGTATTAAAAATGCTACTGTAGTTTTACAGTGTTGTGGTTACAGAACTGTAGGCAATAATGTAATAGTTACAGTATGATACTATACCACCATCTTCCAGATCTCCCACACTGCTGCAAGAAAGAGAGTTTTTTGACACAGCTTAGCCCTTAGTATATATATAATGTAGAGACAGCGATGCCAATAGAAACCAATGGGGAACACATCTGAAGTTTTAATTTTGCGCTCATCTCACATGTGCAGTTGGGTCCAGTCAAGTCACTTGTACAACGAGAAAGGCGCAGATAGGCCAAAATAAATAATATTGAAAGAAAGAAATAAAGAAATATAATGCACAGAGTTAACATCATTATATTAATGGAAATATTTTTAATTTGCTGCCAAAAGCAAATGGAGCCCAATGGGAAAACTGGCTTTTTGAGCGCAAATCATAAATATCAGCAGAGGACGACATAGAGCAGGGGTTTTCAAAGTGGGGGGCCGCGGCCCAACGGGGGGCCGCCAGGGGGCGCCAGGGGGGCCAATTGGAAGGGATAGGAAAATGAAAAATGCAACAAAAAAAAAAAATTTAAAAAATTAATTTCAATTCAATTCATAAGATTACTTTGCCGGTTTAAAATAAGATATAAATTGTTATAAATCCTTTCATATCGAAATTAGGTCTTTGCCATGCCCTTCTTTCATCTGCCTGTCAGTCAAAGCGTTGCGTTGAGCTGCTAACGGCCCGATTATGGAATCAAAATACGGTCAAAAGTATTGTGTTGTGTATTAAGAAACTGTATGTTAGATTTTTAAATATTTGCCAGTGTAATTTAAAAGTTTTTTTTTTAAAGCCATTTCGCAATAGGGGGGCCCCAGCCAGAGGCTACGGCTATTTGGGGGTCCTTGGCATGGAAAAGTTTGGGAACCCCTGACATAGAGTACTGAAGTGAATACATCGTGGGCGGAATCTGGTTTGGGAAGTAAATTTCCTATGGAAGCTAGAATGGGCTTCGGAGACTATCGACTATTTCTTGAAATCTGATTTATAGAATGAGCCGAAACGTTCCTGGATTAGCCTGTGTGGTACAAGGATATAGACCATATATTGCATGTTCCAATTTTTATTTTTTAAAGTAATGCATTAATGATTGTAGTTCGACTTGTAGTTCACTTTAACGGACTGCATATCCAGTACTGCAACGCACGGGTGGTTCTCGACCAATAAGATATCATCATCTTGTCTGTCTGCTCTGTGGCAGATGGGAGACTGAAGACAAGCTACCGTTAGCTGGCTAAGTAGAGAAGCTCGCCCGACAAGGTAAAAAACTATGCTACGGTTAACCAAATAAAGCTATTCTAGCTTTTAGTCTTTCAAGTTAGCTAGCTAGCGTTAGAAAAAACTGTTTAAAAACGGAGCTGTGTGCTACTGCTGGCTAACGTTATATGACAACGTCTGGAGACAAGGCTGCTCATTCGGAGGGAATTATGGGACGTGGAATTTTTAAACAGTGCCAGCGCTGGTATGTTCACAAAAGAAAATACTAAAATATAAAATATACTCGAAGCTGGTCCAGAAAAACTACATAGTTCGTGAACGGGTGTTGTATTGAACAATCCGGGAAATTGACGGTAAGACATAATCACTAGAAATGGTTTAAAAGTAAGCTTTAGTTAATGTCTACGCTCTAAATTAATACTTCCGAAAGCAGCGTGACGTAGTCACTTGAGTACTCTATTATATCCGGTGCTGAGGTTGAGAGCCGAAAGCTGGCCCCTTGGCTTAACCGAATAAATGTAACTGCTTTCTGAGACAACAGCACATTTTTATTCCTTTTTTTATCAGTGGGCAATTGTGAGGCGTAAGTAACGAACTCTGAACAATTTGTGGTAGGTGTCTGACCTGACGGGCTTGGGGCATATCGGGTTAAACTGCACAAAATCCACTGACTGGCTTTTTTATATGTAGGTAGCTTAAATTCAATCCATTTGTCAAATCTGATTTTCTATCCTGCTAATCTTTATAGCCTACATAAGTTATTTTCTTCTATTAATTGTCTGTAACCCCCAGTTTTTTAACAAAGCATTTAAACATCTAAAAGTAGGTCAGGTCAATTTAGCAAGCATTACAGACTAGGCCTACATTGAGAAAAAAAAAACTGTTGATGAATGGATTATTTTATCAGATAATAAAATGAGACTTTGATTTAGAAATTAATGAATTTACCACAAAACATACAGTATGTGAACATGTGTTTTTAATGTTTAAAACATTTTATGTTAAAATGTTTTCAATGTTTCTGTTTTATTGAAAAATAATAACACTATTTTATTAGTATTGTAAAAAAAAAACGAATTGAAAGATCTAAAATGTTCTAAAATAGATGAGTTAAACTGCAGTGAATAAATGTTACAGTAGACAGACAATAAAATATAATTTTAAAGACTACAGCACCAAATTAATTATACAGCAAAACTGTAAATATTACAGTATACATTACAGTATTGCAATGTATTATCCAGTAAATATTGTAATGCTATATTAGTACTGTAGTAAATACAGTAAACTATGGCAATTGCTTGTACAGTAGTTATTGCAATACTGTGTTAATGCTGTATACATTTCAGTAAAGTATTGTAATTACCTATACAGTAATGTTTTCATACTGTAAATATTATAGTACTCCTACTGTGACACAGAAATACAGTATGTCACTGGCCACACTGCTGCCAGTAAGTTACTGTAAAAACCTCATAATTTTTTTTTTACAGTGAAACATGCCCCATGGTCTGGAATCATATCCCCACAGTACGATTGATGTAGTGGTGATGGGACCAAAATGTGACCTGCTCTGAGAAAATTAGAATTTTTTTTTTTTCCACATCAGACTAATTTTTGTAGAGCGGGTCACAAATATGATTGGGTATTTACAATTCGGAAAAAAAAGTAATAGATAAATACTTGTTTTTAAAAAATGATTGAGAGTTATTTTTCTGACATCTAGCGATACACTTCAGTACTGCAGCTTTGCAGTTTTGTAAGAAAGAATTACGTCAAAATTCCAATGCATGCTTACATAATTCCCCGTTACCTGGCAACCTTTCTGTGTTTCTGCCTATTTTTAAATGCAGGCAGATGATAAAAAAGAAATGTTTTAACATCCCTGTTACATTCCAGACATAGTACATACTTGCAGTAAAGTATCCCCCCTTTAGTCCGGTAGCTAGTAATGCTGAAACTAATTAGTTTGATTATAATTTTTAAAAAGTTAATAACAATAATTCACAGTTCCAAGTACCTTTCTTGAAATTGGCAATTGATCCTCTGGAATGTGTGGTTCCAGGTATCTTGCTCAAAACTGCTAAAGACAGATACCACCATTTAACATGATCTGGTGATGTAAAACCTCAGTTCAGATATATTTTCAGTGACTCAAACATTTTCTAGAGTCTTCCACTGTACATTCGGCCAAGTGAGCAACAGATAGGCATAAAACACTCACCAAAACAAAGGAGAATCTTTCAGCAATTTCTCAAAGACTCAATCAACTCTTTAAATCTGAAAAGCTGAGCAAGGTGCTGTGCTAAGGTTCAGTGGCTTGATGTACCAATGGATGTGTAACAGATCTGATTGGCTAATCGTGTTTTCCCTTGTGGTGTAAAATATGTATGTTATTTATAGCATATGGGACTTAAAACATGCAGCTGCTTTGTAAATGGGGCTATTATGTGCAACCTAAGCTTGGGAGGAAGGACACACCTCCACTCCTACCTTTTACCAATCAATGCCAAGTATGGAATCCCTGAGCTCTCTTCAGTGTTTGAAAATTCCTTCGTCCAATCTCCTCCTTTCCTGTGTATTCAAGTTCCTCTGTTGTGGCAGCAGTGTGTCAATCCTGTATCCCTTATAAGTTTTGTAGTCTCAAAACCTTGTCCTGGAGGGCCACTGTGTATGTGGGTTTTCATTCCAACCATTATTGCAACCTCTGAATTCTTACAAGTTGCTAATTGTTTTTAGACATCATTACCTCAATTGATGGATGGTTTACCCTCTTAAGATCATGCCCATTTACAAAGAGGATACATTTTAACTGATTTTAGACTGACAGTTGAAATTAGTGGGGGCCTTATTACTGAATTAAAATAATATATTTATAATAAGGTTGTTCTTTTGTTTTTCAGTGTCTGGTTTACACTGAACCATCAATTATTGGACAAAGCCCAGTGTATTTTTCTTTTTGGCTTTATTACTGTGTTGACACATAGTCAATGAAACTAGACCATTTGTTTAAAAAAAAGTTCAAAGACAAAACCAATGTCAATAATCCAGAATGTTAAATTTAAGTCCAAGAGGAAAATATTTTAGAACTTTAACACACAAAGATGTTCAGTGTCACTTTGACTAACAGAGTACATATGAGTCCATTCGGAAGGTCTTTTTAAAATGGTTGATTTTAATAGGGACTATATGTACTCCTTAAGAGTTGACTTAACACGTTACTACGCATATATTCAATGTTACAAGAAAAAACAGCATAGTTGGTCCCTGTGACTGAGTCTAAGAACCACTGACTTGCAAGACAGGAAGTCAAATATAAGAAATCTGTAGAAGATCCTCCAAACTGTCTCTACATATCCAGCTCATCATTCCTTTTACACCAAGTGTTACATACCGGCTTTCTGTCTTAGTGTGGTCAGTGCCTCATGAACGGAGGATTATAAGGTTGGGTGGTCTGAAAATGTTGTCTTGGATGGTAGTGCATTTGCATACTTGAATTCTGCTCTAAACAGACTAGCCCCAGATTACATTGGAGTTACTTAACACCGTTATGGCCAAAATGGGTGCTCAGAGATCTTCCGAAAAGAGGTTCCTTTAAGTATACACTACACAAATCAAAAACAAATCTAGCCATCTCCGTCCAGGCCCTCAGACTATCAAATTATTTGCCACACAGCATCAGGGGCACATGGTCAGCTTTTATTTTGAAATCCCTTGTAATATAGCTACTAATCTTGTTGAAATATATTTTTAATCACTAATGACCTTTTCCTTTCAGCGTGATACTTTTACGTATGACCAGTTTGTGTTACATTTGTCACTAGGCTATACTCATCTTATCTTTTATTGCATTGCTTTTGTGGGAAGTGTTTTGAAAGCCTGTATGAGGAGCAGGGAAAAAAAGCATATTATTTTGACATTTGTGTTTAGTTACATGTGTTCATGTACTTTTCTGTACAGTTAACAAAAATCGAATTGTACGTGCATTACCATTGTGCAGATGCCATCTCATTTGCACTACCTTTTATTTTTAATCAGATTTGAATTTTTCCTCATCAACAACACACATATCCAGCAGAAAACATAACCCCCGGGCCCCAGCCAACCCAGTGCCAAGCTGCACTTTAGTTTCTCTGACAAAAATAGGCAGATTGCAGCATAATGCATAGCTAGGTTGTGCACAATTTGAGGTAGAAACAGCAATTTCGGTTTTGGAAAAACAAAGATCACTCAAAAAGCACATCGTTAGTTCAGGTATATTCAGTGTAGAATAAAGCGGTTGTTTATCCCACTGCTCTCAGACAAAGGCAACATGGCCTCATATACAATACAAGACTACCATTCCGTCGTGGCCTGAAGACACACCTCTTTGGACTCCACCTTGACTGATATACCAATCTAGGACCTCTCATGATACTTGTTCCCTGTGTTTTCTTGTCTAACTGTTATAGTATTTAGAATAGAATTGTAGTATAGCCGATTTACCCACAGCTTACTGTGAACTCCATTCGATGTTCATTACTAAGGATAGCCGCTATGTTAGGATGTCCTTTGTCTCATCTGTTCTGTAGTTACTTCGATGACGTTTCTGTATGCACTTATCGTATGTCACTTTGGATAAAAGCGTCTGCTAAATGACTGTAATGTAATGTCAACGGTGAATGATATGCATTTCAATCCCTCTTCACACCCTTACCACACAAACACGGATAGCGGCACACAGAAACCCAGATTCACAGACAGACACGGATAGCGGCACACAGAAACACAGATTCACAGACACAAACACGGATAGCGGCACACAGAAACCCAGATTCACAGACACGGATAGCGGCACACAGAAACCAGATTCACAGACACGGATAGCGGCACACAGAAACCCAGATTCACAGACACGGATAGCGGCACACAGAAACCCAGATTCACAGACACGGATAGCGGCACACAGAAACCCAGATTCACAGACACGGATAGCGGCACACAGAAACCCAGATTCACAGACACGGATAGCGGCACACAGAAACCCAGATTCACAGACACAAAAAAGCTAAAGCGGCTCAAGGGTCTGAGGATAGTCAGTGTTTATTTGGCTTCCTACAACCGTGAACACTCCCTCTCGCTCTCTCCATCATTCCACCTTCACTTCTTGGCAGGTTGCTTCTTAAGGTGCATCTGGTAGCATGTCTCACATGCGATGGAGAGTCCCACCACCAGGGAGACAAACTCCTGAAAGTCCACCTCCCCATCTCGGTTGTCATCCAGGCTTTTCATGATATTGTCCACTGTGGCAGGATCCTTCTGTGTCTGGAGGCATAAGAAATGGAGAAATAGATAGTGGAAGAGCAAGGGTGTAAGAGAAAAGGGATAGTGAGTAACAAGAGCAAGAGACCATTTATGGTTCACAGCTTTTTCATTAGATTTTCCTTCCTTCTTATTAGTTACGGTTAGGGCCACCAGTTTGTTTCCCCTCGTTTTCTCGCATAGTACTTCAGTCCTCCGCCAGCTAGAGGTCACAATAGCCTCTTTGTCAAGCCACTTCTCAAACAATTATCAGAATCGCACCGCCTCAATCATCTAAGCTGATAAAGTAATCGCCTGATGATTGACAGCGATGTTAAATTCAGTTCGATCAGTTACTACCATGGACATGCTGCAGTATTTTTAAACATTGTACAGGGGCATGTTAGTTTTTGTTCGAAGCAGAGGGAAATGGCCACATAAAAAACATTTGAAGTTATTTAACTTGCACAAAAAAGTTAAAGAAAAAAAGAAATCATTAGTAATAAAAATAGTTTGCAGCTGACGTATATTAAAACAAAAGAAAAGTGGAGAATGTCATACACAGTTCAAATGAAAACTGATTATGTTTTGATCATAGTCAGTTGTTTAAGTCTCATCTGTGATGTTTCTTAGTTTTTAAAATGTCAGTCTATTGTTATATTTTGTGTGTATTCTTTGTCATGTTAACATTGTTATCTTTGTTAAATTGCAAGTTGTGCAAAATAAATTAAATCTCTCAGTATGTAGTGTACCAGGCGTATAACGCTTCACTCGTTCATTCAAAGACATGCTTTTCGTAACATTTAACCTTCTATCCATGTTCACTTTCCTTCCTCTGGCTCTCCACATATTAAATCACCCATTAGGTTTTTTTATTTTTTATAAACAGCTCAATTACAAACTCAATTGTATAATTAGTCATTTGACTGTGCCATTAGAGGACCAATGGGGACCCCTGGAGGATAACTAATGAAATACAAGTTTGAATCCCTGCAGGTCACACAGTGTAAACTGGTTTTCGTTCCAACCACAATTGCGATCCAAGAATTTTAATAAGCTGTTATTTTTTCTTAATTGCACTTTTTATGTTTTGATGAATTATTTAAGCGAAATGACGTCCGAAAATAGCTATGCATGCCATGTAGAATAAATGTTGCATGTTCACATTTTGCTTATTGTGCTATATTGCAAACAATTTCATTAAAAAAAGGTAACAAAACTGAGCAAATGAAAGGCCGAGGTGAATCATTAGGCTTGTAATTGGTGAAAGTGTGGACACATGGCCACTAAAACTAACCATTTGGTTGATAATGAACAAATCAAAGACAATGCAAATTGATAACGATCCAAACCTGCATTGTGTTAAGTTTAAGAAAACAAAATTATGAAAGACCTAATTAGGAGCATATTGATTCAACTGTCTTTAATTTGATCAGTTATAACATTTTGCTCACTCTTTTTATAGCCTAGTTGTTTGCAATATAGCACAATAAGCAACATGTGAACATGTGACATTTATTCTACATGGCATGCATAGCTATTTTCTGACAATTTGTCTTAAGAGGGCAAATAATCTATCAAAACATGAAGTGCAATTAAGAAAATTAACAGCTTGTTAAAATTCTCGGATCGCAATCATGGTTGGAACGAAAACCAGCATACACAAGACCGAGTTTGAGAACCACTGGTTTAATAGCCATAAATTTTTATTTCAGTCTATGTTTTGTCAATATAGGTGTATCCGTGTCATATCAATAAAGCCATCTAGGCTAAACCGAAGCGAGAGAGGTGGAAGGAGCAAGAGTTTCTCTCCTACTTTGAGAAACCCAGGCAGTTCGTTCGTCATCAGGGTCTTGAGCTCGCCGCGGTTGAGGGTGACACTGTTGCCCTCCTTGCCAGCGTAGCGGTGAAACACCACGATCAGGGACTCCATGGCACGTTCCAGATCTGAAGGCATGCTTAAAGATTGGGATTTACACAACTGCTGGAGAAAAAAATAAAATAAAAATCATCATGATACAGCCCATTGCAACACAAGAAACTCAAGAGCCTGAGAGCATTCTGTCTGGCAAAGACTGACAAAAAACTGTACTGTTAGTATCTTTTGCTAATATGAAAATACCCTCTTCTTCAAATAAGAGTACATTATTTTAAATATATATGCATAAAGTCCATCATAAAGGTAAGTGTAAACAAATTTAGTAAAGCACAGTACAGCACCGTTCACCCACACTGACAGAGGTAGGAAGGGACACTATACTCATAGTAGGCTACAGTATAGATTCCATTTTATTTACTGTGACACTGTAAATAAAATAATTATGCCACTATACTACAACTACAGTAACAACAAGAGGAAGAGGGTCCAAGAGCCACAGCATGTTAACACCATAGAGTTGATTGCAAAACATTCACCAACAATTCAACAGCAAAGGAAGCTGGAAAATTGTTTGCCTTGGCTGCTTCAGTACATTCTTTGGCATTGGCCCATGATTAAAGCTCGCTTCCCAGCCACTCCCCTTCCAGCTCCCCTATCTCTGCATTCTCAGCGGTCAGTGGGCTATAGCACATCTCTCTCTCTCCCTCCCTCTCTCGCTTTCCCTCTCTCGCTTTCCCTCTCTCTCGGGTGGGGCATGCATGGTCTGGGGGATGAAAGGTGCAGAGTTGGAAGAGACAGCTGGGAAAACAGGCTAATATTTAAATAGGGAAATTAGCCTGTTTAAATATGCCTAAGAAACGTAAGATGAAGCAGTTTAAACATAATCACCACAGCTGATGAACTGAAATTTTGTGGATAAATCCGACAAATTCAAGCACAGGTAAACAGACCATAAAACTCACTTGTCCAAAGGCCAACACCCATGGACAAACCGATTGAATGTGAAAGAGTCCTTGTATAGCAAGTGAATTGAAAAAAATGAAATGAGTCGTCACTGAATCAAAGAAGCTTAAAGTGGAAAACGATTGAAGAACGATTGAGATTCAGGAAAGCATTGTGTCGCCAAGCGGAAACGCTTTATGATCTGCATAACTGCGTGTAGCTAATGGAATAGAAACATAATGGATTTATACAAGAAAAAAGCATAGCCAGTTTAACAGGAGTTGGATACGTTGACCAACTGAACGCGTATCATAACGCAAAGCAACATAGGCTCTTGGTAAGCATGTCCCACTAATGGTAAAAACGCACTTCAGACCCTCTGACTACCGATAACAGTTTAGCCTAGTCATGTCTCGTAGTGCCAAAAGTTATGGGCTAAAGAAAAGGGCACCACTTTATCTAAACTACAAACTACATAGGCTATGCGCCTTAATTACTGAGGTTTAAACGTAGGCTACCATGATGTAGCTGTTTAATTCTTAAACTTACACACATACCCGATGAGATCAATTTACATCATCTTACCAGACAACAGTAGGTGGAAGGAGATGGACCGTGGTGTGCAGAACCAGGGAAGCACTTTGACTGAGAATTTATAGTCGGGCGCCGCCCATGCAGCTTCCCGTGTGCGCGAGCACTGTGAGTTCAGCTCAGCTTGATTGTTTGAAAAAAATTATTTGTGGCTTTCAGGTTCTGCTCACAGGTTCCAAGGAAAATTCCAAGGAATTTTAACGGAATAGCCAAGTCTGTCAACTTTTATACCTGAGAAATAAAACAGATTTTTTTATTATCTAGCTGTATCGTAACACTGAGCTATAGCAAAGATTTTGATAGGACATTGATATGTGCGTCGCACAGGCTCCGGGTGTCCGGTCCGCCCAATGAAAGTTCAAGTAAGTTGAAACGTTCCACAGATAAAAGGCATGGCAACGGAAATTAATGCGAATTTGCTAAATGGCAGTCATTCAGTTATTGAATGACATACATTATGATATTGCATAATAAACAGAACCTGAACTAACAGAAACTAAACTATATAACTCAAATCAAGTTATTGGTCATAAATGACATACTACGACCAACAATGGCCAAACAGGTTCACGTTGACTGGGATAATCACATACATTTTTTTTTTTTTTTGAATTCAGAGTTTCAGACAGGGACATTCATAGGCTACACAGTGGAATCACTGTGTTTCCAATCCTAAAATTCTATTTTTAAAACTGAATGATAATGGCAGAATTCTACCACTGTCAGAAAGTAGTAACGATAAGATATTCCTTTATAAAATATACTGTTTTGTGTTGTTGCTATGCTAACTCTTCATTATAAAATGGTTAATGTCAATATTTTTAGTAGTAGTAGTGGACTGCAGTTTTTAAAATCCTGGCTGACATGGTTGATAATTTCAAAACAAATCGTGACTGTGCAATTTCATGAACTGTGCTTCACACCCCGAAAAGCACTGCTGTGTTGGTCTTCTAAAAGAGGAAAAAAGGGAGTGTGGACTCTGTGGAGGTCTGGAGGAATCACATTTTTTCAGTAGGTACTGTAATGTGAAAGGCTAGGACTCAGTGGGGTGGGACAAGGGTGTCAGATTTCAGATGTGTGTGGGAGGGGGGCTAAACATGTAGCCTTATGAACGATCAAATCAACAGTAGATTGGGGATGGTCAAGACGAACTATTACCTCAGGGAGGGGTGTCAGTCGACACAATTTGTTCAGAAACATAAGGTGTTATCTATATAATTGAATTATCGGCCACTAAATGAAAAGTAAAGGGCCCTGGCCCCCTTGATACCTGTCCCCTTTGTCCTGAATTGGAAACACTCAGGTGATCAAAAGATGAAAGAAAAGGAGTGATGGTTCAATGCATGGGTGAACTAGGATTGGGTGAGGTTTGGAACAACTGCCAGATATGGTAAGACCAGTTAAAAAGTCAATATTGTCTTCTGTTCTCTATGACAATGTATGACTCACTGTTGAAACTCAAGAAATGAGTGAGGTAGCACATCCCACAAATAAATCAAACTTTGAGTTCTTAAATTTACTTATTTATTTTTCCAGTCATTAAAAAATAAAACTGAATAAAATCAATAAAAACAGCCTTCATCAGAGCATTTTCCTCAGTAATATGACTCACATTTCTTACTTTCTTATAATGATATCACTCAGTATTTACCTTCTCTCTGTGTGACTCTATGAGCTCTATAGGGTGAGAAACCTCTGCACTTTAAAATACTGTACAGTAATTTAGAGCAGTGAGATATCAAATGCATTGGAAATGCAGCTTACATTTGGCCAAGCTGTAAGCAGAGTAAAGTCTCTGTGCACTCCTGCTGAATGAAGCCACTCTGTCATTTGTTAATTTGAATACCATTATTTAAAAAAACTGAAATTATAATTTTTCTAAGTAATAAACACTGTGGGAGTCCAGTTAGAGGGGTAGGCTGAGTCTCTTATTACTGAGCAGTGCAGAGACAGGGTGTGTCAGCCTTTATTAAGGTCCTTACCCAGTCTGTGCATGTCCTCACCTGTCCCACACTTAGTCACTTACAGTGTTAGCCAACCCTGAAGTTCCATGCATTGGTTTTGCTTTACAGGTTATTGCCTGCTGCCACCTGCAGATGTGCATTTATCAAAAATAATAATAATAAAAAAACATATTCACCACTGTTTTATCAACTGAAATGTGATTAGTTCAATTGCTTCAGTGAAAATCAACAACAAAAAAACTGGCTCCTAGAATATGTAGAACTATATATTGTGATTGATAAGGATCTGTTTAGCTAAAAGCTATCGAATCAAACTGGTGTCAATAAACTTCACAATGTCATAGCAAATATTTACTGCCGTTCCAGACTATTATCAGAAATTGAGATTTATATTCTGTGCAGTTAAGCCTAGATGACAAAACTTCCCTGCTTGTGTTGTTGGAAGAGACATGCTTATTTATGGTATAAAGAATAAGACACAGTACTGGTATAAAAAACAATATTAGTTCTGGCAAATATTAAACATGCTTCTGGACATTACCCTTGATTGGAAACAAACTTTGACCCAGTGCTTGTAAATTGCTGGTCACAGGACATATGACATTAAATTATATATAACACTGGCATGTGTATACTGGGGGATTTCTAGAGTCACTAGAGAGTTTGACTATAAGCAGTAGGTTTAATATCCCATGGCTGTCCTTCCACAGGCCTCCTATTTTTTGGGCATTCTGTCTACAGAATACACCCCCGGCAAAGGCCTTGCTCCAGAATACAAGAGCAATGTCTTTGATAAAATGTAAAGCAACCAAGATATCACTAGTCCCTGCTGCAGCCGTGGTTTTTCCCGTGATGTAATTCAGAAAGAATGCATGACAGATGTAGTAGGAGAGAGAGGTATTCACATCTTTTCCCTGGACCTGCTGCACTTGGCGAGTCTGCCAAACACACACGCACACACACACACACACACACACACACACACACAAAGAATCAGAACAGCATGTCCAGCTATGTTCCCTGGGTCTGCATGTTGGCTGCAACTGGAACGGCTTTGCAGAGGTGAGAAAGAAAATACCCCGAGAGACATGCAAGCTCACAAACTGAGCAGTGAGGGATGATACGTCTGGAATCATTCCATTTGCTGCATTTCAGTCAAACGACTGGTCGTCTGTGCGCATAAATATATTTACAGCCTTTTCCAACATCCCAAAATAAAAAAAAGTGGAAGGGAATGCCATCAGAAAAAGAAACATAAAAATTATTTCCTCATACCATTTCATAATTCTGAGACTCATAAACATGGAATGCTAAAGTTGAATTACAAATGCAAATACATGATAAAAAAACGACAAAATACTGAAACAGTCCCATTGATTTTGGCCCGTGTGTCAGATTGTCTCACATATCTGGAGGCCTTCAATAGTCCACGTTCACAGCATAAAGCTAACAATGAGCCAGCTCACCGTTTGGCTGCACAGTCTAATAAATCCTATGACATCACATCCTGTCCCTCGTTCCCTGCTGCATATCAAGGTATTGCCAGTACTCCATAGTAGCCCCCTCTGAATACCTTTCTGTTCGGTGCATTTTGTCCTTAAGCCCAAAGAGGCAGGACAGTGATTGGGGAGTTTGGGGAGACGTTAATATGGGTCCAGAACATGGATTATGCTGTGAGCATTCAGGTTTACATGTATTCATCATACTATGCATTAGTTGCTGTTGTAAGGTAGTGATAGAACACTGTGTCCTATAACGTTGCATTTGCTCTTACAACTAAAATGAGCAACTAGCTATTAACTGGTCTTATTTGACCAAAAACATATTTTCTGATATCTAACCTGCATCTAAATTTAATAGAACACTGCGGGTTAGTTTATCCATAGCCACTTACCTAAATGTGTAACTTTTCTTAAATCAGGAGTTCCAAAACTAATGTCAGTGGACCCTTAGAAAAGTATTTTCATTATTATTTCCATACAGTGGGGTGCAAAAGTTTGGGCCCCCCTGGTCAAAATGCTTTTTACAATTAATATCTAAGTGAACAGAAGCTAACTGGACCTCTAAATGTCTAAAGGTCGGGACAGTATGTAAAATGCACATAAAAGCAGAAAGCAGCGATTTGTAAATTCTCTTTTACATACAGTGCCCTCCACAATTATTGGCACCACTGGTAAAGATGAGTAAAACTGGTTATAAAAAATTCACCCTTTGGTGAATTAGCTTAATCTCACACTGAAAAAATGAAAGAAATCCAACCTTTAATTGAAGTAAATTTATTCTGAGAAAAGAAATCTCTCATCAAGAAATAATTATTCATTTTTTCAGAGTGAGATTAAGCCACTTCACCAAACAATGAATTTTTTATAACCATTTTTACTCATCTTTACCAGAGGTGGCAATAATTATGGAGGGCACTGTATATTTAAATAAAAATAGTTTAAAAAAAATAATAATAATTTTTTGTTTTACCTTATCAACTTTATTGATTTTTGTAAATATACGCTAATTCCGAATTTGATGCCTACAACACATTCCAACAAAGGTGCAAAAAAAAGACTGGGGAGTTTTTGTTTGAAAATACTTTTTTTTGTTTGGAACATTCCACAGATAAACAGGTGATGCTCTCATGACTGGGTATAAAAAGATATAAAACTCTTATTCTTATCTTATTTTTTGGTACTCCTACAAGCGATACTATAACCTATCTGTATTTGAATGGATCTCTATGGGAATTGGGGGGTGGGACTAGATTAAGCTGTAAATTACATATAGTATGGAACCCATGGTTGGCTAAATGGCTGTCGTCATCAAGGGTCTGAGGTATCAAACGAGCCTCAAACCATCACTCTACTGCCAGATATGCAGTAGATATGGATGGATCACTTTAAGGGTTGTTTCTACTGACTCATTGTCCTATTGAACTCTATGAAAAAATAAGTATTTGATTATTTTAAATAAAAGTATTTGTCATTAAATCAGAATTTAAACCTTCACATAAAATACATTTCAAAGAAAACAAATTCCCATATTACACTAGTAAAAGGGGCCGGGGAAATTTATGCATGCGCTTTTCAACTTTTTACCGTAATTACTCAAAAATGTACGCATAAGCTTTTCAACACTCAAAATTTGTGCATGCGCTTTTCAACATCAGGGATCAGACAGCCAGCCAGTTACCCACAGTCTTTTAGGCCCGCCCGCTCTGCATCCGGGCAAAAATGTAAATGACACTACCCATCCAATTGAAAAGCTTTTGAAAAAAGAAAATTATATTGTACTGTCTTTGTGTTAGTATGCTTCAGTGTACAGAGGCTTCAGTGTTTAGATTTCATAAGACTTTGTCTGGGATCATACTGTATTCCTGGGACATAATCTTATATTTAATATTATTTCATTTTAAAATGTATAAAATATGTAACATAATGTAACCAGTACTTCATTGTGAATTAACACTAGAATATAAAGAAAATAAAACCTTTCTAGATTTAGAGGACAGATATATAATATTTAAAGGGTAAGTAAAC
Organism: Ilyophis sp. 1 JC-2022; assembly: GCA_022702515.1. Lineage (NCBI taxonomy): Eukaryota > Metazoa > Chordata > Actinopteri > Anguilliformes > Synaphobranchidae > Ilyophis > Ilyophis sp. 1 JC-2022. Next base: position 84,106,513 of record CM040406.1, read on the forward strand.
CCTAAAACTACTTCTTTTTTTAGCCGATTACTGATATATTGCAAACGGGCGTATAAGGTTATGATACGGAAAATCTAGTCAAGGTATTTTTCTTTCTTTCTTCCAAACGTTTCTCCATCAACCTGCCCAGGGACTACATATGAAAATTTGCCCCAATGGCTAAATCTGGTACATTTTACATTATGTTTATTAATGTGCATTGTCCCTTTCTTAAATAAATAAACCTAAACCTATAATTTAATTAAATCGCAGCAATCACATTTTCTTTCTCCCTCTATTCTCTCGATTTGTGAGGCCATGGGAAAAGCAAGTAGAAGGACAGATCTAAAAATGCAGTTTATGACAAGATACCTACATTAGTTAAGTTAAATGGTTATGACTGGACAATGTTCATGTTTATGCAGTTTTGACTGAAATTAGATAATGTTCCTTGACGTTTTAATGTGGCTATAATATGACTCAATCCCTTCTTCCTGTCGTTCCCTTCCCTTGCTTCAAGGGGAGAATCCCCAAACTGCCAGGATGGCAGCCACACCAAGTGTGATTTGGATCCAATTTAAGAAAGGGGAGGAAGTAATTATATTCCCTCGCTCCTTCGCTTATCCTCCCTTCCACCAAGGGTAGAAAATAAAAGCTTTCAGCAAGGGAATCCCACAATGCAATGCTCCACATGGAAAAGGTGGGTGGTCACCACATAACTATGTGGCGATCACATTTCAACTCTATGGTGTTCACATTTCAACTCTATGGTGTTGCACTTCCGAAAGGTTGCGAGGGCGGTTCGGTTCAGTTTTTGTTCGTTTCTCGTCAATCCTCCCTTGCAGAGCACCTTTCAAGTTTGCTTGCTGCACGTAGCAAATTGTCACAAGATAGCTCCCTCGAGGGAAGACAGCAAGGGAGGGGAGTGTGTTAAATTGGATTCGAATGCAGCCAGGGTTATCCTTATCCATCATCCCCTACCACTCCGAAACCTCGCCCATTCTCCAGTTCTCCGCCTCTGCTCCAGGCTCAGCAGCCGGAGCGAGCGGCTCGTACAAAACAAATTATGGCTGTGAATGAGCATACACGTTAAAAAATAAAATAAAATAAAATAGGGTGTGGCTTGCTAACTCAAGCCCAACCCTTCCATGAGTATCTTTCCCACCCCCGATTTTGGCATTTTTTTTAACCGCAGACAGAGGCGTGGTCCCTCTGAAACAGCCCGTTTAGTTACCTTTTAAGTTGTCTTGATGTCTTGTCTTGATGACATGTATTGATGTGCAAATATTATGACAGGAAAAACATATGCAACAGTTCTGGGCTGAATATTATTTTTTAAGATGAGGCTTGAATCAAAATGTCTTCAACATCTTTGTATTAATTCTTCTGCCAATATGTTTTAGCCAAATACAGGACACCAACTCCTACTTCTTCTAAATCAAACTGTCATTATAAACAAAATATAATTTTCATCGATGTCTTCCCTTTGGCTTTTTTCTCTCAATTCAATAATCATATTTTCCCCACGTTTTAATATCAAACCCATTTAATCACATTTTCATGAACAAATCACTTTCTGATGAAGGGATTGTAGGTAAAGGACTAGGATGGTAGCAGAGGGGTTATAACTAAGAAGTGGATGAACAGGTAATTTGTGGAATGTTTAAAAAAAAAAATCAAGAAAAGTCATTGTGAACGCTCCAGTTGGCTGTCTAGGTTTCACCGTGATTGGACAAGGATGACGGCTATGGAGATGGGATTGGCTGGTTGGTCTTAGCTCTTCCTCTTGCCCTTGCTGGCAGTTTTGGCTGGAGTTGCTGCAGGAATTGAAGCTTGATAAAGAGCAGCTGAAACTTTATTTATGTAGTACAGTGCGAAGAGAGAGAAGATCAGGCTGGAGAGACAAGAGATTGCACAGCGGTGAGGGGAATTAAACATCACTTAATTTACTATTTTTCTACTGAAAAATCTGACATCTTATATCTCACTATATTTTGTAATTCACACAATTTAGTCATTTGGCTGATGCTTTTATCCAAAGTGACTTACAAAATTAACATTCAACATGGAAAGAAACTAGAGACAGGGAGTTACAATGGGGTTTATTCTGAAAACACGAACATTAATCTATTTTTTTTTCTATTTTTTAAATAACAAATCCAATAGAAATATGAACTTTACTCTGAAAATAAAGAGCTAATGTGTTCATTTACATTTCCATGGTACTGAACCTGCAATAGAATCTCCTCAAACATGAAAAACTTATTAATATTAATCCCCAACAGCAGAGGCCGTTACTACACAAACATTCACTTAGGCCAATAAACATGAAAATTAGGATTTAAAAAAATAAATTCTGGATAAATATACATTTTGGACATTGGTAAAAGTCAATATTCTGTTTGTACAATGCTTTGGATTTATCTCGTACTCGCTGAAGCAACTTGGGCTTGACGCTAGACTGCACCGCGTTGAGTATAACTGTCTTTAGCATCCTTCTACAATACTCACCAGGTTGTGACGCACACACGATGCACCAGTCCAGAGGCAAAGAGAGAAGCACACAGGCACAGCAGGACTGGGAGAAAGGGGGGGAAGCATTATTGTTTATTATAAGTGCAAGGATGTTCAAATGAAATTAACTAAGAACGACAACTCCTACTGAAGATTGCATGTGTCCTTTCACCAATAGAAAAATGCAATCAAGCTAACTGGCCCAGAGTTTTTTCCTGTACTTGTACTGCAACTACAGCTCAAGCTTTGTATCAACTTTCTCCCAAAAGGGTGGAACGATACAACGAAGGATTATGACATACATGAAAATACAATAAAAGACTTGCCACTGGCCTAAACAAAACTAATACAATATTATACTTAAAATGGAAACATTCCAAGCATGCTTCCCCTTGGCAAGCAAGCACAATGTTAAATTTACCAAACGGGCCATATTCTGTGCACTCCTGTTATAGTTCAGGCAAAAATTAAAGCTGTAACCTTGCAGAAGTATAACATTATTTTTGTCTGGATTGAAACATTTAATTTAAACATAATGAGCCTCATATACAGAATGTGGCAATGTGAAATGTCTCTTTTAAAAAAAAAAAAAAAAAATTATAAAAAAAAATTATGTGCATCATGTTACTCACTTTCTGGGAAAATTTTGACCTGGAATCCCTTCCCAAACATAAGGTTCTCCAGATTGTTGAAGGCCTTGCAGCAGGTTAAGGGATAAACAAAGAGAAAAAATGAGAGGAAAGAGAAACAGAGGCAAGCTATTTGCTCAAGGAACACGTGAACCACGGTAAGAGGCGGCTTTCAAACTGAGTTCTAAGACCCGAGGAGGTCTGCCTTTCTTCAGTCCTCAAATTCCTCATGCATGCCTTCTCCACGCTTCTAGGCTGCTGTACTAACTCTAGCGTGTAGCCTGCAATTAATCTGCCGTGAACGCAATGAGAGCAAAGCTCCTCTGGTAAAAGTACTACCGAATCTCTCTCATATGGCTACAGATAGGTCCATAGGGTCTGGTGCATCAGGTTCAATGAAGGATACAGTCAGGGAACAGATGAACAGGATAGAGCCCAGAAACCCGCCCAGGATGGTCAACCACTCTGAGGAACCCAGCTGTCGACTGAACATCTGCATGCCCGCAAACACCAGTACTGAGAACAGGCAGGAGAGGACGAGGGAGGTACCTGTGTTGACCGCTGTAGATACAGGGGATAAGAGGATATTAGGCAAGCCATCTCTGTAATTCAATGCATCTATGCACTAACGCTACATTGTAGCTAACTTGCAGCTAATGCAGCATTCCGATGTACGAGTAAACGACCACAGTGTAACAGCAAATGCAGTGATGGATCAACAACCAGTAGCTAGCACACGTCGAAATTGGCTAAATAAGTAAAGTTTATCGCTTTTAAAATAGAAATACAACAAGCCACTAGTCCACTATAAGTGCATCATCCGCTGGCAGCAAAATAACTGCACGTACTAGTGAAAAGTGACTGGCTAATGAGAAAGCTACGTTAGTCCAACTTAGCTATTTAGGCCACGTCAGTAACAGTGTACGCTTTCAAATAGGTCCGACTGGAAATACAGGTGAGCTTCTCCCGGATCGCAATATTCTTTCACACCCATGCATTAAATAATTAAAAATGTAACTCCATGTACGTGTTAGTCGGAATATCAAACGTCCCTCTGAATCACATTTAAGTATTAAGTTCACTAACGTTACAGAGCTCACTTTGCGTAACGTAAGAACCTCACACCACACGGGTAGGAAACTAACGTTAGCTTGAATTCCCTTCCCAGCTCCTGTGAACAAAGAGTGATACGACTAAAACAATATATTTAAGTAGATAGATGGCTAGTAAGTTATCATTTTTCTGACGGAAATTTCAAACCATCTCAACCCGCTTCTCTAGTTCCTCGTCAACGCCACCATCTAGTTAGCCAGCTAAAATTAGCTAGCAATATAACTTGAAATTAGAGTCCAAGTTTCCCTTATACTTAAAATTGTTTAAACAAATATAACATAACTCACCCATATTTTAAAGAAGACAATCTGTCTCGTAAACCTACTTGATTTATTTTCCGTAATATTCGCGTTAGATTCGTTGCAACAAAAAGCCAAGCAGATCAAGTGCTGCGAGACTGTTCCCAGTTCTGTGGCTGCTAGATTACCATTGGTGAGGGAGGCTGACTCTGAACCTGGACATGAAGCAACAGCGCGACGCCTAGTGGAGCGGAAGAAAATGGCAACTATTCACACTGATTTTAGTCCATTCTACCTATTTACCTTGATATTGATCCCAGTTTCTGTATTGTGGTTATTACATTACACAGCCTACACTAATGGGGCCATTTCATGGCAATAAATCCAATTTTGACATTTCATCCAATTCAGATCTAGCATTCACTGGACAGTTATGATATACAGTTTTATATACTATTCTTAATCGCATGATTGGTTTTTATTTTATTTAGGCTATTCTAGGCTACTCTAGGCTACTAGAATTTATAGCTAAATTCTCAGTGGGAGCTAAATTTCTCTGCAGGAATGACTACGCATGCTCATCACTGCTCTCTCTCTCTCTCTCTCTCTCTCTCTCTCATTGAACAGTATAACCGGAGCATATTCTACCGTAGAGAACGGGAAAAATCAGGCGGATTTATTACAGCGACATATGGGGGGCTGAAGGCGACGTATACCACATAGGCTAGTCAGTCCACTGATGCAAAAAGAGACACTGATGCTAAAATTGGGCTTACATCCATATATCAACCATTGTTATAATTTTATTTATATTAATTCATACTCATATTTCAGAAATTATTGTGCGCTCGTGAGTGTGTTGTGTAATGCGCGATAGGCCGTGTTATTCGCCGACACCTAAATACAGGATATATCTCAAACGTTTGTTTGAAACATTATTTTGTGAAGTGTGTTATTTTATTGTATCTGATTCTGTGGTGATCCGTACAACGCCCGCCGACAAGAGCAATATTTTTCTGGAATGGCAGAGGCGGACTTGAAAACGTTTACATCGATAATGGACGCACTGGTTCGCGTTAGTGTAAGTATGATGGTGATTTCTGCAGGCTAACGTTTATCTATCGGTCTTGTAAATTAATACGCGCTTGTCTTTCTGTTTGTCTATCAATTGCTTTTCAAAACCTTAAAATAACTATGTAGTCTATGTAGCCAAAGACTTCCACAAGAATAGCTGGTGTATTATGTATGACCAGGTACGTGATTTATCTTATAGCCTGCATTTACAGGATCATTGTGCTACCTGACAAACTCCATTCGTCCAATAACTTCCCGAATGTGCTGTCAAAATTAAAAGGAAAATAGGAAAATATCCTATGTGCTGGACCGATGCTCTCATTCCCCAAAGCTTCACGTATCGCCTTTTCTGTTTGGTGATAATGCCTTGCAAATAGCCTGTAGCTCTTTCCTCATATTCATTTAGCTTTCCCTTAATTTTTCTTCCCAACCGCCTGCCCCTTCTGTTAAAATGGCGTTTGTCTGTTAAACATTGATGATGGAAAATAGACTCATTGAGATACCATATAAATTCTTAGAGACACACACATGAAGGCGGAATGCAGTTGTACATAGACGCAGATGTAGAAAAATAATACTGATATAGGCATCTTCATCTTAATGGTCGAAATGTACAGACAATTTCTGTTTGCGCGACGGGCGGGGAGCCTATGGATGCTTGTTGCTATAGAAACGGGATGCAGGCAAGCAGAGGCCTTGTAGGCCTACAGCAGCGCGTCTGGAAAAAAAAAAAAAAAAAACCTGCTGATGTTGGCCCCCGAGAGAATACTGGTTGCACCAGCACAAATAATTATAGCTTGATCACGAGTATACAACGGATAGACTGGGTTAACTACACTATATTGATGTAGGCCTATAGCGAATGCACATTTCCAACAAAAGGGTGAGAACTAGCTTGCAATTAAAGAGCAACGTAAACAATTCCGATCTGCTGATGCTCAAAACGTTATGTTCTGCCCCAATTTACCCCTCTCGTCCTCCCTTTAAACCGCACATAATATTATAAAACAATCCTATGGGAACATTAACCTTATATCATGGCACCTGGAAGCCAGGTGAAGGTAAAAACCTAAAGTGCATTTATGGAACGTCTATATGCAGCAGTGTTGTATCGCGTCAGGCTGACACAGGTGTAAAGTTAAAGGTTGAGGTGACGTTGTAGATGTCAAGAGAATGGCATAAAGACGGTGCTGGCTGCAGTCTGGCGGTTCAGAGGTGTGTGATGTCATAGTAGGCTGCAATGTACAAATGTCTATGTTGTATGTATCGATATTTGTTGTATCACAATAAGGGCCAATATAAAGTTTACATATAGTATAGCCTAATGTTATATGTACTGTATATAGGAGACTATTTATTGTAAAACATTTCAAGAAAAGGAAAAATGCACACAATCCAATTTTGTTTAGCTTGTGTAATAAAACTAAATACAACTAGAAAATGGGCTTTATAAACTTTATAAACTCACCCCCTAAACCACCTGAGTCGTTGTTGTTTGTCTGTCAAGAAGAAGGATTGTGTGTGTAAATTCATGAAATTCAGAAATTAATTTGCATAATTGGTATGTTAGTAAGAGAGATCTTACATTATTTCTGTGCGTGTGTATGTGTGTGTCTGTTTATTGTGAGGGACAACTTATCAAATGCATTTCACCTATTTAAAATGGCAAATTACCAATATTGAACAGTACATTTAAAAAATGTGGTAATCGGAAAGTTCCCATATATTTGCATATCAAAGCCTGGGTATGGTATTAGCAGTCTATGTAGCCAAAGTCTACATGTAGTCTACACGTGATGGCATAGAAACAAAGTTGGTTTTAATGCAGAAAATTGTAATAGCACTTGTTACAATACAACACCACATTCTACGTTGTGTTTTCATTGTCTTTCTTGTGATATGTCTGGAAATAATTAAAATGTCACATTCAATGTTTTCATTAGAGCCAGTAAGTGTGTTTGTGTGCAATCTTTGGCTATTCCTTTATCATAACACATATCACATTCTACAAAAAACATGCAGGCCTACATCTTTTAATATGGAGCACCCAAGCACATGGGCACATTTGGGGGTTATTCATATTTAACAGGATTGGCTCAAATGATCCATCAGAGGGAGTTATTTATATAGAACCTCATGTCCGCTTTTACTCTGTGACTACCGATAATCTGTCACCTCAAAAAGGTGTACCTCCACATAGCTGTCTCATCCCTGCCTGACTGCTTCTGCCCATCCAGTCAGATGATTCTTATCTTTCTGTTGCTCCTCCCTCACCCCCGACACACACACACCCACACACACTGATGTAGAGGACAGCTGTTTTAGTTATATCCATATGACTCTCGTGTCGTATCTTTTTTCCAATTCCCCTCCTCCCTTTCCCCCTCCTCCCTTTCTTATCCTTTCTGTTTTCTTCATCGTTTCATGATCACACATGTATACCTACCTACCTCCCTCTTTCTCAATGATTTTTTTATATCTGTGTAATTCTGTCTCCTGTTCAATTAAAAAAAAAAATTTAAACTGGCATTTGTAAATGTAAAAAATTATATGTTATTGATATGATTTGTGATTAGTGATATGATTTCAATACTACCTCTCTGTCTGGCTCTCTCTCTCTCTCTAACATTTTATTGCTCTCTCTCCATCTCTCTCTCTAACTCTGTCTCTCTCTGTAACTCTTTATTGCTCTCTCTCCATCTCTCTCTCTAACATTTTATTGCTCTCTCTCCATCTCTCTCTAACTCTCTATTGCTCTCTTTCTAGCTCTCTCTAACTTTCTGTCTCCATGTCTAACTTTCTATTGCTCCTCTATTTCTCTTTCTAACTCTCTATTGCTCCTCCATCTCTCTCTCTAACTCTCTATTGCTTCTTCATATCTCTCTAACTCTCTATTGCTCTCTTTCTATCTCTCTCTCTCTAACTCTCTGTAGCTCTCTCTCTCTCTATCTCTCTGTCTCCCTCTCTTACTCTATATTGCTCTCTCCATCTCTCTCTCTAACTCTCTATTGCTCTCTTTCCATCTCTTTCTCTAACTCTCTGTCTCCATGTATAACTTTCTATTGCTCCTCCATCTCTCTCTCTAACGCTCTATTGCTCTCTTTCCATTTCTCTCTCTAACTCTCTATTGCTCTCTCTCCATCTCTCTCTCTAACTCTCTATTGCTCTCTCTCCATCTCTCTCTCTAACTCTCTATTGCTCTCTCTCCATCTCTCTCTCTAACTCTCTATTGCTCTCTTTCCATTTCTCTCTCTAACTCTCTATTGCTCCTCCATCTCTCTCTCTAACTCTCTATTGCTCTCTCTCCATTTCTCTCTCTCTAATTCTCTATTGCTCCTCCATCTCTGTCTCTAACTCTCTATTGCTCCTCCATCTCTCTCTCTAACTCTCTATTGCTCTCTCTCCATTTCTCTCTCTCTAACTCTCTATTGCTCCTCCATCTCTGTCTCTAACTCTCTATTGCTCCTCCATCTCTCTCTCTAACTCTCTATTGCTCCTCCATCTCTCTCGCTAACTCTCTATTGCTCTCTCTCCATCTCGCTCTCTAACTCTGTATCTTTGCACCTCTTGTTTTCTCTCCCTTGTTTCCTCCCCTCCCCTCAGTCCAATATGAAGAGTATGGAGCGTGAGCTTCAGTGCCCGGTGTGTAAGGAGATGGTGAAACAGCCCATCCTCCTGCCGTGCCAGCACAGCGTCTGTCTACTGTGTGCATCTGAGGTCCTGGTGCAGAGTGGCTATCCTGCCCCAGACCTGCCCCCCGAGCCCAAGTCTCCTGCCTCCACCCCTAACACGCGCTCTCCACGCCAGGCCCGCAGACCCATGCCCAAGGTCGACCGCATCGACCGCGTACTGCGAGCCGGTAGGTGTGCGTGCAGGTGTGTGTGAGACACAAAAAGAGAGAGAGAGAGAATGAGAGTGCAACAGAGGGAAGGAAAGAGAGGGTGGTTGTGTGTTTGTGCATGTGAAAAAGAGTGTCTGTGTGTGTGTGTGTGAGAGAGAAAGAGAAAGAGAGAGAGATAGAAATATGGGTGTGTGTAAGAATGAGCTTTAGCAGGTGTGCTGGGCTGCAAGTCTATTTCCGCAGCTGTCAGCACATAGAATACCACCGCAGTAAATGCAGAACCAGCCTTTTCAGATGGCGTATAATTGTGGTAGCGACTCTTTTTTCCATATCCATGTTTGTTTTTAGTGTCAGTGATAACAGTTCTCCATTGTCCCCCTCCTTCCCCTTTACTGTCCCGGTCCTCACAAATGTTCCTCTGCCCTTCTTTCTTCGCTCCAAGGGTATGGGACGTACCCCGGCCGGAGACGCAAAGAGGGTCCTCCTCCTCTCATGCTGTTCCCTTGCCCTCCGTGTGGGAAGGATGTAGAGCTAGGGGAGAGGGGGCTGGCCGAATGCCTTCGTAACCTTACCCTGGAGCGCATCGTGGAGAGGTACTGTCCGCCTCAAATACGTCACCTCACTGTCAGTTACCTCCATCATCCCCATTACATTACATTCAGACATTTAGCAGACTATCCAGAACAGCCTACACAGCTTACATTTTAGCATACAGTCCATTTATACAGCTTATATACTGAAGCGGTCTGTGTTAGGTACCTTTCTCAAGGGTACAATTGGCAGTACCCCACCTGGTAAGAACCTAAAATCTCTGAGTTCAAGTCTAGTTTCCTAACCATTGTACTATACAGCCACTCAGTACACTGCTTTCAAATGCTCAATTAAAAATGTCATCATTAGAACCTCTGTAATGTTTTGACAGAGTACTGGCAAACCACATAGGCAAACTTGTACTAATGTAATGAAGCCATAACTCACTCACCTGACAGTTGCTGCATGCATACTGTGGCCCCCTTAAAGCACCCAGAGCTTGTGCTCATACACAGGTCCAGGGAGAGTGCCTGCTTCCCTTGTGGAGTATGTTCAACCCAAATTTAGATTTTGACAACCAAACATGACACAAATTGATATTGCACATCTAGCATATACAGATGAGCTGCTCATACAGATGCTCTGACATTAATTATCTGGCTGGATGGCAAACCCCCGAACAAAGGCATGAGATGCAGATTAGATTGCGACAGCTTTTCTAGTAGGCAAGCGCACAGACACATGCGTACATGCATGCATTACACATGTACCGGCTCATTGAAATACATACAGAACGTACACACACGCAACACGGACAATATGACAGAATACCACCTTCCTATAATGGAAAATGAATATTGACAGTTAATAGGCACTTTCTAGAACTTCAGATGTAGACAATTGTCCTGCTAAATTTACTGATGAGCTATGAAGTCAAATTGAAATATGAAAGTTTATGAACTTCAGATGTAGACAATTGTCCTGCTAAATTCACTGATGAGCTACGAAGTCAAATTGAAATATGAAAGTTTATGAACTTCAGATGTAGACAATTGTTCTGCTAAATTCACTGATGAGCTACGAAGTCAAATTGAAATATGACAGTTTATGAGGCTGAGATTTGTATGTGATTGTTCTTGGTAGTAATGACATTGTGTGTGGAAATGTGTAAAGCATATGTAGAGAGCAAACAATTATTTTGTTTCTTAAATTTATTGTACCTAAAAAATATATAGCCTATTTAAAAGAACTCAAGCTTGCATTATTTGAAGTTTATAATACATTACAAATTTGTTTATAAGCCAATTTCAATTTAAGCCAAATAGTTTAAAGTCGCACTAAAAAGGCCGGCTCTAAATGGATTATCATGTTAGTTTTGTGAGCACAAATTTTCTGCATCTGGATTGTAAACTGTACATTTTGTGTTAGGCATCTGACGCCCCTCACACAAATGAGTCTGAAAAGTAATTCCTGTTAAAACATATTCAAAAATCATAGAGCCTTTTATCATTTTAAGCCAACATCAGAGGAGGAGCCCATCAGCTCACAAACCACTCCTTCTTCAGTTGAGAAATTTAAAATGTCGCCTTCTCTCTGAAGTCTTAGGTGTTGACATGCAGCTACTTGCTGAAAAATTTGGAAAACATGAAATCTCATGAACATCTTGATTTACTCTCCACTGGTTTTGAATTTGGATCCGGTAACTTTGCTACACTTTAAAACATTATTCTCCATAAGTTAAAGAACTTAATTTGTAAGATTGGCTTCTTTCAAACTCAGCCAGTTGTCGTCTGTTTCTTGAAAGGAGCAGGTTTAGGACCAAAGAAAGTCTTACTGTCAGACTCACGATTAACTATTAGAGTGCACCTGCATCTCCGGGACCCCAGATTGTGTCTCCACTGCACAATTCTCCCTTTAACAGGAAACAATGTAAGTTTGAAGTTGCCTCAAAAGGACACTTATTTTTTGCCACTTTGCAGTTTTCTCTTTGGCACTGAGGTTGCTTGATAATATTAAGATGCTGTCGATATGTTAAGAAGGATAAACGTGAATATTGTAAACTACAAGATCTCATTTCTGGAACCTTCTTCACCAGGTACAGGCACACGGTGAGCCTGGGCACTGTGGCAATCATGTGTCAGTTCTGCAAGCCACCCCAGTCTCTGGAGGCCACTAAGGGCTGTGCCGACTGCAGGTCCAACTTCTGCAATGAGTGCTTCAAGCTGTACCATCCCTGGGGAACGCCCCGGGCCCAGCACGAGCACGTCCAGCCCACCCTCCATTTCAGACCTAAGGTGGGGCGATCTAGGCGTACACTGCCTCTATGTACTGTGTTGGCATGCTTGGATACAGGGGGATGAGAACATGCCGTACGAATCACATGCATGAAAACACATAGATACCGTATATACTTTTTTTTACCTTAAAATTTGAATTAATTGAGTATGACAGTAGGCTGATATGTTATGCATAGTTAAATAAGTGATAATATCTGATGACCACAGTAAAATGTGAAGTCGATAGCAAGAGGTTATGAAGGCACTGAGCCAGTGTATAGAATATTGGCCTGGATCTATATGAAAATGATTGACAAGTTGCCAAATGTCTGTCTAGAAAAGAGAAAAACGCTTCCTGTACTGCACAGGAAGGAGGTCCATCCCCTGCCAAGCAATTTGTGCTGTCGGGGTGACCTTCCCCCCCATATTAGTCTATGTGTGATTAATTTTCTCTGTACATCATACTGTTCCCCACTTTCTGCACAGCTCCACCCTCTCCAACCTTAATACTTTCCTTGTCTTTCCCCTCTGCCCCCAATCCAATCGACTGTTGGCTCCGCCCCTTCCGCCAGGTTCTGACATGCCCAGAACACGAGCAGGAGCGGCTGCACTTCTACTGCAAGTCCTGCCAGAGGCTGCTGTGCCCGCTTTGCAAGCTGCGTCGAATCCATGCGGGCCACAAGGTTGCCCCTATCGCCAACGCTTGCCAGGCACTCAAGGTGGGCGCTGTCTGAGTGAGATTACTCACTATTTACAGGGTTTCCTCTGATTACACTCTGAAAGGGATGGGTGAAAGGTTGCTCATGTACACAGTTTCATTCTGTGTACATGAGCTAGGAATGTTAGGCAGCTGAGTTATAGATTCAGAAGAATAAAGAATATAAACACTAAAGCAGTGTACCAGTGAATATGGGGTTTATGTGATTGATCCTGTATGATCTGTGTATGTCCCCCTTATAGGAAAAAATCACCAAGGGGATCAACTACATCCAAGCCAATCAGGAGACAGTGCAGGCTCAGATCACCCAGCTGGAGAATGGCATAATGCAGACAGAGGTAAACTATTTAACTATGTAATACTGTCATACTGTACAGCACATCACAGGTATACACCCCTCTCACTGTTCAAGATCGGTATACGCCCTCAGCTAACACACAACAGGATCAGCCTGCTTTTCATAGCCCTCTCATAGGTAGTAGACAGTGTACTTTTGGGTCATGCTAAATGTTTTCAGTGGGTAGGCCTACAGTACACGGATGATCGAATGATCTGTACTCTGCTGTGTTGAAGAAGCCGCACACTTGTGGTTCCAGATGCAAAATAACTACCATAATATAACATAATACTACTATAATATAATAATATAATAATTACTTTGCATCTGGAACCACGAGTGTGCAGCTTCTTTAATATTTCTATGCACTTTATGCCGTTGCTAGCACCTCACTAAGATGTTTTGGGTGTATGATCTGTATTCTCCTGATCTGTATTCTGCTGTAACCAACATGATTGTGTGATAATAGTGCGGCCGTCTAGTTCAGGGCACTGCCACCGTATCTCTAGCCTCACCTGAATAAAAGCAGACCTCAGCTCTCTCCACGTACAACAGAAGCATCAAGGATGAAGCACTTTGCTTACACTATCTCTGGCACAATTGCACGATTCAAGTGTCACAGAACTCTCTGTAGTTTGCCGTGTATAACTGCTGCTCCTCCCACTTCCACCACCACTCCCACTGACATGGATGCCCCTCCCACTGCATCCACTTATTGTACGTCGTGTTGGATAAAAGCGCCTGCCAAATGAACGTAATGTAAGCGTAGTGTAACGTAACGCAACCGCTGCCAATCCCTTTCTCTTCTTCCATTCTGACTAACGGCACTCTCATTCTGTCCGCCGCTCCTCCCACGGCCCCTGCCACTGCTCTGCGCTGCTCTGCCCCCAGATGAACAGCGCCAGCGCTCTGGAGCAGCTGACGCAGTGCGTGCGGGAGCTGGGGGCGGCGCTGGCCGAGCGCCAGGGGGCCCTGACCCAGGCTGTGGAGGGCGCCCGGCTTCGGCGCGCGGAGGCGTTCACAGTCCAGATGACGGAGAAGCAGAGCATGCTGGAGAATGCCGGCCTGCTGGCCTTCTCCCAGGAGCTCCTGAAAGAGACGGACCCGCCCTGTTTCGTGCAGGCAGCCCGCCTCACTCACCACAGGTCTGTGCCTCCCTGTATCCTCCCGCCCACCTCCATTCAGTGCTCATTTTGAATCCAGTTTCATTTACTGCCTTGACAAACATACATTTGCTTTAAAAAGCCGTATACATCATACAGAAAGGCACAATGTAATCACACAATAGAACAATGGAAGGAAAAGAGTAAGTATAACTAACAATGTATTGTGATCAGAATAAAATAAAATAAAATACTGAAGGCAAATAAAAAGGCAAGTAAAGGAAGTTATGAAATGAGAAATACATTTAGGTGTGTCACGGGTGTGTCACCCACTATCCCTCAGGCTGTGTCAGACAATGGCAAATCCACCCAGCATATACTGCACAACTGAAGTCCTCTCCAAAATAGGAGCTTTTACAGCGTTTTAAAATAGGACCTTTTACAGCGTTTCTTCACATTTTGTGTTGAAGTGCAGCTCTGGGTGAAGCTGATAGATTGTAGAGTGAGCACTTTCCCGGGCAGCCATGTTTTCCTGTGTCAGACAGGCTATGTTGCCAGGCTTAGTCACTGAGTCCTCCACCTCCAACAGTCCAATTGTGATTTTATTTTTTACTATCCTAATGTTACCTATTATGCCTTCTTGAAATGCAGTTATCTATTCTCTCAGGCTCTTGAAGACCATTGAGAACCTCCAGTCCTTCTCTCTGTCAGCTGATCCCTCTTTTCGACACTTTCAAGTGGATATCTCCCGAGAACTTAAGATGCTCAACAGCTTAGAATTCATTCAAGGTGAGAGGGAGAGGGAGGGAGAGAAAGAGGGAGAAAGGGAGGGAGAGAGAGAGAGAGGCAGGGAGAGATAGAGGGGGGGAGAGAGGGAGAGAGGGAGAGAGGGAGAGGGAGGGAGGGAGGGAGGGAGGGAGGGAGAAAGAGAGTGAATTGAATTGAATTGAGAGGGAAGGAGGGAGGGAGAGAGAGAGAGAGAGAGAGAGAGAGAGAGAGAGAGAGAGAGAGAGAAGGGATGGGATTTTTAGGCTGCAGAAGAATAATCAGGTCTGCTTTTGATTTCTCTTGAAAGCACTTTTTTGTAATGTTCTTGTATTTCAGCTGCACTGGCCAAGTACTCATGTGGGTTCATACTGTAAAACGTTCAGTGTTCTATAAACTCAGATAGAGTACTTTTAATTCTAATAGATTACATGTGGTCCCAATTGGACTAAAGAGTTGATTTAACAAGTATTTTGCGGTGTATGTTGAGGGGTGTCGTGGTTAATGGCGAACAGTGCCATACACAGAATAGTGAAGTAAAAGGCTCTCACTTGTGTTCTCTCAGCCCCCCTGGCACCCGTGATTGACACCCAGCGCACCCTGGCTTACGACCAGCTCTTTCTGTGCTGGCGCCTGCCCCAGGACTCTGCCCCCGCCTGGCACTTCTCCGTGGAGTATCGGCGCCGTGAACGAGGGCCAGGGGGCATTTGGGGTGGCGTCAGGGGCCCCGGGGGAGGCGCTGGGGGTGGCGGGGGTCACTGGGCGTGGCAGCGGTTGGAGGAGGTCATCGGCACCAGCACGGTGATTGACAGGCTGGAAATGGACAGCGTGTACGTGCTGAGAGTGAGGGGTTGCAACAAGGCCGGCTTTGGGGAGTACAGTGAGGAAGTGTACCTTCACACCCCACCTGCACCAGGTGAGCCATGCACACCTCCGCACACTCAACACACACATACTGTATACCTACTGAGTATATACTGTCTGTGCGAAAGGCAATAGTCCGACACACCTTATCTCTGGATCACTGGTATAATCTTGCATATGTTCGTGTGAGCCCAGCTAAGAACAGATTAATCCAATTACCAAATGGATACTTAAATACTGTGGAAAATGAACATGCTAATTGTGGCTTGCGAGCATGAAATAGAAAAGGCGTGTCAATCAGAGAGAACACGCACACCAATTATCTGATTCTGGCTCTGGCAAGAAATACCAAAGCGGTTTCTTAATTGTGTCCAAGATGTGGCGGGGTTTTTTTTTTTCTTCATGTTAAATTAGAGAATTTATAAAAGTCTTTCCCCTGGAAAGCATTCTATGAATATTTCTGTTATATTTGTGTTATATTTCTCAGGCGGCATTATGACGCACATAATAAAGACCGCACAGGTCTTCTGGCTGAAGAAACCAAAGCAAACATGACCCTGTTTAACTTGTTCCTCCATAACAATTCAAAATGTACAGACTAATCTCCAAATAGCTGCGCTAACCTGCTGAAAATTTCCTCAATGGGCGGGGTTATGAAATATCCTCAATAGGCGGGGTTATGTTGTGCACAGGTGCTTGACAATGTCTTTGTGCTGTCTCTTTTGAGCTGGCAGAATTACCAGTGACCTATGCGTGATGCGGTGGCATTGCTGCATTTTTGTAAGCTGTAACTAACTCCAGGTTTTCCAAGGCCAGGGAATTGCATATGCCTTGCGGATCTGCCTGACTTTCTTTACAATATGATGGTGGTGATAGTGTACTAGTTACATGCTTAAACTTATGTTGGCTACCTATTTACAGTATATCATATTACTGACGTTAAAAGGAACATCATTATTTAATTATTTAATTATTAAAATAATCATTCGGAGTGGCTGGCTTGCAGTGCAGTGAAGACATAAATACATACATTTAATACTAATAGTATAGTACTAAAAAAATCTTAGCCATTAAAAAAAAAAAAAATAACATTAAAAAGACAAATAAAGTGTTTTTATTTGTTTGGGAGAAAAACACTATATATATTGTAAAAAAGAAACTTAAAAAAAAAAAAAACAAGTCAGTCTTTTGTGTGGCCTCCCATATAATGCAAAACCGAAGTAATTCACTTTGGTCAACTGTTGTATAATTTTTTCAAGTAGTCCTGTGATAAATTCTTCTGAACCTCTTGCAGGATTTGCCATAACTGTTTTTTCGACTTTGCCTGCTTTTTGTTCTCTTCACTGTCCAATTGATACCATGCAACTTAAATTATGTTGAGGTCAGGGTTTCTTCAAATGTATTTATGGCAGGGCGCCGCGGTGGTACAACGGTAAGAGCGCTGACTTTCAGTCAGTGCAGTTGTACTCCGAGGATCGGGGTTCGCACCCCGGTCCTGCCAGATCTGAGCGTGGCCGGTGCCCTGTGGAAGCGCACCGGAGTCGCGTGTATAGCAGTGGTTCTCAAGCGGTTGCTACATGGGGGGAATTGAATTAGAATAGGGGTTCAATTGGCTAATAAATTGGGAGAAAAAGGGGGAAAAAATCTGAAAATAAAATAAATAAATAAATAAAATTTAAAAAATTATTTATGGCAGTTTGAACAATACACCTTGAAAATCAATTTAGATGGGATATTGTTCTCTCTTTGTTCAAGCAAAATTTTATGTCTGTCAAACTGTGTAAACTTCTCCTCAAGGCATCCCAGCTATTGCATGTATTTGTTAAATTCCACCACCAGCACACCTGGTGCATCTAATCAATACCTCATTAAGGTGAATCAGGTGTGCTGGTGGTGGAATTTAACACATATGTGGAATGGCTAGGGTACCTCAAGGAGAGGTTTGGGAAACAAATTTATATAATTTACTTATATCTCACAAGATATAAATAACTTTTTTGAAAAAAGTGACTTTTCATTGTATTAATTTGAAGAAAAAATTAAAACTGCCAAGATAAATAGCTTTAAACATAATTTTCTCAGGTCACCTAAGAAACATTACTGTATGTGGATAAAGAGTAAAGTAATGATGAATTATATATAATTGCACTAACTATAGAACTAATGTAAATTAACTATGGTAACTATTCCACTTTAATTCACTTAAGTCACTTGATTAATGCAATGATTCTATTGTATGTCTTTATTTGATATGTTTGTTTGTGTGTTGTGGGTCTGCCCCACTGTCTTTTTTGTTGTTGCTGGGGCTCCAACTGAAGTTCCTGAAAGGGAAATAAAAGTTATTCTATTCTATTCTATTCTAACCTCAAACCAAAAACCTGAATAAATACGGATTAAATTAATGTTTTTTGTGTTAAAAACGAGATTGACATGTACCAGGGAAACTTTTGTTAGGAACGCGCTTGACAGCTCAAGAAAGACTATTGTTAATTGAATAATTTTACCCTGTGTGCTACAGCTTTACACCCAGATACACTGTAAACACAAAGTTATTCTGTGAACAGTCTGTGCATGGTAGGAACTGGGATTTTGATAATATGCTCAGATAGTGTAGTTTTGCTGAGATTTCCAAAAGTTGGCACTTAACTCATCTCTTACTTTTTTAAACTAATTTCTCCTTTTACCACTCTTTGTTTCTGTTCACCCCTGCTCGTCTATGTCCCGGTTCTGCTGTACTTTTCCATCCCTGCCTCGAGCTGTGCATGTCCCTCTCTTCTTTATACCCTGTTCACCCTGTTCTCTACACCTGCTTGAACTAGGCAGCCCATTCTCTTTCTTTCTTTCTTTCTCTATCACTCCATCTCGCACGCACTCGCTAACTTGTTCTCCTTGTACTGTGTAACAGTACCAGATCATTCATATCAGATTCTTGTGATAATGCGGTCTTGTATTTGTAAGTCAAAAACATAAAAAATACGATTGGTTAATTCAGGATAACAGAGTGATTACATTGCTGGGTGTAATTGTGAGCTGGTAGTTCTCTCTTTCTCTCTTTTTTTCCTCTGTCCCTCTTCCTGGCATTATTGCTTTGTAAATAATACCTTGACCCCAATCCTGCTTTTTCCTTCTCTTATTGTCTTACTTTAAATCCCCTCGTTTCCCTAGAATGTAACAGGCAGTACTTGCTTTCCTGTCTTATCCTTTATATCTCTACCTATTTCCTGGAATGTGTACTAGGTACCTGTTGTTTTCCTCTCCTCCTTCTCTCCCTTTCTTTCCCATGTTCTCATTTTTCCTCTCTGCATCGCTCATATATTTTCCTGTCCTAATATTCCTCACTGCCCCTCATGCCAATGTGCGCTCTTCCTTCATCTGCTTTCTTTTCTGGACAATTCCCCCCTGCCTCTGTCATCTCTCTTTCTTGCCTCAATCCTCCCCTACCAATGCCAATCCCTCATCTCCCTTGTTACATCCTCCCCTACCAATGCCAATCCCTCATCTCCTTTGTTACATCCTCCCCTACCAATGCCAATCCCTCATCTTCCTTGTTACATCCTCCCCTACCAATGCCAATCCCTCATCTCCCTTGTTACATCCTCCCCTACCAATGCCAATCCCTCATCTCCCTTGTTACATCCTCCCCTACCAATGCCAATCCCTCATCTCCCTTGTTACATCCTCCCCTACCAATGCCAATCCCTCATCTCCCTTGTTACATCCTCCCCTACCAATGCCAATCCCTCATCTCCCTTGTTACATCCTCCCCTACCAATCCCGTATCTCCCTTGTTGCATCCTCCCCTACCAATGCCAATCCCTCATCTCCCTTGTTACATCCTCCCCTACCAATGCCAATCCCTCATCTCCTTTGTTACATCCTCCCCTACCAATGCCAATCCCGTATCTCCCTTGTTACATCCTCCCTTACCAATGCTAATCCCTCATCTCCCTTGTTACATCCTCCCCTACCAATGCCAATCCCTCATCTCCCTTGTTACATCCTCCCCTACCAATGCCAATCCCTCATCTCTCTTGTTACATCCTCTCCTACCAATGCTAATCCCTCATCTCCCTTGTTACATCCTCCCCTACCAATGCTAATCCCTCATCTCCCTTGTTGCATCCTCCCCTACCAATGCTAATCCCTCATCTCCCTTGTTACATCCTCCCCTACCAATGCTAATCCCTTGTCTCCCTACCCTTGCTTCTCATTTTGCTTCTTTTCTTCTGTGCCCTCTTGTTTGCTCTTTTCATTATATTTCCTCTCTCCCTCACCCCCATTCTATTCCCCAATCCCCTCTCTGTTCTGTTCCCCACACCCATCCCCTAACCCCTCCCCAACACCTCTCCCCTATACCTCTCTCTCTCACCCCCATTCTATTCCACATTCCCCTCTCTGTTCCGTTCCCCACACCCATCCCCTAACCCCTCCCCAACACCTCTCCCCTATACCTCTCTCCTAACCTGTCCCCATCCCTATACCTCTCCCCTTCCCTATCCCTATACCTCCCTCCTTCCCTGTCCCCAACCCTATACCTCTCTCCTAACCTGTCCTCATCCCTATACCTCTCTCATTCACTGTCCCCAACCCTATATCTCTCCCCTTCCCTGTCCCCAACCCTATACCTCTCCCCTTCCCTGTTCCCAACCTTATACCTCTCCCTTTCCCTGCCCCCATCTCTATACATCTCCCCTTTCCTGTCACATTCCTGCTATTCCCTTCCCTGTCCCTTCCTCTCAGTGTTGAATTTCTATCTGGACTCACGCTGGGGCCTCCACTCTGACCGGCTGGTGGTCAGTAAGGAGCAACGTTGTGCCCGCAGTGTCCCAGGCCTTTCCCTCCTGCAGGCGGCCGACCGTGCCCTCACTTCCTGCCATTTGACCTCTGACCTGTTGGTGGGCGACATTGCCATAACCCAGGGGAAGCACTACTGGACATGCTCTGTGGAGCCTGGCTCATACCTGGTCAAGGCAAGAAAACATTTTACTGTAACCACTGTATTGATATTGGCAAAGTCTGTATATTGCAGCAGTTTGGTAGAATAATGATAGAATTCAGTGAAGTCTATTTCCCTGTGTTTGTGCTTCTGTGTACTATATCACCTACCGGCCTATATGTGTCATTACGCTGTGTCTGCAATGCAGGTGGGAGTTGGTCTGGAATCCAGACTGCAGGAGTGGTTTCATCTGCCCCAGGACATGGCTAGCCCCCGGTGAGGAGGAGGAGGGGGGGGGTGTCATAAGGGGAATGTTAACACAATAGGAGTAAGAGGTGTGAGAGAGGAGTTCCTGAGAAGTACAGTAGAGGTACAGGGTTAAATAATTAAAGGTTCTTTTCTTCATCATTCTGTCATTCAGCATGCCTTATCTTCATCACTTGTTTCCCTCCAGCTATGACCCAGATAGCGGGCATGACAGTGGGGCTGAGGATGCCATGGACTCCCCGCCTCCCTTCTCTTTCCTAACTATCGGCATGGGCAAGGTTCTTCTGCCCCAGGGGGGAAATTCACATAACAACTGCCCTAGCAATGCCACCAGCCCCAAAGAGACGTCCTCCAATCCCAGCAGCAGCAACAGTCACCCTACACACCTGGCGGCCCTGACTGCCCCATTGCCCCCTCAGCTAGGGGTGTGTCTGGACTTTGAGAAGGGGCGTGTCAAATTCTATGATGCACATTCACTCCGGCCCTTGTGGGAGGGACCAGTCGATTGCTCTGCTCCTGTCTGCCCTGCCTTCTGTTTCATTGGTGGTGGGGCGCTTCAGCTTCAAGAGCTGGTGGCCAATCGCAGCACAGAGCAGGCACCAGCCAGGAGGGTTACCATCCAAACACGTGCCACCAATCTGAGTAACTAATTTAGTGCATTAACATTTATATTCTGGCAGAAGGGAATCAAATTAATGTTCCCTCTTAATGAGTATGGTTTTTTACATTTGTTTATCATGAACACTTCTGTTTTTATTGTATGAAATATTCATATAATTGTTCATTCATTTTTTATACGCATTGTTTTATATTTTTCATTTTGCATAAAGATTAGCTTGGAGTGAATTTTGGAAAAAACATTTTTTATGGCTATAAGCTTTAATTATTATTTATTCTATATTATGTTATATATTATATATTACACCCTTTATATACATACATATATATACAGTATATATATATACATGGACATTTTTATATACTGTAATGTTTTGCACACACACACACACACACACACACACACACACATACACATGTAACATATATACAGTTAAATGCAAACATATTGGCACAGTGACACAATTTGTGTTGTTTTGGCTCTGATTTGAAAAGAAAACAATGTATATGTGGTTAAACTGTTAGACTGTCAGCTTTAATTTGAGGGTATTTACATCCATATCGGGTGAAGGAATTACAGCCCTTTTTGTACATAGTCCTCCCATTTTAGGGGAGCAAAAGTAATTGGACAAATGAACATAATCTTAAATATAGTCATGTTTAGTTCAATGACTGCCTGAAGTCTGCAAACCGTACACATCACCAGGCGCTGATGTTCTGCTAGCACTGCACTGCAGCCCTGTTCACTTCCTGTCATTTATCTGGGTGTTTCGCCTCATCTTGTCTTCAGCGAGTGAAACGCATGTTCAATTGGATTCAGGATAGGTGATGGTCAAGAACATTTCACTTTTGGTCCCTGTAAAACTATTTGGTTGCTTTTGCAGTGTGTTTGGGGCCACTGTCCTGCTGCAAGGTGAAGCCCTCTAATGACTTATGAGACATTTGGTTGGATCTAAGCAGATAAGATGTTGCTGTACACTTCAGAATTCATCCTGCTGCTGTAGTCAGGAGTCACATCACCAATAAAGACAAGTGCGCCAGTTCCAGTGGCAGCCATACATGCCTAAGCCATAACACCTTTACCACGTTTCCCTGATGACGGGGGAGCTTTGGATCATGAGCAGTTCCTTTCTTTCTCCACGCCTTTCTCTTTCCATCACTTTGCTGCTGGTTAATACTCGTCTCATCTGTCCATACGACCTTGTTCCAGAACTAAGATTTAAGATTTTTAATGTACCTAGAGTGCAAACTCTAACCTGGTCATTCTGTTCTTGAGACATACCAGTGGTTTGCATCTTGCAGAGAACCCTCTGAGGTTATGTTGGTGTAGTGTTCTCTTGATGGGAGTTTTTGACACCTCTATGCCAACATACTGAACAGTTTTCTTGATCTATTCGGCAGTTGAAAACGGGTTTTTATTCACAATTGGAAGTATTCTTCGGTCATCCACTACAGAGGTTTTCCGTAGACTGTCAGGTCGTTTGCTATTGCTGAGCTCACCGGTACGTTTTTGCTTCCTAACAATGTATCAAACCGTTGATTCTGACACGCCTAATGTTTTGGTTTTGACATGCTTAATGTTGCTAATTGATTTATTGTATTTTTTCATCATGATGGCCTGCTTTACTAATAGGGGAATTAATGAGAAATAGTTAAACGTGCTCAATTTTGTCTAGTAACGTTTTGCCGGTGCTGAATCCTTAGTGGAGTATATATAGTCAAAAGAGAGAAGGACAGAAACTCAGTCTTCTGTTTTATTTGGGCACGGACACGTTTCGGCTTCCGTCTTTGTTAGCGCGCCTTTGTTTTTGGGCGGAAGCCGAAACACGTCCGTGCCCAAATAAAACAGACTGAGTTGCTGTCCTGCTCTCTTTTGACTGCTTTACTAGTATTCACACTTATTTGGTCCTTATGTTGAGAGATAATCACAACAGACTCCAAATGCAAATTCCACACCTACAATCAACTCACCCTTTTGTTAGGTTTTTTAAGCATTAACTAATTATGCAAAGACACACAGCTGTCCAAGAAATAGCGGAGCATCCAATTGTCCCATTACCTATGCTTCCCTAACATGGTGGGACTATGTATAAAACGGTCTGTAATTTCTATACGGATCACTTGATATGGATGTAGATACCCTCAAATTAAAGCTGACAGTCTGCTCTTTCACCTCATATGAATTTGTTTGCTCTTTCCAAAATGTTTTATTTAAAATCTAATGTGCTGGAGTACCAAAAACAAAATTATGTCACTGACCCCAAACTTTTGCACTTAACTGTGTATGTGTGTGTAAAACATTATGATATATAAAACATTTCCCAAGTAATTAAAATTGTTGACACAACATCTTTTGATGTCTACATGTGATTCTTCCAGGCTAATACAATTAATGCTAATTCATACTTTTGTAACTATGCGCATTTTATTCAGTGTTACTTGAAACTTCACTCTTAAACTAGTATGCTACCATTTCACTTTAATGTAATACATTTATATAAAACCAAAAAGCTAACATTTATTTTGTTGTATTCATTTAACTATGTGAATACATTTATTGATTGACTACTCATTGTATTTGTATTGGAGACAAAATAATACCGCACTTGAGCAACCGGAATTCGTGCTTCTGACAATTCTGTTAGTATGTGGTTCAATTTCCAGCTACTATCACAAAGAAATTATTATTCATGATGTTTAAATACCTTGTTATAATTACAACTTCTGTTGTTATTATTCACATTTTATGCATTTATCCTGGAATGGGAGATTGCAAGATACCAGTACTGCTTCAGTAGAAAATAATTTATTATAGGTTATTTAAAGGGACACAACTAAGCCTGTGCAACTCAGCTGCTATTTAGCTTTCAATGTACACTGTGTGTGTGTGTGTGTGTGTGTGTGTGTGTGTGTGTATGTATGAGAGAGAGAGAGAAAGAAAGACAGAGAAAGAGAGAGACAGACTCAGAGAGAGAGCGAGATGACAAGTAGTTTCACATGACATTTTAAATGGCTGGAATTAAGAGTAGAACATTAAATGAGATTAGGCAATTGATGTTTGCAATACAGGTTTGTAAACTATGTGTTGCCTTTGTGTGTGTTTTTATGTGAGAGATACTGCTGTAAAAACGTCTACTTACAATTCTTTGCACTAAAGCGCTGGTTTGATCCCTGATCTCTGATTCTGATCTTTTAACCAAGAAATTGTTTTTTTATTGTTATGTAACAAGCAGCACAGCACATGAATGACTCCAGACTGTAGCATTTTGGAATCTTAATTTAGACCTTGCCATGCTGGCAGAATGTTTGTTAAACTAAAAAAAATTAAAAATAAACAGATCACAAACAATTATTATGTATCATGTTTTCATTTTAAATTTAAATTTTTTTTTTTTTTTAACCATTTATATAAGTTGGAAAAATTTGGCAATACTGCTGCCTCATTGGCTCACCAAGGTGCACAAAAAGTACATTTATTTTTACTGGAACATTTCTTTACCCTACAAAAGCTGGGAGGGTTTCTGAACTTTCTGGTGTACTGCTATTTTTGATTTACAAGAGTGTGGCAAAAAGGTTGAACTCTGCATAACAGGTTATGGCAAGAATTCTCATTGTGCGATTACATCCTGTCATTTACAATAACAGTGCTACTTTATGACGGGTTGGAGGAAGGCTGCAGATACTGTATATTGGGTAACATTTGTTTTGATCGTACATGACAGAACTATAGTGCCCCTCTATGTATGTACATGTATACCCATGGAGAAGAGCAATATCTTAAGATGTACACACATGACCACACACACACACACACACACACACACACACACACACACACATACATGCACACACACACACACAGATATATGCACTGCCATACTTGACAAATCCATGTCTGTACAAGCGCACTCAATGGCCCTCCCTTGCTTCTTTATGCCCCTCCTTCTTTATGATAATTCTCTCATTAATGTCAGAGACTGAGGGGAGGAGATGTATATATTTAAAAAATTGTCTGCCTCTTCACTCTTTCGCCCTCTTTACTTTAGGTAACAACAACAGTCACTTCCCTCACAGGTAAGAGACTCGTATTTAGACCTTGTATTGTATTGTATTATAACCTATTTTGAGTGCTGTTCACTTTTTGATGAGTATTGAATACCTCCATTTTAACTGTAAATTGCTTTTTATCTTTATTTGTGAAAGACAGTACGTTTACTTGAGGTTGTCTCTTCTCATTTAGTTCCATACCATCTTGCTTCTTTCCTTCTTTTCAAGTCGTTGTTCGGATAGTATTAAATACTGTTATCAAACAGAATTTAATCAATGTGGTCTGCACTAGTCTTTGAAAACGGTAAAAATAAAGTGAAAGAAATGACAGCAAGTAAACATTGATCTTAACGCTAACACAGATAAACTGAATGGTGATACGGAAAAGACACAATTCGATTAACATTGTTCTGTGTTGAACTTGTTTAGCTCCTGTGTATGTCGTCTTTGCATATTTAAATATGTAAAGGTTGTTTAACACATCAGCAGTAGTTCACATGCAGAGAGAAAGCAGATACCATGCAAAATATGTTGTTCTATTGTCTGTAATATGTTTGGGAAAGAAACTGACTCAACTAGAATAACTGCATACCAAAATCTTCCAGTAAGTGTGTGTTACGATAACTTCCAGGTTACCATGACATCAATCCACTTGAGGAAGTGAAAATAGTGTACGTTTTAATGGAGTATAAAAAATTATACGTGCGGATTCCATGGGGTTGGGTTAGGGTTAGGGTTATGATTTTTATTTTTATAGTTTTAAAGTTCTTGTCTTTGACTTTTCACTTATATTAATCGAGACATTAGGCTATTAAGCTAGGCATGAGTCTTGAATCACTGGCTTTTCTGGGTTATTGTGAAGGTTCATTTTATAAACCGGCCCATCACATAAATAAAGGACAGCTGCCATAGTAACATAAACACAAAAATGTTTTTTGATACACATGATTACATGCAGGTGCATTTACAGAATACTCTTATACACCAGAGATGGGTCAGCAGGCAGAACGTGAGTCTGGGAGAAGACAAGACTTTGACTTTTAAAGGTCAAATAGTTATATATCAGTTATCACAGTGACTGAAAGGAATATAAATAGTTTATTATGTAAGTATATACATCATATATACTGTATATATACTGTGTATATATATATATATATATATATATACAGTATATATAATGTATATACAGTGCCCTCCACTATTATTGGCACCCCTAATAAAGATGAGTAAAAAGGGTTACAAAAAATGAAACGTTTGGCGAATTAGCTTAATCTCACACTGAACATTTTTGAAAAATCCAACCTTTAATCGAAGTAAATTTATTATGAGAAAAGAAAATCCCTCATCAAGAAATTATTATTTTTAACAAAACCACGTGTGCCGCAATTATTTGGCACCCCTGCATTTATATATAGAATAAAGTAATCATTTAAAATATTTGGTCGCATATCTTTGCATGCCATGACTTCCCGATTTTTGTGACCAAACAACATCAAAAGACTCTTGATATCTTATTTTCTGGTACTCTTGCAAGCGATACTATAACGTCTCTGCATTTTAATTAATCTCTATAGAAATCGGGGGGTTGGACTACATTTAGCTGTAAATTACACTGGAACAGTATGGAACACATGGTTGGCTAAACGGCTCTAAGTCATCAAGGGTCTGATGTATCAAACAAGCCTTTTTAGTCTTTATTTAACCAAGTAGTACACATTGAGATTAAAAAATCTCTTTTACAAGTGAGACCTGGCCAAGAGGGCCGCAAAAACATACTGTATGGGTCACACACAACAATAACAATTTACAATTTGATGATATATATATATATATATATATTATTGGGACAGGGACACAATTTTTTAAAATCAAATTAGGAATTACAGCCCTTTTTATACAGAGTCCCCCCATTTTAGGGAAACAAAAGTATTGCGACAATTAGCTGCTCAGCTGTTTCTGGGTCAGCTGTGTGTCTTTGCATCATTAGTCTATGCACAAGAAAGCGAACAAAGATCTAGAAAAGCCCAAACACCCCAGAAAGAAACTGAAGATTGCTGCAGTATAGGCCTGGCATCTCGTCATTCAAATGGAAAACACAGGGCTAAGTTACATTAAATCATTTATGAAACATTGGGTAGCATCTCTTTAGAATAGCGCTTGTTTAATTTGTGTGACCAAAGATAGCCAATGTTGTTTTGTTGTAAGTTGGCCTCATTTTGATATGAGTACTTTTCATGGCAGGCCTAGATTTTCCTAAGTTTTAACTAATGACTTGTAGACAGTGCTTTGTAAGTGTGAATAGCATTTTTGTACATTGAAAATGTTTTGTTTTCATTTTATCATCATCTGTTATCTATCTCAAATGTAAAATGAACTAAAATATTACATTTTTACCTCTAGCACAGTACACTCACAATTCTGCAATGGCACAATCCCTGCAGTGGGGGGCAGTGGTGGGCTTGCTGAGTCTTATCGCTCTCCAGTCACAAGGACAGGATGGTCAGTGGAGTAATTAAAACAATAATAATAATAATCTTGTGTGTGTGTGTGTGTGTGTGTGTGTGTGTGTGTGTGTGTGTGTGTGTGTGTCTAAACTGATTTTATTTTGTGTCATAGCAGTAATTAATTTCGAAAAAGTATAGTGTATAATACTTAAACAACAATATACTATAGGAGTGCCGACATTAGTTGGCCTACAGAACAGAGGGAAATGCTGGTGTACATACAGTGTTTGTTTAGACCGTTCACCTGTAATCTATTGAATGGCTCTGAAGTGAATGGAACATACAGCCACAGCTCCATCTACCTTCTCATCCATCTCCTCCTCCAGTTACTCAGCAACCCTTTGATGAAGTGTGCGCTACATTCATACAAAATGGAGAAACATTAACCCAAGAGGAGTTTTTCAACTTCATCGTGACAGAGATGGACAACTATTTCCCGGTGTGTGGGTTTATGCATGCATAGAGTATGTGTGTATTTATGTGTGTGTGTGTGTGTGCATGTATGTGTGTGCATAAATATGAGTGTGTTTGTGTGTGTGTGGGTGCATTTATGTATGTGTGTGTGTGTGTGTGTGTGTACGTGGGCATGCGTGTGTGTGATTGTGTGTATGTGTGTGTGTGTGTATGCGTGTGTGTATGCGTGTGTGTGTGTGCGTCTGTGTGTGTGTGTGTGTGTGGGTGCATTCATGTGTGTATGTACGCATGCATGCGTGTGTGTCTGTGTATGTGATTGTGTGTATGCGTGTGTCTGTGTATGTGATTGTGTGTATGCGTGTGTGTGTGTCTGTGTGTGTGTGTGTGTGTGTCTGTGTCTGTGTCTGTGTGTGTGTGTCTGTGTGTCTGTCTGTGTGTGTGTGTGTGTCTGTGTCTCTGTGTGTGTGTCTGTGTCTGTGTCTGTGTCTGTGTGTGTGTGTGTGTGTGTGTGTGTGTGAGTGTGTGTCTGTGTGTGTCTGTGTGTGTGTGTGTGAGTGTGTGAGAGTGTGCGTGTGTGCGTGTGCGTGTCTGTGTGTCTGTGTGTCTGTCTGTGTGTGAGTGTGTGTCTGTGTGTCTGAGTGTGTGTCTGTGTGTCTGTCTGTGTGTGTGTGTGTGTGTGTGTGTCTGTGTCTGTGTGTCTGTGTCTGTGTGTGTGTGTGTGTGTGTGTGTGTGTCTGTGTGTGTGTGTGTGTGTGTGTGTGTGTCTGTGTCTGTGTGTGTGTTTCTGTGTCTGTGTCTGTGTCTGTGTGTGTGTACCTCATCACCAGATACAAATTATTTCATGCATGTTTCAATTTCAGTCCTATTCAGTTTCTTTTAATGTCTTTAGGATAAAAACACATATGAGTGTTACTAGCACTCTACGTGGCACATAAAAGCCTCTTTGAATCTTATTGTTTCCAAGGTATTCTGTTGTTGTATTTTACTCTCCTCTTTTTCTCCGAACCCCCCCCCCCCCCTCTTTCTCTTACCGGCTCCATCCTCTACCCTATGTTTTTCTGCCCTTCTCACATTGGGTTGCACTCATTCTCCATTATTTCTTCTTTCACTCTCCTTCCCTCCATTTCTGATTTTCATTTTAAGGACCCAACGCCTCGACTGCTGGAAGAGTTGATGATGATGGCCGACACAGATGAAGATTTCGTAGTGAATTGTACAGAGCTCAGGGCATTCATTAATCATCAACACAGCTTATTTTGATTAATTCATTGTCTGTATGTAACCATCAGGTATATATTATTCGTTATTCTACAAGACATTTTCCCCATCTAGTTTTCATAAAATTTCTTTGATCTAGAAAGTACCTTAACCTACTGTCTACATTCAGAAGTATAAACTGTATGTTTTCATTCATTTCACAAGTTTTGAATGATAAATTACTTAATGGCATACAACTCTTTACTAACTAAATTACTAGCAATGCTAGCAGTGTCCAAATAATGTTTCTTACTACTAATTAGCTATAGTTTCTAATTATAATATGCAGTTCACTGCATATGTTTTTTTTAAGTGTATCTGTGCATGGCAATTTATCATTATATGTTGAACAAATAAGAGATAAAAAATGTTGGTGTTGTATTACAGCCCAGTGTTTGGCATCGGCAGTCAGCAGCACCCATGCATTTCTAGATGCAATTTCAAAAACTGGTCACAAGATGTCCTCCTAAATTAATCATTCATATCTGCTGCTGTATGGCGCATCCTTTTTACTGAACGCAATTATACATATGAACAGCAGCTAATTTAGTTTACTTTCAACTGTGTATGACTGTGTCAAATTATATTCCATCCCCTCTGTATAATCTGTGTAACTTCATGCATGCCATGTTATGTTACTCAACAACTAGAAACTGTCGTGTTCTAGACTAACAGTAATATAGTTGTGTGAACAAATGGATTTAAAAAAGAAAGGTAAGCAGACATACCTCGTACACATATCAGATACTGTTTCTCTATGTCATTAACTTTCCATAAGAATAGCGCATTCAATTCATTGAGGCCAATGGGGTGACAAGTATCAGAACAATAATATAAGAGAAACAACAACAGTGAGCCAATGAGTGAATATTGGGGGAAAACACCTCTTTGTAGTCTTAACCTTTATCTCTTATTTACTTCTGAATCCACAGTAATGCCAGTGTACAGGCCAGTCGGTCATATTTAATGTGGGGTCCAATGTAGAACAAATATCTACTACAAATCAGATTTCCTAAACTACAAACCTAGATTCTCAAGGCTGAAATAATATACAGTATATCTTACATGTTCAATTCAGTTCAACACAGTTGAGTGCACAGTTATATCCTGTTTTGT